>JADLZN010011902.1:0-148168 GCA_018155175.1 Sinocyclocheilus anophthalmus | reverse complement strand
CCTTGTTAACAGAGCTTGTGACAAAATAATTGACTTATGGAGCATAAAATTAGATGGATTCACAGGTAAAGACTGGAAGAAAACTCATTAACATGCACTCATTTCATGTTCCCAAACCGGCTCCAAGTCATTTACATTTATCCACAAGGATGGCTAGAAAAAAAAAAACAATGTTCCAACCATGACATTCCTATTAAAAGTAAATGAAGTTGGTATTTCTTTGTGGCTTTTAACTATTTGCTTTGCTTTGAAACATACACTTAAAAATAAAGGTGCTTAAAATGTTCTTCAAGCGATGCCATAGAATAACCAATTTTGGGTCCACAAATAACCATTAAGTCAAAGGTTCTTTAAAGAACCATCTCTTTCTATAGAAGACGTTTTATAATCTTGAAGAACCTTCTTTCCTCCAAAAGAACCGTTTCATATAAACGAAAGGTCTCAGATTTAAAGTTCTTAAAGTGGAACCATTATAGACAGAAAGTTTTATGTTAGGCATCGTGAGCGCCTTTATTTTTAAGAGTGTATATAGAAGTTAGGTCAGGCAGAGCACAATAGCTTGGAACAAACCTGTTTTTCAACCAGAAGATGAATCAGAATAATTGGTTTATACAGATTACTTGAGTGTTTTCTTAGTTCAGCTGCTGGTCTCTCTATTTTTTACATTAAGTGCTCATACTAATCAAGACCTGGAGAAATGCTTGTGTCAAAGAACATCAAGGGGAAAAAAAGGATCTGAACATAAAAGCATTTCTACTTCACATTGATGGCCTGACCATACGGCCATTATCCTGCATATTATGGAGTTTTAGTAAATGAAAAGGCATTAAATATTGATTTGAGATTAAATTATTTGAAGATGTGTGACCAAAAGGCTTCCAGATCAAGGTTGCCATGGTCATATATAGTTATACAAACAAATAAATAAATACAAATATTGATACTGAATCCCACGATTGAGTCAGAATCATATATTCAGGAGCTGTCTTATTCAAGCAAGACATATTTTTTCATATGAGGTTCAGGTAGAAATAGCTCTGTGAAGCCTTGGGTCCATATAGCAAGGGGTCCATTGAATTATATCTATAAAATGTATTTAAAATATCTATTTAAAAATATCATAAAATATTGAAATATCATTTTTTTTAAAATATGTTAAATGTGGTTAAAATGTATTTTCAACAGCAACCGCCATCTATTTGAATTCATTCTGTGGGTCTGGCTGAACCTTCTTAAATCCTACAGTGCTTTCAGTCATAACTATAAATTCCATACAGTTAGAATGTGAATTACATTGACCAAATTGGTCACAACTAGTATCCTTATGATGGAATAGTAGAGGCCTTATGTAAAAGGGTATCTTTATATTAAGAAACCTATCACCATGCAGGGTCGGTTGTGTGGTGACGCAGAAGACTTTAATGGTATACACTGGATCTCTCTGGCTATTGTATAGTGATTAGCAGGGTGTCATTTATATTCCTCAACAGTCTTGGTTGGTAGGGGGGTGTTTACCGCAGCAGGGTTGCCTCCGGGTCACCTTTATTATGACTGTAGAGGACCTGAGGGCGGGAGCGCACAATCATCACTGTCTGTGATATTTCTCAGGGACGGAGCAGCTCGAGACTCTACTGCGGCGGCGAGCACAGCTTTCCTCTCACGCAAAGCCCTCAAGACTCAGTCTTTTCTTTTTGGCGTTGCTTACCTCTGGTACCTCTGGTCGATAAGCTCCGCATGATTTAAACATTATTGTTCCAGTTATGCGACCCAGAACAACTTTTGCCCTCATCTTCAGTCAGTTGCTTGCTGCGTAGCGAGAATTCATTCATATTCCGTTTGAACGACGGATGGCGATCATGTTAATTGCTGTTGGATGTACGCTGGTTTGCCGTGTTGTTGGATTAAACGGGGGACGCAGCACGTTCTAAAGTGTTTTGCGAGATGGGGTCGGATTGGTAATGATTTTAGTTGGGCTGTAGGCTAATACTGCTCGTACTAAAGGTAAAGTCTTCGTCGGAGTGGATCCTGAGAGACTGAGTATCTGTGCAGTAACCGCAGGGATTAAACGCGAGTGGAATCAAAAGCGCGCGGCTGATATGGGTGAGTACTTGGCATCCTGGGATAAAGTTTATAGTATTGATGAGGATTCATTCATTTTATATTTCAAACCGATGTAATATCATTTGCAGATTAAAAACATTAATCGGTCCATTTGTGTAAAATGAAAGAAGGCTATAAAATGCACTCTTAAATCTTAACATCCAAAATTAGAAATACAAATGTTCTTCTGTATTTGTTAGACAGGTATTATTCATGGAAATATGAAAATCACCTCAGGCACAGTTAGGCTATAGCGTCGCATTTCAAATAAATGTTGGCTTGTCTGTCAAAATGATTGGCCTTTATTGTCATTTCAACGTACACGTTGATGGGAAGTTCGATTTGATCGAATCGGTTCTTTTGAACAAATCATTTCAAAGAAGCGGTTCGAAAAACTGCGTTTTACGCAAGCACGTGGTCTCTGACAGTGTGGTAAAGATACATCTCTTTTTATGCACATATTGCTTTTTATTACTGTTCTTCCGATTGTGTTTTTGTTAATATGTGTATTTATTTTTTTATTTCTTGTCCCAGTTTAGCTTTCAGCAAAAAAGACCCTAAATAAAATTAGCATTAAACTGTACAAAAATTTGTCTCCTATGAAAAATTTAGTATGTTTTAATAAAAATACTGTTTGAACTCACTTATAAAACGACTCTTGAAATCGACTCACCTCTGTTCCCGCTCAATTCACTTGCTTAGGGGCGTTGTTTTTTTGTTTAACGTTTGGTAGTATTGTGGTGTTGTTTTGTTATTAGGATTGTTGTCTTGGTGACCGTGTACTGGATCACTGGGAAGTCGGATAGGCCGGAAAGATCCTATTGACGAGTGGATCTTAACTGATTCCGTCGTGCCAGACCTATTTTTTGTCACGGTTAAAACGTTGATTAAAAGAATGCGGCATGGCAAGAACATTTATCCGAATCTATCTGACATGTAATGTGTTGTGTGACGGGATGACTGACAAATTAGGGTAACGCGAGCAAAAAGCAAAAAAAAAAAAAAAAAAAAAAAAATAGATATATATAAAATAAGCCCTATGTCTAAGCTCACCACAACCTTCTTAATTTTAAATATAATAAGAATGTCCTAATGGGTTCATATTTTTCAGTGGAGGATCCAGTTTTGCTGAGAGATTTTAGTCTGTTCCATTCGCTCTGCATTTTCTCGACCTTTCTTTTTGCCCTCCAACAATGAAACTAGGTATATCTTAAAAAAACATTAATAGGGCATTGATGATAGTTTAATTTGATTTAGATATATATTACTTGGCACAACACTGTTTTCACAGTGCAGCTAATTTCATATGTGCCTACAGGGAGAGCTGGCTAGTTGTCAACGTTATATACACAATGGATGATTTACTACAGGGTAAGTTTATTCTCTTAAATACAGATCTGGAATAGACGTTCTTTAAAGCCTGACCTACAAAACAGCTATTGAACATTTCCACTGTTATTGCCCAGAAAAAAAAACAGACACACTGTAAAGACTCAATGACCTTTGCCCAATAGTATACATTTATAACATAAAACACATCTTGCCCTGACTTGACATTCATGAAAAATAACTTGTTCTGACTTCCCAGTTCAGCCTTTTATAGTTGAGTCCTTTGTTTATTATAGTTGACCATTGTCTGAATCTATGTCAGCGTGGTTTTATTTATACATAATTTGTTTTTTTAATGAGATATGGTCCTTTTAAGATCTTCCTTGTACTGTATGACTGTATGCATATTATATAAATGTAATTGTATTATGGCTTGTAATGCTTTTACAGTGAGGGTAGTGACTCTCACATGGTTCTTCGTGTTTTAAACATTCTAATTCTCTATCTAATTCAATATTGGATTCCAGAGTCCCAAACATACTAACCAAGCTAACATGATTTCACATTTATTCCTGCTGAGTGAAGAGTAGAGATGGGCCATGGCGGGGTCGGGATGATGGATTGCACTTAGAAATTGCCAGTTTCCATGAAAATACTCTTCTACATGAATCAGATCCATTCTTGAGGCCATTATGTTGATCACTATCTCTACATACATACTTCAAAAGCATACAAGGAAGGCTTATATTAAAACTACAGTGCTTTATCACTTTACCATACTGAAAATGACTCTTTAATATGTCAGCCCATGCATTCCGAGAAGATCCAAGGATTTAAATCCAACTGTAGACAAAATATTTATTTTCTAACATAAGAAAAATGTTTAGGTATGTAAACTGACTCGCATTCGCACTTTGCTTTCATTACACAGATCTTGTTCCTTTCATAGCTGATATTTCTAGCTTGATTTGGTTTTCAATGAAGGCACAAATATTTTAATTTCACTTGATTATATCATCATACTCATTTACCCTTTTAATGCAACCTCAGGGAAATTACTGATATCAGGGTTTAAACTGCGGGCAGACCTGGCGAAGCGGAAAGGGACGGTTCACCTAATAATGAAAATCCTGTCATTGTTTACCACCCACAACCTCATGAAGTTCCAAAGATTATATGATTACTGGTCCGTCAGGAAACAAAAGATGTCCTCTTAAAAAATGTTGTCCATACAACAAGTCCATGGAGGTCTTGATTGTTTTTATCCCACTGGAAGTCAACGAGATTGACACAATTGTGAAAACAAAGCACAGATGTCAGTGCAAGATTTGGAAATGACTACAGAAACTTTCCTTTGTCTTAACCATCCCTCACAGCAAAAGTATAACGAGGCTGCACAGTGCATTCTCTTCTATATTGATGAAGAAAGACATGACTGGCACCTGCAGGCGTGGCTTTACAGTATGATCTTCCTTTTTATCTTAGATTGGAGCATGTTTTAAATTGAATTAATTGTTAGTAGGGGGGTCCGCCATGACAAGCTTTAGCATGGTAATCCTGAGGCCCGATCGGTTAAGGACCTTAACTTACTGTGACTATTCAAATGTACAGTATATCGTTCTAATATCCATCGCAGTTTATTAAGCTGATTTTAACAACCACAGGTTGTGCCGGAAATATGCGTATTAGCCTAAATGCACACTTTTGATTACCCCGGACGCTCCACATCGCGACTGAGGCGCGGGTTACAGCACTCTTCAATCGGCACAATTAATGGTGTTGAGTCGTGGGTTCACATTAAGTAGTTCAGAGTCCCTCATTTCATAGGCAGCTTTTGGTTTGACCGGTGAATTTATGATGCGGAGCTTATAGTCTCGTATGGTAGAATCCAGCATCCCCAGCTCGGAGTTAGGTGAGAGTTTTCTATCGTTTGTTAAATACTGGATGTACCCATCCGGCTGAGTGCTCTCTATTTAACCACCCTAAAATGTCATTATCCAAACGTTTTTATGTCTTTACACACATTAAATCGAGGTGCTTAACATTGTATGAGGCAGAGCACTGTTGCTCCGGCCAAATAAAATTGTAGTCTCTACCAGATGTTGGTGTTGGGCATCTGTTCAGAAATATTTTGGGTGCAGAACACAAGCGTGAACATTTTTTTTTATTTTGTCTTAAGCATATCCTGCTGTAGCTTCACCCGCATTTACAAAATTTACCCTTTTATTGATTTTCTTTATTTATTTTCATTAACATATATGTCACTCACCCTAAAACACTTGTAGGACCAACCAATGAAGGACCTCTAGGGGCTATAAACTTCATGTACATTCAGTTTCACAGGCCGTCGTTGTCCCAGTACTCGAAGAATCAGTGGTAATGGAAGGATCATAATACGGACTTTTGACTGTTTATCTTTGTATGTTTTAGGTATATTGTCGTATAATTATACCCAATCGAGGCCAAGAGGGAGCCTATAGAGAGTCAAAGCCAACTTGAAAGGCTGTAAAACACATTAGCAGCAGCTCTGGAGTAATATTTCTACAGTACTTGTATCGGGGGCACCGGTTTGTAACGAAAATTCCATTATGGTTTAGAAATCCAAGAGAGTAGACCATTGGTGCATTTCTGTTTCCAATTTGTCTCAGGGGTACGGTCATTATATTGTATGCACTCACTTTTCCACGCGGAAAGTTCAGTGTAGAGAGATACGATGCATTTCCTCCATAAACATTTACCCGTCGATCATCACTGACTTGGTGCCATTTAAAATTAGTGGGTTGATCAGCAAGTTTGATGCAACAGCGAAGTCGTTATAGATTTTTTTTAAGTCGTGTGTGTCCTGAACTGATTAAGAGGGGAACTTATGCGTCAAAACCATTGAGTTCCATTATTTACAAAAGTTTCGATGTTTTCATCACAGAGTTTTAGCCATAGGCTTAGACACTGGAATTTGGTTAATATCCTTAGCTTCACCGAGCCGCTTATATATTAATATCCGGCTTTTACAAGTGCCCAGGATACGACGCTGACTCTGGCTGTATACCAGCATCTTCCTACATTTTAATAGGGGACCTGCCACATTGTAGGCAATGTTTTCATGATTGCTTATTAATGAACTAACCTTGGCTGAGCTATGGCGCATGAGACCTTCAAAGTAATTTTAGGGTTATGCTGAGGGTAAAAACTTGGTGTCGGATAGATTTTTAATCTCAGAGGTATACTCACAGGGGCAGAGCAATCGCCACCGGGAATAGTCTGCCATAGGGGTAGGAATCTCTGATTGGTCGATGCACAGGCCGCAGACAGATGTGCAGTCAAACACATACTGTGTCCGCTGCATTTGTAAAGTGGCGTCGTCGTTTGTTTTCTCGTGATTTGAGTTGCAAATCATAGGACAGAGTCTGAGGTTTGTTTAGGAGGTATTGTAAATCTTATAACTTTATGCCATTGAGTGGCACGAGAGGGGCCTTGGTAGAGTATGAGGATCCACATTAGGAGATCACTGCAATCAGCTGCAGTTGTGTTGGTCGAATTTCAATGTCGCCACTGAATAATGAACTCCTTTATGACCAAATTAGCTTGCAAAATGTGAAATAGGGAGTCACAAGATGATTATTGCCGTTGCTCAAACATTACTCAGGCTCATGTACCCTGCCCAAAACCAGCAAGGATGGAACAATGTAGTATCAACATTTACTATATATACTGGGGGGGCCAGAAGTGTTGAATAGTTAAGAATTTTTATAATAGCTTTTCTATGCTCACCAGTGGAAAGGCGTGCATTTATGTGATTTATTAATGACTAATAATGGTAAACGTAATATGGAAATATTAAAATGTAAAAGTTAACTGTTTCTGGTTTGGTCATCTATTGGAAATTTAATTATTCCATTAGGCAAAGCGGAATTGTGCAGCATTCCGTTCTCTGACTGCGTGTTCAATGATCCTCCAGAAATGATTCCTAATAGTTAGCACCAATTCATATTGAATGATTTCTTAAAGGTAACAATAATAACTGTAATAAATAGTTCCACATTGTTACAGTTTTACTATTCTTTTTGATCAAATATGCAGACCTCTTTGAGAATACATGACTTATTTATTTGTATAATATTTTTTGCAATAAATCGTTATCAGTATGAGCATATATTATATATCCTTAGCATATTTGTCTGTTGATTAATCAGTGAGACTCTTCTCATTTTTTCTTTTTATTTATCCATAGTTGCTCATGTCTCATTGTTTTGTGAAACAGCTTTGGGGCAAGTAGCACTACGCTTTAGTGCCACTGCACATTTTACCCAGTTCCTATTTTGGGTTAGCCTTGACTAACGAACGACCTTGTTAGCTAAATATTACTAATCATGCAAGATTTAGTCCATGGACCGTCATTTAAGTGGTATAACTATTTTCATTGAATCAGACTCTGAATGGCAGTTTTGTGTTTTTGTTATTATTCATGTAAAAGAATGGCCAATACCAGTCCTCTGGTCAGAATTAAACACACTGCTGCTGTGGCAAGGCTATCGTCTGTAAAAGACAAGTCCTTTCTTTTACTGTTGTATTTGGGCAGTACTATTGTCTTTTTGTTTTATCCTTATTGATTGAATAAATCCGGGCCTGGCAACTCACATTTCCACAGCTTAATATTGTAATTTTGATTTCTTTGCTGTGGACCAAGAGAATCAGGAAAGAATATGGTCTGTTGTAGACCGAATGGTCGTGATTTAGGGCATATACCGAGCCAAAAGCTAACAGGGCCATGCTTTCTAGCCAAGACCCTGACCCCTTGGTTCATTTATGGTGCGCATTACGTGGGCAGAGCACGACAAACATTTAATTCTGGACACTTTTTTCATTTATACTTACAGATTTTTCCTGGATTGAACTGGGTATTTTAGACTCCATGTATTGTTCTGGGCTGCGTAGGTGACGCTCAGTTTTTTTTAGGTAATCATTGTGAGGTTAATCTGCCTTGTTGGCTTACATGGACACTAGGAAACAGCACCACACGTAGTGGTCACTTCACAATGTTGTCGCTGGGTAGAGCGGTCTACATGTGTAATGTACTACCATTGAGCCGGAAAGTGATAATAGCAACATAGTCCTTGGAAAAGAGATAAATGATGAATGCCCTGTCTTTTTACTCCTCATAAAGCCTCAGAGGACAGTTAATATACTGGTGTGATGGCTTCATTGTCCATCCATATGTTTACTTAGGAAATATATACGTGGAGTCACTGCATATAACAGTACTTGCAATTATGAGATTTTGCTCAACTCTGAATTGGGTTTTTTTTCCACCGCTTGTTGAGAAAAAGAACCGAAAGAAACGCACTGGTTTGAAGATGTAATACCGTGGTCTCTAGTTTTTTTTTCCTACCATCTTCACCCTCTGGAAGGTTTTCTTAACACATCAGTAAGAAATGATGGGTTTCGCTAAAAAAAACTGAATTACTCGGGCATTTGCTGATGTATGCTTTTATGGCCGCTCTTTTGTTACCTAGGAAACCATGTTCATGGTACCACAGTGGACAGATCTTCAACTGGAATGCTTTATCAGGTAAAAAACTGGTTGATGCACTTGTTTTTCTTCTTTGGTCTGCAGATTGCGTGGATCTTTTTGCCTGGCGCAGAAACGTCCGTGTGTGCACCTTAAATGTATGTATGCAAAATGATTTTTATGAAATGTCTTTTCGGGTCTTGTCCTACATCTTTTCTGCATGGATAGACACAATATGAAACCATTCTGAAGGCAAGAGTAATATCTTCAGAGTAATTATTTTTGATTGTATGATTCAGACTCATAAATTGACAGGCAAATTCCATAGAACATTATAAATCGGCAGTAAAGATATTGCCCATACATTAAAGTCACATCTTACAGTGTAGTGCATATAATGATCACTTTAAAAAAAGCTAATTAAAAAAGTGGTTTCTAGTACATTAATCCAAATGACGGGTCATTCTTGAGACTCCTTATGTAACTCTAGGTGTACATTCACAAGAGATGCCACAGGCTAAATACAATTTATAGTAGATTAAAGGGAGCTGGGAGCTGTAGAATTAATCCTGGTGTTAGTGTTACTGCTAATAGATGTGCAATTTCATGACAGGCTGGATGTGATAGCACATGTGGTCCTTTATGAGGTTTTTCCTAGAATATGAATCATTAATGAATCTAGTGATCCTAATATCTAATAAATTATAAATAAATGAAGAGCTCAGTATTTTGAGACGATTCGGCTGCAAGCAATTCATATTGAGACCCTGTGTTGATCTCGTGACGGAGGTAATGGGGATGTTTTATTCCTGATAATGAAGTTGTCATTCACCGTCTCAGTGTGAAGAGACGACAAGAGCCGCCAAATCGCAATTATCGTCAACCAATTCGGAAATAAAAGCAAACAAAGCTCTGAAACAAAATTGGCTTGTGGGTCTTATACAAGAAATTAGATATAATAAATATAAGTATATAATATAATATATGCTGTGTGTAGTATAATATGAATGCGGAATATGATCTAAGCTTCTTGCTGTTTAGATACTGAAGGAACTGCACATTGCAATAGCAGAATCTGCGAAAGGACGAACTCCGTCGTGAGCTGAAGAATTGGCTATCGTGCTTCAAGAGGCAGGGAGTCTCGTCAGCCTTTATTTATAGGCTCTTTTAACAATACGATTGTGCAAAGCAACTAGCACAGCATTAATTAGAAATATGTCCATAGGAGTGGCAAAGTGACCATAGTAAACACTCAGATTTTCATTAAATACAGTTCTGCATTGAATTCGGGTGATTCAACAATGCCGCGTCAGTTTAAATAATATCTTTGGCAATCATAGTCACGAGAGACAAGCTGGAATATGAAGTGCCCCACTAATGGCGAGCCACAGGCGCCACAGCGGCAAGGAAACCAAACGTCCATCGTTACGAAGTGGAGAAAAACTTTTGTAGCTGACCAGGACCAGTCTGGGTTAGCCTTTTTCTCCTCTGTACCGAGACAACCAGCAGTACGGAAAATCATATACGACTTAATAAAAACAGACGAAGACGAATATTAACAGCACTTATTAGATGCTGCAATCAACTTATAGCAAAATGTCGTAGTATCGTAGGTTGTTTCAGGGTTGCCATCATTGCTAGTCCTCTGGGTTGCGATCATCTCTTCTCCGGTGTGTTCGTGGATCCAGACCTGAAGCTTGTAGTAGGAATCCAGTGACCACGGGATGTTATCCCGTGGCAAAAGACAAGAAACAAATACAACACATAATTAGCGGTAATCTGCTTTCCACCCGATCAAAAATTATTTGTTTAAAACCAAAAAAGGGGGGGGTGGGAAGGGGGGGAAGAAGACCCCAATCAAGAATAATAATGTGCATTTGATCGAGATAACTGCTTAAAGATATGAATCATTTATTTTGAATGCTTTGACCAAATACAATAGGTGTCTTTTAATCTAGATTAAACAAGAGAGTTGTAGTCTGAACCCCGGAAAAACGTATCGAAGGCTATGTCCAAGTTTGGGAGACCAACATCTAGAAACTCTACCAGTCCGGTAGGTAACTTGGATATCATAGGTACTACCAAAAGTTCTGAGTTTTGCGACCTTTGGGAGCGTGATGATTGTAGCGTGGTAGAAGTTTAGTTAGGTACGCAGGAGCTAACCCATAAGGGCCTTAGTGAGGCGAGTAATAAATTTTGTAACTGTAGAGAGCGGAACTTAGGTAGCCAGTGCAGAGACTGTAAAATTGGGTAATATGATCATATTTTCTTGACGTGTTAAGGACTCTAGCCGCTGCATTTTGGGCTATCTGTAGCTTGTTTAATTTGAATATGCAGGACAACCACCTAGCAGTGCATTACAATAGTCCAGTCTAGAGGTCATGAATGCATGAACTTGCTTTTCTGTATCAGAAACAGGTATCATGTTTCGTATCTTGGCAATGTTTCTAAGATGGAAGATTGCTGTTTTTGTAACATGGGACATATTTTTAAAAGACATGTTGCTGTCTAATATAACACCTAGATTTTTGACTGTTAGAGGAAGTAACAGTACATCTGTCTTGTTGCAAATTGTAATCCACGAGATTCTTTGTACTGTCTTTTGGTCCAATAAGTATATCTCTGTCTTATCCGAATTTAATAGTAGAAAATTATTGGTCATCCAATCTTTTTTAGCATTTTTAACACACACCGTTAGCTTAGATAATTTAGAAGTTTAATCTAGTCTTGAGATATGTAGTTGAGTATCATCAGCATAACAATAGAAACTAATCCTGTGTTTTCTAATAATATTACCAAGGGGAAACAAGTATATTGAAAATAGCAGAGGACCTAGGACAGCTCCGTTTATTCACTCCATATTTTACTGTTTAAAGTGAGAGTATCCCATGGTTAAATGACAATAGTGTCAAGCGATCGGACAGTTAGGACTAAACCATCTTAAAGCCTCCTTAGGGGAAGGTCCCTTGTATACCTGTATATTGTGGTATCGATCTATGATATGTCATGATCTATAGTATCGATGCACACTAAGAGACCAACTACGTCAGAAGTGGGATAAGACTAACGCCAATGCAACATTGCAGTTAAGGGATATGCCATCCAGCTGCTGCTGAGTCACGAGCTTGAGCATAAAAAGGCAGAAAGTGCCACGCATACCATGTGTCGCTAAGGAACCCGATCCGTTTGACCCTTACACGTATGTTACATACGTAACCGACGACTTGGCCTGGGGGGATTCAGAAGTTGGGATCCCTGGCCCAAAGTGCCATGGATGCTGCCCTTTCCAGTGTTCTGTGCGAGCCGCCTGTGCCCTTTTTTGGTGTAGGCCGGGGCTGGCTCGCAACAAGAAGGCCAGCTTTCACAGTTGTCATAGCACTACCCACTCAGTGAGATTGGATAACACTGGGAAAACTGACCCGAGGTCCACTGTTATTTGGAAAGGAAACGTTGACGGAAGCCCATCCTTCCCGAAAAGAGGTTTTCGGAAGCAGTTACCCAATGAAGGGCAACTGTTAAGGTGCTGTGGAAGATTAGAGGTGATTGTCCCTCTTGAAAGTAGCAGAAGTCTGCCGGGAAACAACAGCTCACGGAAGGCTATGGCCGATGACTTTACCCAGATGGGACCATTTAGGTAAAACTCTACATAATGGAACCCGCGGTCCCGGCTACCTGTTCAGGATTCGCCGCGCGATGGCCGTCGCCGGCCGTTCTGTCACGTCTGGCGCCGAAGGGAAATACTCGACAGTGCCTACAGTGTACCGACACGTCTGGAGTAGCAAGTTTTAGAAGCCAACACTAACCGGGGCCTCTCTGCACTAACATTTGAGGTGAGAACATAGATGATACTGTCTCCACACAAAGGCATGAGAAGTCTAGGAGAATGTGTTTGGGGTCCCGGCCGGGCAGCCCGCCGCTCTACAAATATCTGATACAGCAATGCACCACGAACCAGGCGCACCAGGGATGAGTTCAACAGACCTATCCGGAGCCGGGGCCTCATGATTAACCTGAGTCTCAGCCCGCCTCGAACGTGTAGGCCTATTCTTCGACCGAAAAATTCGTGCCATGGAGTCCCCTACCCTCTTGATGGGGCAGTGCACGCCGGAGCATAATTTATTGCAAGAAGCTTTCGCTCCATTGACTGCTAAGGCTCAAATGGGCCCTGCTGTAGTTTTTAAGCACCAGAAACAGGTCCCAAGAGGTTATGGAGGGGGGCCGGGGAGGATTCAACCTTCTCACCCTCCTAAGTAACCTGATGACCAGGTCATGCTTCCCTGCCGACTTCCCATCCACAGGGTCATGGTTAGCTGCAATCACAGCGACATAGACTTTAAGCGTGGAGGGACACATCCTTCGCTCCAACCCTTGCTGCAAAAAAGAAAGCACGACCCTGATCGGGATACATTCAGGTCTTCCTCTTCTCGGCGAGAATAACACCACTCAATGAACAGGTTCCACTTCAAAGCGTGGGCTTGTCTCGTAGACGGTGCTCTCGCTGAAGTTATGGTGTCAACTACCTCTTGGGGTAGCTCACCAAGAACCTCTGCATCCCATCCAGGGACCACAACATTAATTTTTCCAGAGTTCTGTGGACCGCAGGTGTCCACAGGGTGCCCTCTCTGAGGAAAGGAAGAAAAAGAGAAAAAGGGAAAGAAAATCACGTAGATCTCCTTCCAATCTGCAGGGAGGGGCTGATACGCTAGGGGGAGCAGTGGATCGTTCAAGGGTGGACCTAGTACGGGTCCAATACGACGCCACAAGCAGACCCTGCTCCTTGCCCGCCCTGCCTGCACCAGAGGTCGCAATGTGCGAGAAGGGCTCACTTGGGGGATTTCAAGGGCAAAGCGCACCACGAAACAACTCCATGCAATGATATGCCAGGTGCAGTTGGGGCCGCGTCCACATCCCCAGACATAACTGCGTGCCCGTTGTATTGGCCCCCAGCTAGTTTGTGGCGTGCATCCCGTGGGGTAAAGCCACAGCAAGGCCTGTAACACTAGGGTTCTAAGTTGCAAACTCCTGCCCAAAAACGTAAGTTCTGACCATGGGGTGAAGGTTTGGCGACAGGCCAGTGTAACTTGGACCCGGTGAGTGCCCCGCTGCAGTTCAGCACCGGCTACCCACGTTCCTCTGTGAGGCGTGCTGTCCATACGAAATTGGGTTTACCGAGATCCAACTTCATACCATAGAAGAAGAGATCCTCTGCGTCGATCAGAGTTTGGCTTCTTTTTCCCATGTTTACCCCGAAGACCCAACTGGACCTGAGGTACCGGAGGCACCAGGTGCCCTGTGCTGGCTGTACAGCTATCGCAGATACTGTGCTAGATATATAGGCATTGTCGGGATGGTTGAGGCTGGCAACACCCTGCCTTTCATGAGGAGTAACAAGAGCCCCCATCCGGTGGACTTTCGTGAAGACACTGGGAGACGGGGACAGCCCGGAAGTGCAGTACTTATACTGGTAATGCACCGCCCTGGGCGGGACGCAGAACCACAGAATACTTTACTAGTTGTGTTTTGTCGGGAAGGATGGCAGACACATGAAGATGAACGGCAGCTTTTCAGGGGTGGGTGATCGTACAATGCAAACCATCTACGGTAACAAGATGCACCCGAATAGATTTGTTTTGTCTTCGGGGATATAGTCTGGCGTCAAGATCTTTAACGGTAACAGGCGTTGAAGGGCCCGAGTTCGGAAGGACAAACGGCACAGGTTTAAATTGGTCATTAGGACCATAACAATTGCTGTCCGATTGAGCCTGTTGGAGACTCACGTCCTGCACCTCCGTGTAAGAAGGCAAAACGCGTGGGCGGGGCGTCTTGCTGCCGA
Organism: Sinocyclocheilus anophthalmus; assembly: GCA_018155175.1. Lineage (NCBI taxonomy): Eukaryota > Metazoa > Chordata > Actinopteri > Cypriniformes > Cyprinidae > Sinocyclocheilus > Sinocyclocheilus anophthalmus. The sequence continues at coordinate 133,400 of JADLZN010011902.1, read as the reverse complement.
GCGTGAGCGCACACTCATATAAACCAGATCCACCAAACCTCTAGGGCCATCTGGTAGTGCTCAGTTTTCCACTCGAGCCCTACCCTCGTCGGAGGCCCGAAGCATAGCCGGCATGCTCTGGATCCGATCAGGGCAATTGCCAGCCATACAAACCTGCGGGTGGCGGGCGATACACAGCCTAATCTTCCTCTCCATAGAGCGTCCCGCTCTACGATTGTCAGTGGAGGTACGACAATCCGTTCTACGTGAGAGTCGGAACCCGCCGCGTATCCTCTCAGGGTCCGTCCACGGCTCCCCGACGTCACGTCTGTGACTGATGAATTGGGATCTCGCTTAGAGGGACCCATCTACTTCGAGTGTAAACTAAACGAGCCAAAGCACATTGACATGCGATTATTGGGCTCCTCTGCGGTGCTGCTCACATGGGGGCGTGAGTATAAAGTAAGGCATCAGGTGCGCGCTAGTCGGCGTTTCGCGTCGAAGGCCATAGCGGTTCTATAGCGTTCTGAAGCTCCTACTCTCAGGTAGTGATAAACTACAGTCCAGGGCACGCTCTTCGAAGTGCCTCATACGTTGCCGGGGTGGTACGAAAAGCGCATTCCAGCGTGGGTTGCCTGTTGTCAGTTGGCTTGCACACGCAGTCTGCAACTTACCCCTTTGTGGGTTGCAGACTGGCCATCTCACCCTGTGCGCTTCGTGCACACTAAAAGAGCCAAAGTCCTACTAAAAGACTTCACGTGGGACGTCTTTTTAAGCGGCGTCGTTGAAGAGGTCTACCACCGTACGTTTCGGTGCGGTTGTTACCTGGCGCTGGTTGATGGTCACGATCGCTGCCTCACGTTTCTGGGCATGAAGCACGCTGAGGTGGTTTTCGTGGATGATTCATGCTCCCATTGCGGGTGTATGACCATCTTGGAGTTGCGGACCGGACTCCGTTACCGGCAAGGGGGCGGAGTGCCCGTGCCACTGCCTAGATCTGGGGTTCCCTCTGGCGGCAGCCAGGGGTGTCCTTTTTCTAGCTGTGGGCGGACTGGTCTTATGGTCATGGTGAGGAATTCCCCTCTGGGGATGCCCGAACCCGCCGGCACTGCGAAAACCAGCGGAGCTTTCAGTAGAGCACGCTGAACCCTCCCGGGGGGTACCACTTGTTTCTTTTCTCTTCTTGAGCATCCGCCCTCCGCGACAGGATGTCGACTGCAGTCACGGAGGGGAGACCAGTACTTTTCGCGGGGATTGAGAGCCGTCCCGCCTAGGGACCGTCCCTCGTGGGTTTCGTTCCAGCGGTGCCGGAGGACGGACCCGAATGAATGCTTATGCTTCCCGGGCCGCCGATAGGGTCGTTCTCTATTGAACATTCCATCCACCGCGGTCCCGGCCCTCCGTTTGACGAGTTTGGTTTTCTCGGTTGGGTGCCGACGCGTCAGGTTTCTCAGGGGCCCGCCCAGTGCACTTTCGTTCCCGTAGGTGCATGATTCATTATCTGCTGTGTCATGTACGCACCTTTTACTGCCAGAAACCGCCCGGTGGCTCATCCTCCCTCACCACCCTAGATGGGGGTCCAGCGCGGGGGTACACAGGAGTCCCCCAGGTGGAGCGGTCGGTTGAGATGCAATTGTGTCCAAATGCCACTAACACTTGGCGGGGCAAACCGTTGCTCCCCTCACGGGCCTGTAGGCACTCGTCGGCCTTAATCGGCAGTGCTTATACGGCCTGTGGAAAAGCTGCATCCGCCTTACACGCTTCGGCGTTACTGCAAATGCACCAGGCCAAGGCACTGAGGGACATGCACGAGGGTGGTCACGACCCAAAAGTTCTCAAAGAACGTCGGGGGGCACGCGCGGAGTATCCTCGGCTCTAACACGAACCGCCGAATGTGTAACGCGGCGTCCTCTGGTCGTGCCATGTCACACTATGTGTCCGGGGAGGCTCCAGTCTCACGTGTCTGATTTGCTGGGACCTCGCATGCTCGAGCGGACAAGACCCGAGTCCTAAACTCCCCCGGTTTCCGACCGGCCTCTTCGCGACGGGCTGTGGAGAACGTTTGGCCCGCAGGTGTTCTCGCCTGCCCAAAACATAGGCTGAGGCATCAAGTACATCCTTCCCCCGGCGTGGCAGCGGCTGTCCCTCCATGCCGCGTGGGCATCGCCTCAGCCAGGGGGTGACATACGTCGCCGAGCAGGCCCGCGGCTGCCGCCGAAGCCCCGGGAAGCGGGGCAAGCGGGGGGGTTACCCGCGCAGCGTCCCTCATCAGCACAGCAAGACCGGGCCAGGCGGAGTCTAGGCACCTCCCGCCTTCCCGCCGCACCCGACCGGGTACCAGGCCCCCAATCTCAACCGTGTGTAAGCGGAAGTGTGCAAGAGGCCCACTGAGACGGGCGAACCCAGATGGTAGGGATTGCTCTTCGGGATTGTGAAACGCGCCACTGCTCCCATCCCGGAGAGGAGGGCCTGGTGGAGATACTTTTGGTGTTTCTTAGTTTTTTCTGCACTGGCCTCGCTGTCAGTGGGAACCCCAGAGTTGTTTTTTTTAAGCCCTCGCCCTCGACGAAGAGCATCTACCGCTTCTCTTGGTCCCCGTGATGGTGACGTGGGCTGTTTACGTCCAGACCGTATCCCACCCCCCTCCTCTCTCGCCGCAGAGCAGCGTGGGCGGAGTACGGAGGACAACCACTACCTACCCACGCCACCCATCTGCTCCAAACGCAGGTCATGTTGCACACCCCAGACCCCGCCTCGACGGCAAAGAGAGCACGCCCGTGCCGAGGGCCCTGCTGTGTCCTTTACAGCTGCGCCACTGCGTACGCCTGTATTCCGTTTGACATGCACTTGCGTAGCGCGCGTCTGGGAGCCTGGCTAGAGCTGACGCCAGACACTTGCTCGGCAGGGCTTGGCCGTCGAACCGTTCAGTAGCTACGTCGTATAAGTACGATTCAGTTCGCCCGGCGCCAATCCCATTCAGGGCTCACACCTTTACATGCATTGAAAGCATACAATATGTTGATGGGAAAACCCCGTCTTGCGGTGCAGAGTCGAAGGCCTACGGGCGCAGGACTCGATAGAGTCGCGGTCCCAGGCCGATATGAGGTCCTGGGTTTGCGAGCCCTTACTTCATTGTAACCCAATGAAAAGCGGTGGTTGAGACCTACTTGGACCGTGCGCTATAGCGTGAACCGTGCCCGTTCACCGCCAGTCCGGATTCAATGATGTCCCAAGTCGATAAATGCATCTTCAGTGTATCCGTCCCCGTACTGGTTCAGCAGATCGGGACCTAAGGACCGTCTTTCCTGTCTCGGTCACTCCGCGGCCACAGGGACCGTTCCTGCGGTTTGCGTTCTGAGGTGCGGTGGGGGCATACCAGTACAAGTCCGTGCCCTTCGGGGCTGTCCCTGTGGCCACGTGTCCTTCACGAAAGTTACTGAGGCGCCTATGTTCATGAAGACAGAGCATTCGAAGCCTCCTACCGTCACGATTGGCTCATATCTTTCCATTCTGCAGGGACAGTTGTGCGAGCAGCAGTGGAACTTGGTGCTTTTGCACACCGTCAGCCTATTGGCTTCAGTGATCAGAACTGGGGAAAAGGAGCAAACTCGCCGACCCCGACGCAGATGATCTCTATTGCCCTCGGGTATGAGTTGGACTACCTGCCGAACAAGACATCACTCCGTCGAGAGACCGCAGGAACGTGCTCAAGAGGGGGATGCGGTGTTTAACTGCTTGAATACTTTCATAAGAGCAGGTGGCAGGTCCCCCTGAAACTTGTTTCAGATGCTCCTGTTGGCAATGGAAATGTACGCGCTGCGTGTCGAGATTTCAGACAAGTAAGAGTCCGTGGCGTTGGCTGGAACGTCCATATAGACCGCGGCGGAGCACGTGGCTCCACGGCCGAGATCCCGGGAGGGGTTGGTGGCGGTTGCGAACAGCTGCACCTACCGGTTCCAAGGTTACGAGGGCCTGTGGCGTCGTGCCTGCCGCAGAACCTTCACGCCGATTTGGTCCGATAACCTTGGCGGTGTGGGCGGCTAGGCGTCTGGCCGGGCAGGAATTGGCCCCTGGGACAGGGTCTCCAGGTCAATGCTGGTGGTTTTGCAGGTAGTATGTCCTCCCCAGCGCGGTCTGTAGTGGCCATCAGTATCAACTGGCTTGCAGTTTGTCAGGGGGTTTTGGAGGCTGGGCCGCCGGACTGCACTGGGGCACACAATCAAGGCTGGCCGGGTCTATGAGTTGGCTGAACGAGTCACCCTCCCGAGGGCCGTGTCAATCCACGGGCGCTTACGAGGCAATCATGTACTGGTCCGCACGGACAATACACCGGCCGTTGCGTACATCAACCGACAACGTGGTCTACGCGAGTCGTCCCCGTTCGGCTTGACGTACAACTCGCCCTTCACCGAGAACAGCGGGGAGTCGGCGGTCTCTGGAGTCAGAAGCATCTGAGTGTCCTTCGTGCTGTTCACATTCTTGGCTGCTCACCGTTCAGCCGACGAGCTCCCCGAGCTGCGCGCCCGGAGCGATGGCGACTCCATCCCAGACGGCCGCTGTTATGGGGACGTGTGCCGGATCCCGCTTCAGGGGGGTGGACCTGTGTTTGCCCTCCGAAACCGTCCACTGCCAGTTTGTTCCTTCGGCCCTTACGCGCGGAGAGCACATCTTGAAAGAGCACGGAGCGCTCTGGCAGCGGGAACAGCATGTCCGAAGGCAAAGGAAGACGTTCGCCAGTATGCTATTTCCCGCAATGTGAGTCCTCTGGCAGCAGGGTTCCTTGTCAAAAGTCATGGAGGACGATGAGTCAGGTCCTTCTGGTGCACCCTAATTGGGCCGACCCGTACCTGGTGAATCCCGGAACTAACTCTCCTCGCACATCCCCTCCGCCGATCCTCTTAGTAAGGATTTAACATGACGTCATATCCGTGGCACCCGGTTGTGGTCAGCGCCGCGGTGCCAGCCGGGGTGCTTGGTAAACTTCAAGTGTGTCTGGTCCCTGGGGAACGGAAGGCGGAGGTTCTAGGTGCCCTACCGCCAAGGGTAGTTTTTGACAGCCATCAACTTCAGCTGAGAGCGCAGCGTCTAGCAGACGGGGCGCCGTACGCTTTGAGTGGAGAAACCTGTTCTATGAGGGTGTTGCTTGGTCAGCCGAAGACCCCCGGAAATGACCCGACGTATATTGTGCAGTGGGGGCCTTCTGGCAGCAAGGTCTGGAGCTACTGCGTCTCCGGCTCCCCGCTTGAAGAGTTTTTGTCTCGGGATCGCATGCGAACCAGACAGACCGACCTTTAGTAAGGAGGTCGGGTTGAGGGAAGGCATGACTTGATCGTGCATGATTCCTTATGGGGCGGATAAGATTAAAGCCGCCACGGCCCCCAAGAAAGGAAAATAGCATCTATACCCTCGTGGACCTGATCGGGTGCGTTACGGCCTTCGGCGGCGGGCCCCGGTTGAGCCTTAGCAGGCAGTGTGGAGGCTGAAGTTCCGTCTCGATGAGGACATTGCTCCTTCGGAGCATATGGCCTCATCAATAGGGTAAGGGAGGACCGTTCACGCATTTTTCAGGTGGAGGGGTCAACTAGGTTCGTGCCTAGTGTTTGGGCCGGCTGATTCCCAGGTAAACCTGAGGCCCCGGCCCGGCTACGTGCACAAGGTTCCCACAGCGCTACTTCGCTGTTCAGGGATCAGGTGGTGAACCGGGTCCAATGGGCGCTGCCGGGAGGGCCAGCTCAGTAGGATGGCAGACCCAGCCTTACGGTGTGGCGTTCTGGCATCCCTGTCCTAGCCTTAGTGCTACGTGATACGTCGAAAAAAACGCAACGCCTTCATGGACCCTCGAGACCATCTCTTTGGTCTGTCACGGATTGGGTCCGGCAAATGTTAATTGGTAAACCGTGCTCAAATGACTAGGATGCGCCACGTGGTAGTATTTTAGCTCCCTCACGCCTGTCTTATCAGGCACGAGGGTGGTGCCCTGCCCTCTCAATGGGGGCGAGCGGAAAGCTCACTCACTAGGAATGGTGTTTGGTGCTTAATCCTCCTGGGGCAGCTGGCTCGATTTGGCGCCGGGGGTGGCTCTGACGATATTCTGTTATGGGCTTGTGCGGGGCTGGGCGGAGCCCCTAAACGACATTCTCTAAGTTCGATATCCTTCGTGTGGAGCCGGGACCTCCTATGAGGTTCTCACCTCAACTGTAAGAGAATCACTGAGAGGCCCCTCGATCGTGGCGTACTTGCACACCACTCCAGAGATCCCCATACAGCAACACCTTGTGAAGTTCCTCATCTCCCCCGGGAAAGATTAAGGGAAAAAGCGGCAGCCAGACCGATGGCGGAGCGTCCGGCGCATGACGCTTCACACTGTGCTGAATACCTGCGGAACACCGTGTAGCAGGGGCAATTGTTCCATATTTAGGGGACCTAAAGTGGATGCTCCTATGTTAATTCGACAACGGATATAGCCCAATAATGAGGCCTTTTCACCGCAACCCGTCAGACTTCTGGCGCATTTCCAATAGGGTTCATCACGGATCACCTTCTTCGCTTATGCACCGTAAGGGGGCATAAAAATGTTTAAGTGCTTCCGAACCTCCTTCGGTAAGGTTCGAGCTTCCGTAACGCCCCTATTCCAAGTAGAACGGGTATGTTTTCCAAGTGTTATCCAGTCTTACTCATTGGGAAGTGCCATACCAGCAGTAGCTGGTCCTCTTGTGAAGAAACCCTGGCCTACGCCAAAAAATAGGGGAGCAGGTGGCTTCCACAGGACACTGGAGCGGGGGCAGGGGGCTGGAAATGAAGCCGATATTTGTAGATCCCAATGTAAATCGGTCGTCCTCCGACGTACTTCGCTCGTTACCCGACTGAATGGACGGTCCGGTAAGACGATAGTATAGGGGGGTAGACCACGAGTCGTGATGCCCGAATGAGGAACTGAGGTACGGTCACGTCCCCTTCGCGGCACAGGGTGACGGTCTGAATTCCACCAGCCACGCTGATCTGGGAAAGCCGGGTCACCGTCTGGGGCTCTTTCTCAGCTGAAAGACCTGAATATGCGTCTGCCTCTGCCTACTTATAACTCACGCTGTTATCAGACAGCAGGCTGGATGCAATAATCGCATGACCCAATGTGTCATTGGCTCTTTAGTTGACACTGAAGTAGAATTGGGTCCCTCTAAAGCGGATATCCCAATTCGTGCGGGTCCGTAAAGGCCGGAGTGACGGTCCTCCGATTCCCTCCTATCAGATGAACGAGGTTTACATACTAACCGGACGATACGCGCTGGACTCTCTTCCCAAAGCTGTTCGTCTTTTTCATTGCTGCCGATGTTTATGGCTCCCGCTGTGATCACGTCAGCTGGTGCAGATCATACGCATGCCAAATGGTGTATTGGTAATCGGGGGGTTTATTTACGTCAATCGTAAGTGGATTGGTCTCTCTGGCGAGATTCCCAGTTCGTCGGTCACCGACGTGACATCGATAGTGACCGACTGAAAGGGACAGTTGTTGAGTAAGGATTTAACTGAATACCTATTCAAAAGAACCAGGTGCAGATTTTCATGTTTTAATTTTATTCTCTTCTTTTCATTTGATTTAATATTTATTTATTTGGTGAGTAGCCATCATGTACAATCAGCTTCTCATAAATCTGCAATACACTAAAACAGAAAATTTTCCTATAAATTACCCTTTTTATTAACACCTATTACCATTAAAGGGATAGTTCGCCCCAAAATGAAAATTCTGTCATTATTTCTCACCCTCAAACTGTTTCAAAAGACCTTCGTTCACTTCCGTCACAATTAAGAATAAATGTGCTTTGGTGTTTTTTTTTTTTTTGTTTTTTTTTATTTTGGGCTCTTTTGACCCTGCATAGGACCGCAATGCAACTGAACTGTTCAAGGCCCAGAAAGGTTGTAAGAGCATCGTTTAAATATCAATCAACCGTAATGTTATGTAGCTATGAGAATACTTTTTGTGAGCAAAGAAAACAAAAACAATGACTTTATTCAACAGTTACCACGACACATGCATGTGCATTCCACCACAGCATGCTAGTTGCATTCTTGTCTATGCAGGGTCAGAAGGCTCTAGGATTTCATTAAAAATATCTTAATTTGTGACTAAGATGAACGAAGGTCATATGGGTTTGGAACAAGATAAGGGTGATTAATTAATGGCAGAATTTTCTTTTTTGGGTGAACTATCCCTTTAACATTTCTGTGAATGACAGCATTTCAGTCCTGGGTGATATTTGAATTGAACTTGTTGTTTCACTTGAATGCTAATTAAATTTCACCAAGATTGCAGATGAGTCATACAGAAGAGTATCAAACAGTTATGTCAAATTAGATAATGACCTCTTGACCTAAGAAAAATATTATAGGTGTGGATGGTAGCAGCAATTTAATATGAGCCTCGACAGCTGAATATTTTGCCAAGTAAAATTTGTCTTCTTGTTAAACATGATAAGCTGATGTTGTGCTCTCTCCCTCTGCAGGTTCTGTTATTTGTGACAAGAGATTAGCGGGCCTCCTCCTCCTTCAAGCCTCCTCCCTCCTGCTGTTCAGTTCTGGGGAAAGGATGTGCCCCTATAGCTGCCGTTGTGAGGGAAAGATTGTCCATTGTGAGTCGGCTGGCTTCCAAGACATCCCAGAAAATATTTCAGTTAGTTGTCAAGGTCTATCCCTGCGCTACAATGACCTGCATACAATGCTCCCTTACCAGTTTGCCCATCTTAACCAGCTACTGTGGCTGTACCTGGACCACAATCAAATCATGTTTGTGGATAGTCGTGCTTTTCAAGGGGTGCGACGATTGAAGGAGTTGATCTTGAGCTCCAATAGAATTTCACAGCTTCATAATGTCACTTTTCATGGAGTACCTAACCTACGCAGTCTCGACCTCTCCTACAACATGTTGCAGGAGCTGCAGCCGGGCCAGTTTTTTGGTCTTCGAAAACTGCAGAATCTGCACTTGCGGTCCAACGGGCTGACGACGATCCCTGTCCGGGCGTTTCTTGAGTGCAGAAGCTTGGAGTTTCTAGACTTGGGCTATAATCGGCTTCGGGTTCTTACTCGTACGGCATTCCTGGGTTTGTCTCGACTTATGGAGCTCCACCTGGAGCATAATCAGTTTTCACGAATCAACTTCTTTCTTTTTCCTCGCCTTGCTAACCTTCGTGCCCTGTATCTACAATGGAACCGTATTCGAGCTGTCAACCAAGGCCTTCCGTGGAGCTGGTACACCTTGCAAAAGCTTGATATCTCTGGCAATGAGATACAGGTACTAGATCCTGTAGTATTTCAATGCCTCCCCAATCTTCAGGTCCTCAACTTAGAGTCTAACAAACTGGCCAATATGTCTCAGGAGGTTGTGGCTGCCTGGATCTCCCTAACAACCATTAGCCTTGCAGGCAACATGTGGGATTGTGGACCAGGCATTTGTCCTCTTGTTGTCTGGCTCAAGAATTTCAGAGGCACCAAGGACACTAGTATAATCTGCAGCAGTCCTAAACACCTTCAAGGGGAGAAGGTTATGGAGGCTTCAAAGACCTACATTGACTGTGATGACTACGAAATTACTGCTCAATCACCTTTGTATCTGCAGACCTTTGATCCAAATTTTGACCTTACTCTTGAACCGACTGACCCGACAATGGCTCCTACAACACCGCCTCCACCCTTGCCTTCACCTGCCTCTGAGGTGCCATTTCCACCTCCCCATCCTCGACCTCCTCAACGCCCCACCTTCCCCAGCCGTGCAAATCCAGATCCCAGAGATGCCCATCAATGGACACCCTCATCATCCGACAGCTTATTAGTCACGCCAGCTCCTGAGCAAGACAATGTGTCATTTCACAAAGTGGTGATGGGTGGGGTGGCACTGTTCCTCTCAGTGTCCCTTGTCTTGTCGGTAATTTATGTCTCCTGGAAACGTTACCCTGGTGCCACCCGGCTTTTGCAGCAGAGTACAGTGGGCCGTAAGCGGAGGAAAAAGAGTCAGGAGCCAGAACAGAACCTGAGCTCCCAGCTCCAGGAATATTACATGAGCTACAACCCTGCAGCCACGCCAGAAGCCTTGGAAGTGCTGGGCAATGGGACAGGTACCTGCACCTGCACCATATCCAGCTCCCGGGAATGTGAGGTATGACATGTGAAAGCAGCCTAAAATCAAATCAGATCAAAACAAATGAACGACTCAGGAAATAGAGGTAATTCTTCATTGTGCATGGTACAAATATTCATCAGAGCAAGGGTAAGCACACTTGACTCCTTAGGTTCTTGAAATGTCTCATTTAGTCTACTTTCCTTGACTCCACTTTTTAAATTAATAGACACTGTCTTGGTATGCATTTATATGGGGATTTCTGGCTGATACTAATAATTATTTATTTTTGAAGCTGATAACTGGTACATTGGCTGATATTAGCTGATGGTTGACATCTTACTTTAAAGATCCAGACATCTACATGCTTATATCGATACCAAACATTATATTAAATATATCTGCATTTTTTACTTAACGGACTGATAAACAGTCACATTTATTGAGTGATACCAATATGACCACAGAAACATTGTGCATCCCTAATGTTGTCATACAATGTAAACCCTAAACCAGGAGTCAATGGTTTCTTTACCAAAAAGCACTGCCCTGCCTCACACATCTGCATCTTGGTTTTGGCCTCATTATTTCACTTGTGAAAGGCTTATTCATTTTGTTTGTCCTAATGATTATGATTAGTATGCTTTGTGTTTGGGACACTGATATTCACTTGAGATGTAAAAGGGTTTCTGAAAACCTCTGATTTGATTATTTATTATTATTATTATTATTTACTTGCAGACAGTCAAAACCCAGCCTGTTGCATTGGGAATGGGTTTGCATCATTTAGGTTCTGAGAGTACAGCAGAAAGAACTTAAAAAAAGACATCTGTCAATAATTAAAATTGCAGTGCAGGCTAATGATATATTGATTGTCACAACCCATTAGAGCATGCAAAATGGCTCCTACTTTAGTCTCTAATGTCATGTTTAAAAGCATCATTCTCTCTATCTGTCTAAGTCCATAACTGGTTTTTATTCAGCTCTTTTGAAAGATTTTAAAGGCTGCATTTTAATTTGGGATGTATTTCATGTGCAAAGCAATGACTGTTATCTTTTAATCATACTGGGATGACATAGGTGATGAAAGGCAGAGAAATAGTCAAGTTTGTCACCAGCGTTCATAGTATGAAGTGAAGATGCTGTTTTTAACAGTCATGCAAAATCCCATGATGCGGATCTGCTTCAGTTCAGCCAGAAATAGTCTGTAAAAATCTGTAAAATCATGATTTCCGTCTTCCCCTCTTTGATGTTGTAAAGAGTGTCTCACCGCAAAGAGATAAATCTTATCAATGGACGTGCATAGGGCATGTTTGAACAAAAAGGTTTATTTGCACTTAAAAGAGAATCTGTATATGGCAAGGAAACCAAAATGCTCAACTGGAAGTAATCTACTTATTCAAATTAGCTAATGGAAGTAACCAAACATCGGTGAATAAGAAAAGCTATTAAACTCTGTAAATGTTTAGTTCGAGCAATGAAATCACTGAGTTGAATTAATGAGACAATGAACATCCATAATAGAACAAACAATAAAAAGTGCTAATTAGGGATGCACCGATACTGAGCTCCTGTACTCGTACTCGTACTCCTTAAAATGGCCCGATACCAAAACGCCGATACCACACAGCATGTGTAAACACCGACAACAAAACAACAGACAGCAGAATGGAGTTATTAGAGATTAAGGATGTATACGAAGTATATGTATGCAATGAATATATGTTAACATTGCCTAATTACGCCTTATAGCTGATGTGCGCGAGCTGATAAACAAAGCACGCTGATTGGCAATTTGGCACGCGGCGGCGCAGATGCGCGAGCTTGTCGAGTGAATATACCTTTCTCACAGACATCACTGGAACGTTTGTAGTTCGGTTGGATACGTCAAAAAGAAGTAAGTAAAAAACGCGACTTCTATTTCTGAAAATATCACAGTTAGGAGATTTATAACGAGTGGTTCCCTACATTATTACAGCAAAGCGCGTGATTACAGTACTAAGCCGCTGCAATGGAGAAGCTCTAATGCTGTTAAATTAAAGATGATGCACCATAGAGCAAAAAAAATATTAACAGTGAAAGTAACAAAAACTTTTAAAATACATTTTAATGGGCCTAATTAAGTGTGAAAATAACAGAAGGAAATACAGTGAAACCAAAAATTATTCAGACACCAAAAATCATTTTTGATTTTTTTTTACTAGTGGGTGCAGGACACTAGAGTTCATTTATGTAAGTGAAGATAGCAAAATAAAGTAAACTGTGATAAATTATACCCAACAATTCTTTATACAGTGGACTACCAGTAAAACTGATAAAAAATTTGGGACCAAAAATTATTCAGACCGAGTCTGAGAAAAAACATTGAAGTTGAGGTTTGCATGAAGCTGGTTGACAGCATGCCCAGGAGACTACAGGCTGTCATTAAGGCTAAGGGTTGCCCGACTAAGTATTGATAGTTGTGTAAATACTGTCATACTAACAGCTGTCTAATTTTTGGTTGATTGTAATCATTACATACCTTTCTATCAAAGTTATATAACATTATCAAGCGGAATTTGTTCTGACACAGTGTAACTCCTTGTCATATTTATTATCATTTTCTAAACTATAGCGAATAAACTGTGATAATGTGAGAAATGTTGAAGGTGTCTGAATAAATTGGTTTGACTGTATCTAACATTATACATACTCTTTTGGTTTCTGTACCCAATATTTAAAAAATTTACAAATGCAATAAAAATATTGGTATCGGTACTCGGTATCAGCAAGTACCAAAAAGAAAAGTATCGTTATCGGGCGAGTACTGGAAAAAGTGGTATCGGTGCATCCCTGGTGCTAATACAATACCACACAATACAAGTTTTCTTTTAACTGATGCTTCAGAATTTCTGTACAAGTTTTCAGTGTTATTTTAGAGATTCTGTGTAAAACACCACCTCCATAACAAGGTGAGTGGTTGCATGGCAGATTCATTTGCACCTTGTCAGTGCACTTGGTGTTACCCCAAAAAGATACGTCTTGTTTTGAATTGTGAGGAAGCAAGAGAACACGTTATTGATCCCAAAAAGGAAATTCAGTTATTTCAGCAGCTATACTTCTTTCTAGGCATATTCATCTGAGAGAGTTGCACACCTTTAATGGTAGCAAGGAAGAAGGGACTCAGTGGAGCCCCATGATATGGATGCTTTTCATGATTTCTGAAAGCCTGGACAGCATTGCCTTCAACCACCACCTGTAGGAGAATGAGGTTTGGTCTTGGACTGAGGTACCTTTCTTGATTAAGTTAGAGCCTTGTGGCACCTCCTGCCTATGTACTGCAACCCCTTCTTATACAAGGAGTTTGTTTTTGCTACCCACTCTTGTTTATTGACCAGGGGGACCCCATGTAGGCCTATTCCACTCCAGTGTCTCCGCCATTTATGGTGAAAGGGATGAATGGAATTCTTTTCCTCCAAAAGTCTCCTTACCATTCCTTAGTCTAAGTCTTAGAAGAAGATTTTGAATAGAGGCAATGGATTCCCATGGAGCTATTCACACCGAATACGAACTATCGCCCGCTGACAAACTGAAGTTGTTGTTTTTTTTCTTTGGTGGTGGTGTTTATTTATTTTTTTACTTGTCCAGCATTGAAATGCATCGGCCATAAGGATGTCCAGAGCCACTGTGGATACACATATCAGAGCATAATTTGTGACTGACATGTTCTAATAATTAGATAATTGAAGAAAATGAATGAATGAATGACAGTTAAAGCTTGCTGAACACTAAATACAAAATAACAGCTAAAAGGGGCTCTTTTGCAGAGTAGTTGAAAATAAACATTAAACATTACATTAAAGTAATTTTCACAGTGCACAACCAGAGCCAGAACATTTCAGCCTCCAATTTATTTTCATTTTATAAAACCTCTTCTTCAACTCCTCATAGTCCAGTGCCTCTTGGCCCACATCGCTTTGATCCCAATATACATTTATCCATGTATTAATAAAGAGTCTACAGAATAAAAGAAAACATGACCCAACCTGAATTATTTTGCCAAAATAAATAATATAATCGCTGCAGGGTAACAGGTGCATTACAGCTACTATTAGCATCATAATACAGAAGACAATATATGAGATTAATACTATGCTTTTACTCAAAACTCACTTTAAACACACCATTGAGTGTTTGTAATATCTTCCGGTTGCGATCTAATGCAACTTTTGGTTATATAATGTTGTTGAAATGTTATTAATAGCCTTTTATAACCAGCTAATGACTACACCTGCTTAGTATTTCTCTCATAAACATCCTTTATTGTTATGAAAATACTAGTGGTTTAATGGATCACAAATCTCACGGTTCGGATCACATTACGGTTTTTGACCCACGGATCGGATAATTTTTTCGGATCAGCAAGAAAAGAAAAATATTTCAATTTAACTTGCTTTCCATTTATTACTTAAAGCGAAGTACTTCTTTGATACCACAGCAAATACTACTAGATTAACTAAGAAAGTTCAAACATGATCAAAGAGACGAGAGAACAGCCAGTAAAAATAAGAACAAATACACAAATTGCAAGCATAGATAAATACAACAGAATATGTTACAAATAAAATAAGGTTGGTAGTAGAAAATACCCCAAATCGCATGAAAATCGTATACAAATCATATACTATTATAATCGTGTGTTTATTAGCTTAATGTTTCACATACCTTTCTCTGGGGTTGTTATGTACGAAACAACGTGGAAGTTCAACATGGAAGAGAAAGGGGGATACAAACACATAATATGAGTGACATATGAGTGACGTGAGCAGCAACAGCGATCGTGGAAGAGAAAACAGGCAGACAGCACTAGAAGCTGCTAATGCTCATCAGATTGCAACATTAAGTGGAAAATTAGCAGAAATTATGATTGTTTAAAGAAATATGAAGTAAACGTGTAAAGATATCAGTATTTATTCAAATGGGAAAACTTTTGGAATAAAAGCCCTAATGGACACTGTCCAGTGCAGCTTGCACACCTATGTTTTGTCAACAGCTTCTGGTGGCCACCTCATAATTTTCTATACAGGAAAAAAACTGTGTTTTATTAAATAAAAACGAGTGCCGTCACAAGTTACTTACTTACTATACTTAAACTCTTCTAAACTATTGCAACTCAAAAAGTGGTAACGTTGAAGTTATGTTACCGTGGAGTAATGTTTGCCAGGTATTGCTACAGCAGCAAATAAAAACAACCACCCCCCCACAAAAAAAATTGCATAAACCAAAATAAGTTCAAGATAAAGATATAACTAACCCTAAACTGTAACTTCCCACTTTATGAACTTCCTAAAGCATCACATTACGTGGCAAAAAACAAGTCTAATGACGCTTGTAATAACTGGATATGGCAACGTAGCCATGGTGTAGTTCTTTATTGCCTAACTTTAGCTTTTTACTTCTGCTGATTGAATTTGGGCTTCATAATCCATAAAAGTTCAATTTCCATTCAATTATTAAGATTATTGCTGGAATAACTGGATATGGCACGTATCCATGGTGTATTCTTTTATTGCCTAACGTTTAGCTTTTACTTCTGCTGATGTATTGAGGCATTAAAATCATAAAAGTTCAATTTTAATTCAATTATGAAGATTATTGCTGAGCAACATAGGAGTGAGTCCATCGATATCGTTTTGTGAGTTCACATAATTGTTTATTTCTATTTATTTATGTACTTTTACCTAGAGTTTGCAACCCTGAGAAATACAAACTCTAAATTTTAAGTCTGATTTATTTAGATTTTTTTTTTACAATATTTATACACCATTAACTTTATTAATTAAATTACTCTTAATTACTTTGATTTTTTATTTTTTTTTTACCAATGTTTTGCTGCTTACTTTGCCTTATGTTTAGTCTTTAAGTCTAAGTCCAGGTATCATCTTAGTCATCTTCTAGAGTTGAATGTCTTCATTCTTACAACATCTCATTATGACTCAATAATAAACGCACTGTAACCTCAATGAGAGCAGTAAAACGTTTAAGGAATGAGCCTGCTCAATATAAAATATATTTATTCCTATGATTAAAGCTCCTTTGAATATTGTCAAAAGAACTGAGAAAAAAAATTACATATAAAGATTAAAGCAAGCTGTGTGACAGAAAACATACTTTAGATATAACAGCATCACTTACTAGACCGTTCAGGTCCTTAGTCTCAGTAGAACTGTTGTTTTTGTTATTGTACCGGTTCCTCGCGATGTTTAATAATACAAGAGCAGGCGTCCATTCTGCTTATGTGAGCACAGTGTTGCTGTGCCGGGTTCAGAGCTTTTCGTTTCAGGCCATGCACAGTGGAGGCCGTCCCTGTGGATGCTGGTAAGATGCGCTGATCATGAGCAGTACCCATGTATCACAGTGTGCTGAAGCTTTTGGTCTGCAATAGAATCTGCAGTGGCGAGCAGGAAGGGGAGAAGGAATGAAAGCCCAGGCAGCTCTTTGGACTTGAATGAGCTTATTCATCTCTTCCTTTCGCACAGAATGCATTAGTAAGTTTCAGATATGTTGGTTCTGAATTTTCAAAATGTGAAAATAAAATCACAGTGTGGATGGGGAACATGCTTCAGATATCTTTGGGATACAGTCAGCTGCTCTTTAGGTTCCTACATGATTTAATAAAATGTGAAGGATTTAGGATTTTTTGGGGGTGAAACATTAAATTAAATGTTACATTTTGAAGCACAAAGACTGAAATATTCAACATAGGCTCATTGGAAATACATGCCTCTAAATACATTTCTGCAAAACTGAAGAAAAAAAAAAAACGTACCTATACATACGAATCGCTGCAGTTTCCAGTTGAAATAAACACTAGAGGCAGTAAAACTCGCAGGTTCACAGTTTTGATTAATAAAGCCTAATTTTCGCACAATTACTTGAGGAATATCATGTTATGAATTCAAAACAATTTTAATATGCTGCAACATCTGAAAACTGTTACTTTTGAACGTTAGCCTCACATATCCAGCTTCATATGTGTGGGTTTTTATATTAAGTAGGTTTGTTCAGTAGCTCACGCAGTATGGAGTTTGACTTGAGAGATGAAGAGCTTGGGTACGAATCCCGTGAAAATACAGTTCCATAAAACAGTTCAAACCTGCATATACTGTAAGTCACTTCAAATGGCACGGTTGTATCAACAAATCTGTTTTTGTTCTAGTTTTGCATTTGTTAACAGTATCGGGTAGGTTTAGGGCTGGGTTTGGTGTAGGGGATATTTCCAACACAATAGAGCATTACAGGGTTAGTGTTCTTCACCCAAAATGAAAATGATGTTTACTCACCCTCGAGGCATCCTAGTGTGTAAATGACTTTCTTTCTTCTTTCAGACGATCATATCGGAGTATATAAAAACATTGTGCTGGCTATTATTCCAGCTTATCAGTTCATTGGTGTGGTGTTGTCTGTTGAACAGTCCACAAGATGTCAAATAAAGTGCATGCATCCATAATAAAACGTCCCGCACACAGCTCCGGGGGGTGAATAAAGGCCTCCTGTAGCAAATCCATGCGTTTTCATAAGAAAAATATCCATATTTCAAAAGAAATAAACACTTTTCTCTCACTTTCGATATCTGTCATACGCGGAAGGCGTTCCGGCGGATGACGCAGCACGTATACGCAGCGCGCGCCTCTGAGATATGCTAGTCTCACAAGTTTGTTTACAGGAGCAAAGGAAGCCCAGTCCTTACTTTAAGCAAGCTACTGCATGATAAAGCTTGAATCGCCAGACAATTTTTTATATAACTCCGTATGGATTCGTCTGCAAGAAGAACAGTCATATACACCTAGAGGCATCGATGGTGAGTAACGGCAAATTTTCATTTTTGGGTGAACTACCCTTTAACTTTAGCGACACTCCTCGGATATTTGAATTATGAACCATCGTAATACATAACTGAAGCAACGTTAATAAAAACACAGCAATATGTGCCTATATCAACGTAACAAAAACGTGCCAGGGTCACGTATTGAACCCACGTTTTAGCGCCACTCACTGGACGTTTCACTTTGAAACTGCAGCGAAACATGATACACTCTTAAAAATAAGGTGCTTCAAAAGGTTCTTCAAGCGATGCCATAGAAAAAAAATTTTTGGTTCCCAAAGAACCATTCAGTCAAAGGTTCTTTAAAGACCATCTCTTTCTTACCTTTTTATAATCTGAAGAACATTCTTTAACATCTGAAGAACCTTTCCTTTCTGTTTCACAAAAGGTTCTTTGTGGTGAAAGGTTATTTATGGAACCATTTAGACAAAAAGGCTATTCTATGGCATTGTGAAGCACCTTTATTTTTAAGAGTGTAAGGTACGTAATTATGGTGTTGCAGAAATGTATTTATAGCAACATATTCCCATGACCTGTTTCGAAATAGTATTTTATTATAAAAATGTACTCCAGTAATATTTTTTACAACTATGAAAATTATTATTACAACTCATTTATTTATTTATTTAGTGAGTGAGTGAACCTTTTTTTTTATAGTGAGTGACTTGGCAACATTTTTCAGTGCTGCATTTGCATTACATTTATGCATTTACCAAACACTTTTAATCAAAATGACGTACAATAGAGGAATATACACAATTTATAACAAAGCCAACAATACCCATAGTATACAATGCCTTGTTTCATACAACCAGTTTATTTTCTGATTTAACAATTGCATGCCCAACCTTTTCCATCAATATTTAAGACGAAAATTGCATAGATACACTTGTCTATAATACTAGTTGATAATACTCGGGTAAATGTGCACGCTCTAGTCTAATCTACAAGACTTCACGGCACTCTGTAAGAGTGTTTTGTTTTGTTTTTGGCAAAATACTGATAATGTCAAATCGTTAAAACAACAATTACGATATTATCGCAGACGATATGGCACACCCCTAAGTCCTGCACCACTGTCTTTTTGGCTAATTTGTGCAAAACCTTTTGCTAAACTGTCAAAGCCTCATTTTAACCACCAATGCAACGATGCAAGTATTTACCTTACCTATACTGCGAAGGGTTGATGTCGAGATTTTATAAGCTGCTAGTTTGGTCTCCCTAGGCAAACACAGCTTACACTGCATAATAGAGCTTAAAAATGGCCAGGGGATCACTTCATTTCCTTCAAGTTAAATTTCATCAGAATATGACGGGGTTTCGTTTTCAGCTGGGTCTGCACCATAATGCCTGTCTTGTCCGTCTGCATCTTTCTTGTGATTTTATCGGAAGTTTGTTCTCCTGCCCATTATTTACTGCAGTAGTTTCCAGGGAGCGATTTTTGTTTCACTCAGTAATTAATGTGTTTTAAAATGTTGCGAAGTACAATACTTCAAACAATATATACTTAAGTAAAAGTAAAATTACATATTTTAAAAATTACTTAAAGTAGAAGTACACAAAAAGCTATTCAATTACAGTAACGCGAGTAAATGTAATTCGTTACTTTCCACCTCTAGTCTCATCTCATTCATCTCTCTACTGCAAGCCAGTTTATTTTTTGTTTTTATTTTACATCATATGAACCAGATACAGCACATGCCCATTGATTCTCATTGCCTCATCAGACTAAAATGTCCATTAAATACTTAATGCCTCTAGAGGTCAAACTGGGGCATCATTATGAATGTTACGAAATTTATGATTCACTATGATTGTTATATTTTTAAAAGCTTTTATTTAAGACCAGTTTCCTTTCACACCTCCCCAAATTACCCATTAATGTGTTAATTGATCATCTGTGGAGATTAATAGTAGACTGGAGTTTTAAAACGCTTGAGACAGTAAAAGCCAGTGAAGAAAAAGTAAAAATAGTTAAAAGTTCAAAGGTAACTAGAGAAGTCTTTCAAACTTTTGTCTCCTTCTACCCTTAAACTGACGTCTCTTCAAAAATAAATACAAAACTAGGACACGTGGTAAATCAGGTGTAGGAAATTATAATATGAATTTAACAAATTAGGCCAAACATAAATACTTTTCCACTTCTTGTGAACCAAGTGTGAAAGTCTTAAATCATCTTGTTTGTACGTTGTAAATGACTCTAGGCTTGCCCCAAATGGACATTTTATTGTACAAAAGGTCTTGTGTTTTATTAAAAGCCCCAGCTGGAACCATATACAGTCCTCAGGCGAAGACAACAGGGAAGCCTGATTTTCTTCTTCTTCTTGGTGGAGCTTTAAAATAAATGTGAGACCGCAGCAATTTTAAAAGAGAGAGAGAAAGAGATACTCGTGATCTACTGCAGTGGCAGAATAAACAACCAAATAAGTAAATTCAATTGACATGCTGCTTTCACTCTGGGCATGTTGAAATATTTAAACTCTCTTTCAAAACGCCATTCAAGTTTTCATTTGATGAGTACACAGATGGAGGATGCACACTTTAGCCCCATCATCATGCCAATCTAACAGTCCATTGCAGCTTTGTTGATATAGTGGAGCCTCTGGCCCATACATATTTCTTATTAAATACAGGAAGCATTTTTAATCATTGAATTCTTTTTATCTTTTGTTTGTGCATTTCCTAGGAAACTTTCATTTGAACAGCTCAGTGAAATCTGATGGCTACACAGTTGGATTTTTGATATCTTGGTTTCTGGTTTTCAAGTTATACAGCTCCCAACCATGAGTTAACAGACTAAAGGCCCATTCACACCAAGAATGATAACTATAAATATAACGATAAAGATATAGTTCTAAAAATCGTTCTCAATATTAAAGAATAGCAGAGTTCACGCCACAGCTATAACGATAAAGGAACAGAGAAACGATATCCTTGGAATCACTTCCAGAACGATTTTTTTCCAGCTGATGAATGACAAAAACATTGACAGCCAATCCGAATCCATCCTGCTGTAACGAGCTGGACGCTAACATTGTCATCTTTATAGTTCTCTTTTTAGTTATCGTTCTTGGTGTGAACAGGGCTTTAATCTTTAGCAAAGAGCTTCAGTGAATGTGCGAGGATGGAATATAGAGAAGAAAAAAAAGATCTCTAATCTCTGTGGACTTGGGTTTACTTTAGTGCAATTGAAATTGTGTGGAGTGGTTGGTCTACCATGTAAAAGTCTCAGTAGGGCTTCAAAGGTCAAAGACTGTTATTCCTCAGCTTTTGTCTTGAGTACAGAGTACAAATCAGCTGATCTGTACATCATTCTCATGGCAAAGATTCAGTTTTTACAAACAAACACATGTCCCATTGTATGACAACTCAAACAAGAACCTGTGAACTGTACATATTCCATAGTCCATATTCCTCGATTCAGTCAATATACAACTTGCAATTTTTATTTTATTTTATTTTAATATTTTTTTAATAAGAGACTTTTTATAGAATCTATAGTTAATTCTTTAATTGTAAAAATATTGATTATTTGTCACATTTCTTAGAGATACAGTACCTTTCATCAACTTCTTCCACAAGTCTTTTTAATTGTATTTTAATTTATTGTTTGTGTTATGTTTTATTTTTTTGAAGTTGAGTCTGGGAAAATGAATTTATAGCTTTATAGCTTCATCTTTTATTTACTCATTTCATACAGCTTAACAGAATGAATAAATGTATAGTTTGTTCTTTAGTTGAAAAAAAATGTATTATTAGTCATATTTCATAGAGCTACCTTCTATCAACCTTTTTCACAAATCTTTGAATTATTGAAGGCTGATGAGCAGTGAAAAGATGGTTGAAGAGATGCTTTTTTTATTGCCTGTGGGCGCACGTTTGCATGTTTCACATATGGAGGCTGCAGTCCAGCGAAATGAAACAATCCACATTCTCTCTCTCTCTACCTCTTTTTCATACTGTGCCACAAGGGACGAAGTACTTTTATGAAATAGGTTTTTTTTTCGGCTCTTGTGAAATGGGAAATGATCCACACTCTTTCCGTGGCTGTATGATATTGGTCTTTTGGGGTTACTATATACAGTACTATATACTGTATATGTGTATTTGTGAGAGTCGTTCAACTCTATTGTACTTTAATGTTTATCTGAAGGATCTACTTTGGAAAAGCCACATAATGTTCTCGAAGTCTGATTTTATGCCTTTTATTCTCTTTGATACAGTACATGCAGCAAGTATTACTTTTGATTAGGTCTCCAGTCAATCTAGTCAAGGTTATTTAGTCAGAAAATATTTTCATATAAGTGCTTTAAAATAAGTTCAAGAAAGGAGCTGAAGAAAGGCTTTTTTCATGTATTTAAAAATGTTGGATTGCTCAGAGACACAAATACTGTCCCCGTTATGGCAAAATGTGTAGAAAAGCACACTAGTCTATGTTATCTTGAAAGCAGGGTAATTATGCTTTTGAAAATCCCCTACCACTGTAAAATAAGATCTTTCCATAGTGCAACTGACCAAGAAAATAGCATTTGATGGAAACCATGACACATACTGCGACCTAGTAGCATCACTATTGTTAGTGGAAGAAAATGTGTCCAGTTGTTATCATAATAACCCTCTCTACTGGATTTCAATATTGCATTTCTCAAGATTAGGAAAGAAAGATTAGCCATATCCGTCTTGTGGTGAATAATGTGTCTGGGCGCTCAGATGTGGCTCAGCTGTAATGAGCTCAATAATGCAAAAATAAATAAACACAGCCCCAGGGGTTCAAACCGACCACCGCTGTCCTTGGATCAAAGAGATCGGAGGGTGGAAATGCCCTGTTTAATGTGATTAGTCATAGATAGTGAATGAGTCCAAGGGCACCAGAGCAGAACGAAGACTGAACTTCTTCTTCCTCTTATAAGACACTAGGGCTGTGAGTGATCAACTGAAAATTCAGGATATATTCACAGTCATTTTGTTGGTCGTACATTAAGCAACACTCTTGTGATGATGTTAATTCAGTTTTGATTTGGCCATTAAGTTTCTTAAGGAGAGATTTATTAGATTAGTTGCATGATTCTTCCTGATTTAAACTTCAGTGTCCAAAATGCTGTTAGAGTTGGTAAGTTTGATTCATTTCTGAGAATCATTTTGAATGAATCATTTTAAAACTTTGATTCAATATTTAAGCTCTTAAATACTAAAGAGAGTTTAATTAGATTAGCTTTATGATCCTTAAACTTAATAATAAAAAATCCAATTAGCGTCAGAGTTGGTAAGTTTGATTCATTTCTATGAATCATTTCAAACGAATTGATTCAAAACTTTGATTCTGTAATTCTGCTCTCAAATTCCTAAAGAAAGTTTCACTATATTATTACATTTTGACTCTTTTTTTTACCTGATTTAAACTTCAGTAGCCAAAATGTTGTTTAGAGTTGGTGATTTTGGTCCATTTCAGTCAATCATTTCAACGAATCAATTTAAAATTTCAGTAATCCAGCTCTCTAATAATTTATTTGATAATTCAGAAATGTGCATGCAAGTCCCCATTTGTTTTGTTATTGTTAACTAAACTAAAACTATTATAACTAAACTGAAGTCATTTCCAGTAACTGAAATACAGTAAATTAATAAAAGGAAATAAAATAAAATAAAAATAAATAAATAACACACATGACAAAAGCACATCAAATTATTACATGTAAAAAATTAAATAAAAATAATGACAAAAAGCAAATAAAAATTAAAATGGAAATATAAAATAAAAGCTAATTCAAAATAGCAGTAAATACTATAATAGTATTAAATAATACTAAAATAACAATGACCCGTTATATTTGGGCAATTGTCTTGTATTGAAATGTTTTACTTCTAATATATGTAGATAATTATTGCTGTGTATTACAATGCATTTTATCCTTTTATTGGACCATATAAATTTAAACATTTAGTAAAACAGTGTCTCAGTTATGTTTATTAACTACATTTGACTAACTGGCTCAACTTGACTCTTTGATTCAAATGATACTTATTCAAGATTCAACTCAAGATTTTTTAAGTTATTCTGACAAGTCATATACATAAAAACCTTCACATCTATTTGAAAAGTCAACAAATGATCACACATCCAGGCATCTCGAAAATGCCTCGGTTCAAAGGCGTCAGCTCAACAAGAGAAAAACTCACTGTAAGGTTGGAGCACTTTTCAAAGGCAACCTTTTCTCCTAGGTCTGAAACTTCTCTCATTTGCTCACTCTTTCATGTTTGCGATTTGCAAAAAGAAAAGCAGGAGACCCTGTGCACAGCAGCTGACCTCCCGTGGTTTGGCAGACACAATGGGATAATTGGAGTCTTGGGCTGGAAACTAGTAGAGAAACAGCGTGGTTTTACTGACAGGTTTAGTCTGACATATGTCTCACTTAGCGCTTCATACTCCCGACACAATACAAGCTAATTACTACATATTTCTGCTCCTAATTAAACCTCACTAATATGATCTAATTACCGCTCTGCCCACGAGGAAGTGAGGTTAATTTTACTTTCCTAAATAAAGACTAAACGCAGTCTTGGTAATCACCTTGGCCTACAAAGTAGAAGTCTAAGTGATCATCCATTATTTAACTTGGCTTTAAACCGCGTGTGTTGTGATAATTGGAGGTGCCGAGGGTTCAGCCAGGCAAAACGTATTAGCACACTAATTAGTAAAGTCAGCATTACCACCGGGGGTTTCTGTGTGTCTATTTGTTGGAATTTCCAGCCATGCTCATCTTCTTTAACCACCTTGTCTGATTTATCGCATCTTTGCCGCGTCATTTTTTTGATTGGTGGCTGGTCTGTTGTCAATAATGACAGGACTGTGCTGTTTACCCTGTCATTGTGTCACTGCTGTCATAACAGTACATATGTTTCCAATCGCATGCTCCCATACTGCTATTATTATTTCTGCAGTGTGAATATGTATATGTATATGTACATGTATACTATGCATTAGAGCTGTAAGCAACAACTATTTTCTGATTCATCTGTTGATTGTGTCTTTGATAAACTGAACAATTAAATATTCCTTATTGAAGTCTGTGTCATTTATGCTGTGTTGTGTACCAAAATAATAAAAAGTAATATAAAAAGAAATATAATGGATAGGAAGTGTAAGTTAAGATGGATTTGCAGTTTAATGACGACAGCAACATTCAGTCACTTCATTCATTTGCAACTGTAAAAGTTGTGTTTTTGTCATAGAAATATGCGTAGTGCAAAGACCTTAATAATTGCTAATAAAACTTGTTGATTATTATTATGGATTATGCCGATTTAAAAAATGAGTTGCCATACTTTATCCCACAATGCATTGTGTTTCACTTTTTCTTCATTTCCAGTGATAGGTGCCATTTTTTTTTATAGGACTAACGTTAAAAAGTTTTAACACAAAATTGGAATAAGGTGCAATTTTATCTTTCAAGATAATAAATGGACAGTGCTTGCTGAATTAAACATGCAAAAGGTAGAACATTACAGTTTAAAATGCTTATTAGGGCTGCACAATTTCACAATTTAAAAATATTTACTTAACACTGAACATTTTTTAACATTCTAGCAGACATTATACCAACAAAGCACAATTTAGCTTAAAATTAATAAGTAAAATAATATTTTTTGGCCTTTTTTGAGACTTGAATCAGGCATGTATTTTTTACTGTACAAATAAAGGCAGCCTTGCTGAGCAGAAGAGACTTCTTTTAAAACATTAGAATATATTACATCCAATTTGAAAACGCATGTGTGAATGTTATAATAAATGTATTAATAGAGCTGTTGTAGGGTAATTATTATTATCATTATTATTGTCTTTTTTATTTTATTTTACATAACGACAGTAAAATTACAATACTGTGATTTATGAATGTCGATGGAGTTGTTGCTTTTTCTCGGCCTTTATTTTGGCAGAAACCCGCAGGAAGATCTCAGTGCTTCTTTTTGTTGACAACAGCATGCAGATTTATAAATGATTCTCATTACGAATTTGGGAAGATGTTTGTCGCACGTATCACAATGTCACATGGCTTTAAAAATATTCACAAAAATGTTACTGAGCAACTGACGAGTAGGCTAACAAGTTCAGCGCAGATTTTCCCCACGCTTTGAACTTTGAACCCTGGCGCCGCAAGTTCGTGCAGCGCTGTCAGAATACATGCAATTCGTGCATGCATTAGAAAATATAACATGTAATTCAACAGTCTGTAGTC
This sequence comes from Sinocyclocheilus anophthalmus, assembly GCA_018155175.1. Lineage (NCBI taxonomy): Eukaryota > Metazoa > Chordata > Actinopteri > Cypriniformes > Cyprinidae > Sinocyclocheilus > Sinocyclocheilus anophthalmus. The sequence goes on along the minus strand of JADLZN010011902.1, from coordinate 107,215 downwards.
AGTTATTGCTTATATAATCTTATCCGAACACAGCCAATAACAAATATGTCATCTATGTTGCATTACAATCCTTCTGAAGTTAAAGATCAAGCTCAAAGGTTGCCAATTGGAATTTTGAATTTCAGCAGCACAGTGCAAGTAAATAAACGTCATCTATTATGCTAAGTTTGTTTTTAGCATTCTAGTGTGTGCATCTGCTCCCAGCTTTTGTCTTGAGTGTCTTGAAGTGCTTGCTATTTTGTAAGGATTCTTCATTCCTTACATTACAGGGCCCTTTAGTCAAATTTTTTGCATAAGAGCATTTGTTGTTCTTATCATTGGCCTGCAGTCCACAATAATGCATTTTGCAATCTGTCAGTGGTAGATTTGACATTTCCAGGTGTTTGCAAATCCACTCACTAACTAATAAATATGTATCCTCATGAATATTTAATGAGTTACTGGACACTCTCGGAAGGTTACCCAGCAACATCTGCATGACCCAATTAATATGCACGCAGTAAACTTTAATTTTGCATTGGGGCGTACATACTGGATGCCGTGTTTAATGGAGCAGAATGCACAGTTGAAACATCATTTGCATTTAAGGTCAGATGAATTATGGAGTTTTGATGACATATCAATCCATGAATTTTACCTGTGCGGCTCAATAATTTTCCACATACACACCCAAGACATTTTCAATGGCTGTATATAGAGGCCTGCATAGGCTGTTGTATCTCAGTGAAAGAACTCGCTGAAAACACTTGCAGCCTCACTAGAAGTTAATTTCAGTTGTAAGTCTGGGGTACAGCTTGTGTCAGCCAGTTTGACTACAAGAAAATCAAAGCTCATCCTCAGGCAGCTCAAACGTAGTCTCGCAATGGTGGTAAAAAGCTGACATTTTTAGTTTTCTGAGGTGTTAAACACAAAACATGTCTTTATAACTAAAACACAGATTCCCTTACTTTTGCAAATTTCTCTCTCTCCGAGAGCTTCCTCCTGAAAAATCTGCTACTTGCGCATTGTTTGCAGAAACTATGCAACTTATGTCCCATTTCTCTGTTCAGAAAACATTTAATGGATCATTTTTTTTGTGTGTATGACTGTTTTCCCGTAGCTCACAAAATGAGATATTTAGCAGAATGTTCAAGCTGCACTTTGCCATGCAATAAAAGTGTCCACTGGAATAAGCTGCATCAACTTTCCCTTAGAAAGATGAACAACAGCATTCACTAATGTTTATAATATATATAGATACTATATATATATATATATATTATATATAGATATATAGCGAGAAAGTGTTATCATCCATGAAATATTCTTATTCCAGAAACGCAGCATACCTTTTTGTCCTCATTTTAGCAATAATTACTTAATCTTTGTATGAAAAGATGTCTTCAAGTTGACTCATTGGACAGTATAGCCGTTATTCCCATGGCTTCTGAAAGAACCTTAGTTGAACTTGGGGATAATTGAGATAATGATGATTGTGCTCAATACATATTGCTAATTAAGTATTCGCAGCAGTTTGTTTAATCCATTTAAGACAAAGTGCTCATGACAGCAAGGTCACTTGAGCTGAGTAAATTCAGTCGTCTCAACTCTAATTAACATCTTAACAAAGATGGCACACAATGTGCTGCCATATTTCGATTTCTGACTTCCTTAACTGATAGCTGACAAATCATCCAGTGCTGCTTCAAAAACCTTTTTTTTTTTTGGCCATGCATGAACGTTTCATTTTACGCTAAAATTGCATGCGGCTGAATTGGTGTGTCTGTATTATTATCCTGACACTTTAATATAATCAGATTTATCTTTAATTAACATTTTGATCTGTGGGTCAATGACAAATAAGATACAGAAAATGGGAAAAAAATCTAGTTTAGCGCTGAGATCTTAGAAATGTGCTCTTTGCATTCATATTGGATTCATGTTGTACTGAGAAACTTACGTTTACATTTATTAACTACATAGAAAAGTGAAAAAAATTTTGTGTTGTGTAACCATCAGGGAAAAAGTATTTTTTTCTTGCATTTGAATACATGGGGTGTGGCTATGCTGTCACACCATGTCAAATATTAAGTGTGAACCATTTTGTATCAAAATATAAAAAATAATAATAATTAATAAGATTCTTTGACCTTATAGATATATATATATATATATATATATCTATATATATCTATATATATATAGTTGGCTTGTATGGTTTTTATATGCTTCATATACACATATAAAATAATCATCTAGATATTATTAACATATGTACATATACAAATTTTACTATGGAGATTTTATAAACTGTTAGAAACCTTTATGTGCATATGTGAAAAATATATATCGCCTTATAGGTAACGTATATGGCAATATCATTATTTATATAGGGCAGCATATGACAAATATTACATTCTGTATGGGCTTTTTCAAAAATTGTATTCTGTTTTTGTTCTTTATTCTCAGAAAACCCTGACAATGTTGACTTTCTGCTCGCAGAAAATATTAAAATTATTTTTTTATCCAGAAATGATGAAATATCCCCACCAAAAAAAGAGCCTAGTGTCATTGACCCCTGTATCAGTACTAAGCTGAACCTCATGTTTTTGTACAGTAGTAATCACTTTACGTCTTGTTTGTTCCCCGCAGAATGAATACACATGTCCCAGACCGTTACCTGGAGCTTGGATTGGAGACATACCCACCATACACTGAAGGGACTGTTTTGTTCCTCAAAATAATCCACCGGCAGAGGATTTGTGCCTACCTGCATTTCATCAGTCGCATCAAGCTTTGTTCTCATGATACCACTCATGCTTTCAGTGCTTCTTTAATGGATTTTGCTGGATATTCTTCAGTCAGACACTGCAAACGGACATCTGAGAGACAGTGGGAACAGATGCATATTTTACTAAAACACATTTGGATGCCTCACTTTGTTCTTTAATGCGCCTGGATACATGTGTCAGGTTTATTTGGGAATCCTTTGGTGGAACATACCAATGAAAGTTATCCAGCCTTTGACGAATCGCCCAGCGTCATTTGACATTTGTGTGGACCTATACATAAACTACAAACTTTGTTAATATACCCTCGAATTTAAAACAGGACTTGCCCTTTCCTCTGTTATTTAATGTACATCCTTGGAAAATTTGTGTATCGGAATAACTAAATAAAATGACTTAAAGTTATACTCATGACTATGAGTTAAAACCTTTATCTTTGCTGCCTAATACTGGATTTGTTATGCTTTGCGTTTCTGCAAACATCTCTGTACAGTTTTATTTGAAGAGATTCTCAAGTTTGCCTGCCCTTCATAAAAGTAATAAACTTCATACTGTTATACTGAGTAATTTAAACACGACCTTTGATCTCATTGACTATGCCAACACTGTTTGAAATGTTTGAGTGTACATATGTAGTCTCATTTTATAGGAGATTGTGTAAGGAAATGTCAAGATCTGAATATAGAGAATGTGTTTTAACTCCTAGTTTAAAGGCAACATTTTGAGATTTGTTCAGGTTCGACCAGCCCCTCAATCTTCAAATATTTCAACTTGAAAGTGTAATTTATTTATATGCTCCCGCATTTTAATTTAATAATTACATTTTGTAACCAAACTGTATGAATTGAACGCCACCAAGTTCTGTTTTATAATGAGAACGTTGTCCAAATCAATGGTGAGAAATATACATTTGTCAAATGGAAATTGGTATTGATCAACTTGTTCATTTTTTATGCATTTATTATTACTTTATTTAACAATATGGATTTTCCTGCAAAAGCAAAAACTGAGTTTATTTTTCACTTGTTGAACATTTGATGTAGCTCATTTGTACATGAAAATTTAAATAAACAACTGTAATTCAGTAAAATTAAGCTTTCATTTGAAAAAAGTTTGGAATAATTAAGATTATTTCTGAAGTTATATTTATAACCACATAAGTAAGGTAAGTAGTTGTTTATGTTTACCAATGCTGCATTTATTTAATGAAAAAGTAAATATTCTGAAATATTATTACAATGTAATAGAACAGTTTTCTATTTGAATATGTTTTAAAATGTAATTTGTTCCTGTGATTGCAAAGCTGAATTTTCGTGTTTAATCAGAAAGTAAATGTGTTTCTGTTTTAGAGCTTATTTGGCTGAGTCTGAGTCTCAAAACTTTGTTGGACTAAAGGGGCTGTTCATACTAACCATGATTTGCAGCGACAAAATCACCGTAAGTCATTCACTTTCAGCTGTTTTTGCCAGCATGGGTGACGATGTAGGCATTTTTTTTCATTTGTGATTAGTTTTCAAAATCTACAGCCAATTCCACACTCCCAGCAGCATCGTCTACCAGCGACCGGCGGTACTGCAACCTTCAGCGATGAAAATCTGTCATTGTAAACAAGTTAGTAAAAGAAAGTTCAAGCTACTTGGCTGCATCCGCACGCTCAAGGAAATGTCTTTCCATATATCTCCTCTTTGAGATGCTGTCAGATCAATATTGGCCTCATAACCCTGAAGAAGAGCCTCTCCGATTTGTGCCAACCCTGCCCTCTCCAAACCAACAAAGCTCTGGATGTTCAAACCTCATCCCGGCATGTCATAATTAGCACTAAATCTGCTATTTCTCAAGAGGGGGTTAACATGAAGAGTTCGCCCCGTGTCGAGTCCTCCAGGAACACGTCAAGCTGTCTGATATGAGGTCCAGATGGCAAATTAGCTCCGGTGTTTCCCTACAGTGTTGTATCTCCCCCTTCTCTCTCTTGCCTGCCGAAGCGACAGCTAAACAGACACAGCACTGTGTTCGACCGAACTCCCCCCATGAATTATTCATCGCCCCCATCCCTTCTTGTTCGGAAAGGAGTCTTGACATTTCGCCCAGTCAACGACCTCCTACTGGAAGAGTGCTGTGTTCAGGGGACCCGACAGCGTCCAGATATTGGCTGTTGTGTGCTCTATTAACCCCAATCATGATGCCCCAAGAGTGCACAGGCACAAAAGACCAAAAAAATCAGTTTTGTGAAATAGTCTGTGTGAGTTGAAGTAAAAGGCGTGTTAAATGTCAAACTAAAACTTGGAGTAATACACTCAATTTGTGCATTGATTTGGTTTCGGTTTATATGCTCTATATCTATCTACTGTATTTATTGAGTATTTTCTTGGAGAGCACAGTCATACTGTTTTTAAAATGCAAATCATACCAAAATGCAGACGTCACTTTCTATTGCATGTGTGCTGCAGTAGAATTTTTGTTGAGACTGATTTATAAAGACTGAGTAAAACTACTTTTACATTTTGTATTCCACTGCTTTTCTATGTAGGCTAAACATGCTAGACTATGGAAGATTGTTTCTGCCACAGTAATTGCAACCTTTATCTCACAATTCCAAAAACATTTCTTGCAATTCTGAGTTTATATCACAGAATCTTGCCATTTTTTTCTTGCCATTTTCTCAGAATTCCAAGATTTAAACTCCGAACTGGAGGACTCAAAAAAGAGTCACAATTACAAGCTCACAATTCTGAAAAAAAGTCAGAATTGTTAGATGTTAACTCACAATTCTGAGTTATAAACTCACAATTATGAAAATTGCAATACAATTGTCAGAAGTTGCAAATACCTTTTTTGAATAAATTTTTTTGCTTGGAAAAAAAAAAAGAATTGTGAGATGCATCTCTCTGCACTGCTTTTTTATTGTTTTTCTATGTAAACATGCAGACGTGACATTGTGCACATCTTCTATAGCGTCTTGCACATGGCAGTAATTCTAAAAATGGTTAAAAAACGCATTTCTAAAATGTTCTTACTATTGTTTTCCTATTTCTGTGCCGTGCCTTGAATTGTAAGTGCAAAAATATGTTTTCTGTAAATGGCCCTGAAGAGGTACTGCTAAGAAGTACAATAGCTGGGTTGCTGCAAGATACATTTTTTGAGAAGCAATGTTTTGTCCAAACTGATTTTATATTATTGTTTAATATTTTATTAGTAATTATACAACAGTTGGTTCCAGTCCAGTCCAGTAGCACTGGGACATTTCACTGTTTGTATCACTCCACTTGTTTGTGTTTTGTTCCGGACTTGTGTTTGACTTGTTTTCCAGGTTACACTGATGTGCCACTGTAGGTGATGACATGTAGCTGTTTTTATGAGTAAGTCAATTTTAGCATTCATTGAACCGATTTGTTCAAAATGCTCATTCAGTTATGAATCAAAGAAGTAGGTTTCTGTCCTTACATGCAAGTCATTGAATCATTCACTCAACCGATTCATTAAAAGCACAGATTTTTTTTCAGGAACGCCACTTCTGTGTTGCTCGGGTGCTTTGACTGCATCTGCATCTTTCGCTGGTGACGCAAAACTGACAACTAGCAACAAGTCTGTAAAATGTAAGTTGCTTAGATTTTACTGGACTTGCAGAATATCGGCTACTGCATATGGATGGAAACAAAATAACCGCAGCATGAGAATATTCAGTGGTTGTTGTTTTTGACGTGATCAGAAAAAAAAAAAAAGTATTATGTATTAATTTTGTCACACACAAAGGGAAGGTTTCAGTTACCTTTTACAGCCATTGTAATTTTTGTCCATACAATAGGAAGCTATTTGTATAGGTAATATTTTTGTGTAATATTTTAGCTTTTTTTAAATAAAAGCTACTTGGTTTGATATTTATTTATATAATGCATAGGCATATTTTACATGGAGCCACGGTATTTACATTAATTTGTGGTTTCAAGTACATTTTAGTTAATGCTTACAAAAGAACAAAATTCACTGTGCGATAAAAATAGGAATAGACAGACATGATCATGTCACGGTTTAAAAATGCTCCTTGTTATGGATAGATGAGATTTCAGAGTATCATTTAAAAAGTGTGATTGCATCACAGATGATTGACAGATGATCTCAGATTGATGTGGGTGTCAATTGACAGTATTGCTGGGAAAGATTAGGCCTCAAGGGAATATATCTAGTGGGGAAGAAAACTGCCCCATTCTTGATCTTTAGCAGCACATGGTTGCACTCTCTCCAGGGAACAAAAGGTTGGAAAAACTTATGCAACATCCAGCCAGAAATCGCCTTTCCAGAAGACATATCATAGCTAATTAATAGCTGAGATGATCTAGACTGCTCAGTTCACCCACACAGTACAAGATATAGTTAAAAAAGACCAAGAACCTATTAATTATTATGAAAACCAGTAGTCTGTTTTATCACAAGCCAGCAGATAAGGTTGCGGTGGTTAAAGGAATAGTTCAGCCAAAAATGAAAATTTGATGTAAATTTACTCACCCTCAGGTCATCCAATATGTAGATGAATTTGTTTCTTTATGGAAATAGATTTGGGGAAATTTAGCGTTGCATCACTTGTTCACCAATGGATCCTCTGCAGTGAATGGGTGCCATCAGAATGAGTCCAAACAGCTGATAAAAATATCACAATGTGTGTTTATATTTGTTTTGGACTGTTCTTGCTTGTAAACGATTCTTGATCTGTGCATATTTCTCTCCTGATTCAGATGAGACAACTTTCTTCCACGTCGAAAAAACATTATTTATTAGGATACGCCTGAGAACCATTTGAAGTTAAAAATGCCTTGATGGATTTGTTTATAAAAACATTCATCTTTTCACTTTGACCGAACATGAGATGATCCTACAAAGATCTATCATCTATATATTGGATGGCCTGGTGGTGAGTACATTTTAAGCAAAGTTTCAATTTTGGATGAGCTATTCCTTTAACATGGGAAAAAGATGAGATCTCTGTAATATCAGAAGGAGATTAAATGTTTAAACCCCCAAAAATAAAGGTTCTGTGATCACTTTCATCCTGCTATGACTTGCTTCCTTCAGTGGAACATACTGTTTACAGATATTTACTAACTAAACTTCACAATATTAAATCGAGCTCAAAGCCTTTAATCATTCTAAACAATTTACATATCCCAATCCCTGTGTTTTTATTGAGCATTTAATTGATACATTTAATTATTAATTTAATAATTTTTCAAGAGCAAGGGCTTATGGGTATTCCCTCCAGTTACAATGCTCACAAAGTAACAATGTGAAGTTCTTTGTACTTAGTGTTAATAGATTTATTAAGGTTTTATTTAAAAGAGCTTAACTAAAACAGATTGACTCAACAGTATATTACACAGAACTAGTTTATTAGGTTTTTAATGGAATCAAAAAGAGACTAAGGGCCAAATTTACTAAACGGTAAATTAGTGTGACAGCGCAATTCCATAGAAGCAGTTGGGAGTGGAAAGGTCTGCAGTGATCTACTGACGATGCATAAATTAAAGAACACAGTCGCGGCCTGCGCATTTCCATAATGACCATGTCAAGAGCAAAATGGTTTTGGGGCATTGAATAATAGTGCAGATACTAGCAATCTACCACAAACCTTACTAAATCACGTTGCTTGATTTAAATACTCCTCCTATAAATTTTGGTCTAAAAGGGAAACTCCTGCAAATGCAAATGAAATAAGGTCAGCTTCAAAAATAACTGCCCACACCTTTTCAATGCTAATTGTTCACTATTTGTCTTTAGTAAATCCTGAAGGTTGTTTTATGCCACCAAAGTGGGTTTGCACTGGCACAATAAATTGCACTGTTAATACATTTGGCCTTAGACCTATTGGTATTTTTTAATTTGGCTTCAAATTTGGATTTTTTTTAACCTTTTGTCTCTCTTCAGCTGAATGTTATTTTAATTGTGTATGAATAAACAAACTTGTGTAAAATTAAGGTTTTAATTTTTAGGTTTAATTTTATTGACACACAACTGAGATGAATGAAAGAGCAGCCTTGAGCAATAAACATTTTCTCAGGTGCCCCTTTACCACCCCTACACATTTTGAAAACATAACATCCAATTTTACGTGCTTCAGTATCTTAAGGTGCAGAAGCTTGTTATAACTCAAAATTCATAGCAATAACTTCACATTCATCACTTTTTTATTTTAGATGAACATTGGAAAAAAATTGCATTTTAAAATGTATTAAAATAGAAAAGCCAACTTACTGATCTAAGCTGCTGCTACTTCTTCTTCTGAGCCACAATTTAGCCAGCATCTTTAAAGCTACAACCCCCAAACCTTGAGACTGTTCTGAATTTAGTTGCTATGTTTTTTTTCTAACTGATCCAGCTTAAGTTTTTCGAAATCCAGACTATCAAAATCACCAAAAATCGCATAGACTTGCATTGAGGGGGTCAAAACTTTTGCACAGTAAGACTTTTAGAGTGTTTAAGCTGTCTATCACTAGCAAAGCTTAATGACTATCCTAGACAACATGCTAAATCAGTCAGCCATTTTAAGGGTTGTCTCAATCGCGAAATCCTTCCAGTGCACTGGAACGTTCGTACCCTGAAAAATCCCACAATGCATCACTCATTCTAGGGAGCATCTAGGGAGCAAAATTTCTAACAACATGCTAACCACTTTAAAAACATGCTAGCAACATGCTAATTATGATAGAAACAGTATTGCAACATGTTAATAACATGCTAGTCATGCTATACACATGCTAATCACGCTAAAAAACATGCTAGAAAATGCTAACAACATGATAATCATGCTAACTACATGCTAATCATGCTACCAACATGTTAGTTACTTGATAATCATGCTAGCAAAATGCTAGCAACATGTTAATCATGCTAAAAACATGAACTGCATCCCAAATGACAACCCTATGCACTATGCACTTATACATTATGTACTTATGCACTATGTCTGATAGCCCCTCCCCCTTTGCGATGCAATTAAAGCTGCGAACAGTGGTGTAATGTAACGAAGTAATAATACTTCGTTACAGTACTTAAGTATTTTTTGGGAGTATCTGTACTTTACTGGAGTCGTTTTATTTTTAGTAACTTTTACTTTTACTTCACTACATTTCCTAATTAAAATGTATAATCTTACTCCGATACATTTCCCCGAAGCATATTCGTTACTTACTAAAAAATAGTCAGAAGTCAGAAGAACACGGACTGCAGGAAAGCAGGTTTGACAAATCAGTGGTCTGGCGTCTGCAAGTTAGACTCCTAAAAGCACCTTTGCTCCTGCAAACAAGTGCGCACACAACCGCGGATTATTTCATTTTCCACTCAAGTCGAGTCTGGGTGTGCAATAGCAGTTTTAATTTTCAAATTTTTTTTTCTTCTGCGATAATATGGTAAGTGTTGTTGAAATGATGTGCGATCCGACATTATCAAGTATCAACAAGTCACACACAGAGTGCATGCACGTTGATTTATTATTCTATTAAAACTCAAAATTCCAGGCATTCTAATGTAGACGGCAAAAATGCTTCTGTATGCTTTGTTATTTGGTAACATTTACTTGAAGGGGTGTGCATAAGACTGACATGACACCTTCATAATCATGACATGACAAATGTCATGAATATGAAGGAGGTTTTATGCATGTTTATGACAACTGTCATTAAGTGTCAATCACTCAGTTATGTCATTTTTAATGCAAAAAATGACATTATTTGACCTAACCCTAACCAAACCCTACCCTTACCCCTAACCATAGCCCAAAACAACGACATCTCAAACAATGTCATCTTTGCATTAAAAATTACATAACTTAGCGAATGACACTTAATGACAGTTGTGATAAACATGCATAAAACCTCCTTCTTATTCATGACATGTGTCATGTCTTGATTATGTAGGTGTCATGTCTTGATTATGTAGGTGTCATATCATGATTATGAAGGTGTCATGTCAGTCTTATGCACACCCCTTCAAGTAAAGTGTAACCTTATATTTATATAATTTAATATAGTTAACTTAATCTATATCACACAAAGAGTACCGTTTTTCTGCAGATTTCAGCATGAACACATTTAATCATCATTTTATACAAGTTCAGTAAAGCAATAAGTAGCTTACATTTTAGACACAATATTGCTTGTTTTTGCTCAATTTTGCTAACGAAAATAGTTCCAAACAAAGATCACAGCACTGTTTTTGGGGCCAAAAATCTCTGAGCACAGGACGGTGTTTCTTATTGAATGAATCAGCTTTTTGAACAAATCGGTTGAATAAATGATTCACTCATTAACACAGTCAAAAGCTTTGTTTCTGAATGAAATACAAGTTCGTTGAATGAATCGGTTGAATCTCAATGATTCACTCATTAACAGTCACTTGCTGTCATTTACTGGCGGTTTTAATTTCACATTCCGACTATTTTTTTCATGTTTTAAATTATTTCAAATACCAGTATTCAACGTTTTATGTTAAAAACAAAACATTAGGCCTATTTATGCATCTCTATCTGCAGTTCAAATGCATCCATGTACCCTCTGAGATAAACTGTGTAAATACATCTAAATGCAATTTCAGATGCAGATTCCAGAAATGTTTCTTATGTTGGAATGAAAGACACTACGTACTGGATGAAGGATGAGATGCAAGATTCTTGATCCAAAAATACAAAATGGAAGAAAGAGTTAAAACTGAACACATTCTTGCTACTCAAGCTGTGTATGAAAATTTTTATATATATATATTTATTTGCTTCTTTTCCATTTTGCATTTACTTGTACTTTTACTTTCAATACTTAAGTATGTTTAAGATTTAAATACTTTTCGTACTTAAGTACAATAAATATAACATACTTTAAGACTTTCACTCAAGTAATGTTCTAAACGGTGACTTCAACTTCTACCAAAGTAATTTTCTGGTAAAGATATCTGTACTTTTACTTGAGTAATGGCTTTCAGGTACTTTATACACCACTGGCCTGCGACAGTTGAGAAGCATGAAGTGTTAACATTCCACACTTAATTTTTGGGTATTGAGTGCTCATCCGGGTATTTAAAGTGCACTTTTCTTTTTGGAATTTTCAGTGTGAACACACTACTTGCACTATTATACTACAAAACGCCATAGAATAGTGCATAAGTACGCGATTTGGGATCAGTATTGTATCTGGTCGGTATTGAAAAGTCCATTTAGAATTTTACGCAAAATGCGCGATCCGAGGAGTTATTCTGGCAGTTTCTCCTTTCCTTCCAAATCGCCGACACCCAACGCCCAGTCTCCTTCTCGGCAGAATGCGATATACTCCCGCTCAACCAAATAACAGCCACAAATTCCACACACTGTCGGACAGTAATGGCGGCGCTTGAATAGACACGGCATACTAGTTTTCTCATCCTACTTTGTACTTTGATATCAACAAAAAAAACTTAGGGCTGACAAAAATTAAATCGCATGTGATTGTCAGGAGCATTCAGTAATAAAGCCGGTTCGTGTTAATATTAATCCATCACGTGCTTTCAGATGGAGCGGCATTTAATACACAGAGCCGTAGATCACTGCAATATCGCGTTCATAATCGCAGATGAGTCACATTCGATTATGAACGCGATATTGCGTAGCTTGTCAGTGTAAGTGTTTTTATTAATGCCATTAATGTTTTTGTTAATACAGCGTATAGCACTAGTCAACTAAATGAATGTAACATGGCAAAGATGAATGCACGCATGGCATTCATGCAACGAATGCACTTTTGGAAGGTGAATGTAAGGGAAATGTCATTTTGGAATTTTTGTGGTTTAATGTGATATTGTTGTTCATGTTCTTGTTCATGATGAAATTTTCTTTTATTATTGTAATTAATTTATAGCATTAACAAGATGACCCGTTGAATTATTTTTGGAGCTATGACTGATTGAATGTATTTTTAGTCCAGTGCCTGTATATAAGATTAATATTGACCAAGTTTAGAGGCTGTCATATGTGGATCAACTTACTATGTTGTGTATTTTCAACAGTTTCAATATGAAAAATAACTTTTATATTGATTCAATGGATTTACTGCATTTTGAAAACAAACAAAAAAAACTGTCATGTATTTATTGCATTTTTGGGGAAAGAATTATCAGTTTTTATAATAAATCTTTCAAAATCAAAATCTGGATTAGATTTTTTTAATGTTATTATAACCTAATGATGCTATGTGAACGTTTGAAACAGAAAATAGTGGTTTTCATCTTGCCACTTTCTTGGTAAAGAAAACGCATTTTTACTCAAATTAATCTAAATGGATTTATAGCGTTTTGGAACCAAACTCTTCAAATCTATCTACACTTTTGAACTTCAAAATTTCAGTCAAGGCTTTTTCAAGCCAACTTCAAAGTTTGTTTGCGAACTTTACTCATCTAGTTTTATAAATGGTATAAGCTTTCAATTATTACTGTATTTACAGTGTTTTTAATCAAATGCAATCTTGGGTGAGCATAATAAATGTATTTCTAAAACATTTAATCTTTCCCACCCCAAAATTCTAAACAGTAGTGTTTAGAAATCAGACGTCCTTCAACTGAACATGCTGCATCAGGCGTTTATACTGTATATACACAGTCTATCTAGTTTTGTCCAGTCAACTGTTCTTTTGGATCAGTCTTGCTAAGTTGGGTTCTTTGACAACTTTGTGTCCTCACTTTATGGATTCCTGCTGCAAGACTTTTTAGGCGCTGCTGCTTCTTTCAGCTGTGAAAATGCATGGAGCGTTTCCAGATCGGCCATCGGCTCCTTGTCAGTGGAAGAGGGTTAGCAAGGCTAGTCAAGAAAAGAATATGCATATAGGCTCTCTTTTGAAAACCAGCTTTGTGAGCTGTCTTTTCTATGGGTCTTTTGCATCACAATGAAATATGAAGTTATTTGAAGAGTCCTGAGTGCTTTGAACTTTCTAAAAATATTGGATGGTATGGAATGTGACAATAGGCCTTTATGCAATATTCATTTAAAATATTTACATTCAAACTACCAAATCTTTATTGATGGAACATCAATTTACAGGTTGAATATAAATATTTTTAATACATTTTTCATTACATTGCATTAAAATCTAAAATGCAACGAAAGCAACAAAAACATCATACATCACTGTAGGTGATTGACTCGTTTTTTCTCGCATGTCAGAAAGTGTCTGTGATGGCTCTTGCGTGCACACTCGAGTTTAACCCCCCCAGACATTCATAAGTCTGTCATGAATATTACAAACCGCCGTGTGGTGCAACACGTCATATCCCAAAAGAAGAGCCCAAAGGACCCTGCGATTCTCCTCAGGGGCCGCCTTCCGTCTTGGCAAGGGCACACCTAATCTGAAGATGGTGCATTGCTTTGAATCAGACATCTTCAAACTGCAAACCGATGCAGGCGATCTGCCAAAGCCCTGGACAAGTTGTTACATTATGCAATATTTAGGCGGTGGATCCTTTGAGACGCACGCAGCTGCTTAAGGGACGTCCAAAATAATAGCCAATCCACACGGCGGAGTGGCTCTAAATGAAGACTTGTGGCCGGACGTGGAGGTAATCTAGCAAATGGAATGGAAAATCAGATTCACAATTAAGAGACTCATCTTTCCCGTGGCTTCTGGCCAGAGCGAGTGGAGGAAGTGCCGGCTGTGTCATCTCGCCACCACTGGAGCCCATAAATTGGACGCTTACAAAAACATGTCGGTCAGGCTAGGGATTGATCTTGACGTGGTGGGCGTGCAAGCAGGGAAAATGAAGAGTTGATCCCCCGCGAGGCGGCGATAACGAAGACAAATAATGCTCGGTTAGGGGCCGCCGGAGGAGTTAAATCGCTCCTTGGAGAGCATCTGAGCTTGAGCTTTTTCTATCATCCGTGTAATCAAGCACTAGCGATTAAATCACTTTCACAGGGACGTTTGTGCGGTATGAATGGCTCATCCATCTCTCACACTCCTCGAGACGTGTCTGCCGTGCATGTGTGGGCGGCCACACGTGTGTCCGTGAGTGTTTGATCTGCTGTGCTGTACGGATGAGTTTATTTCAAAATCGCAGTGGCAAGATTTGCTCGAAGTTTCTTCCAGATCTGGCTTTGTCTATATTTAAACCCTTCGCTTTCCTTTCTTTTTCTGTCTGCGTGCAACAAGAGCAATTACACACGTTAAAAGAGGCCTTGACAAACTTGTTGCGTGTCTAGCGTGCTTCTACTAAAGCACTGAAACCAATTGACATTCCCATGGGGTTGACAGAGAGAGCACTTACTGTGCATGACAATAACTTTTATAGCTCACGGTGTGTTTGCTTCAGTTCTGTGCTTTGATGTTTCGTATTCCCTTCACATAAGAACATCGTAATTATATGGCGGGGCACCGAAAGCAGCTTAGAAGATCAAATATGGAAATTTCACAATATAATAAGATAATATGACTGATGTTCCGGTTTAAGTTGATTTTAAATGATTTGTGCTTAAAGTCAACAGTTTAAGTTGCTGCACATATTAAACACTTCTTTTATTTTAACCATCTGGCTCTATAGAGCACAACAGTCAGGTTCTGGAATGTGAACAAATCATTCATTTTTTTTTTTTTTTTTTAAGATATCTTCTAAATTGTTAAAGACAGACCTATTGAAAGCTATGAGGTTGTTAATCGATGTTTTTGTTGAAGCCGTCAGCCCACTCAACCTTTTTTTTAAATTGTCTTTAACAGTGGAATTCTTGCTGAAAAACTGCATTACCCATGATTCTCCAAAAATCTCCACCAATCAGAGAATCGTAATAAAAGCTCCGCCCTCTCCTATGAAGCACTGTGAATTAAACGGTCTCAATTCAGGGCGGTTAAACAAATGTTTTGTTTCACTCAGAAAAACGTCACATTACAGAAGTAAAATGGGCAATGTTAATAGATCTTAATTATTGTTCAATAAGTCAACAAGATTACTTACGAGAATCTTTGTCAACAGTTTTTCGATTTTGTTAAAGATAATGAAGATGAGGCATGATTCATGATTTTATTTTAAACATACCGCTGATGAAAGTATAAGAAAAAAATTACACTGCAAGCTATTATCACTGTTGTTGTTGTTGTTTTTTTTAGAAAAAGAAGTAAAAATCAAAAACACAATATGGATTAAGTGCTTTATTGTGCAATTACATATAAATCAATATTGTGCTCTATGATTTAGCATCAATAACAGATTAGAAATGTATTCACTGTCTAACGTAGTGCTTTTCTAAACATATTGTCACAAAATGCGACTGCATAAATGTTATATTAGCTGCAGCTTATAATTTGCGACAAAGTTAACAAACACAGGTGAACATAAACACAACAATTAACAATAAGCAGTCTGTAAATAACATGCAGTACCACCTAATGTAATAATGTAAGTAATATAGTAGGCAAGTATACAGTGAATATTTGTTACTTGTTAATGATGATATTGTATAATGATGTTGTTTCTGGAATATTGTATATGTTAGCATTTAATGTTTATAATTTTTTTTAAACTGTCTGGTTGCAGTTTGGCTTATTATAGTTTTAACACATTTTTACTGACCATATTATTGTTATTAACTAAAATGATGTGGCATAACGAGAGCCATTAAACTAATTTGACATGTTCAAAGAGGCTTTGACAAACTTCAGCGTCCAACATGTTACATTTTCCTAAAAACAATAGAGATTCACATGGAGTTGAAAGGAAGAGTGGCACTTTGCTTGACAAAAAAACTTCACGTAGCTCATTGTGTGTTTGCTTCACTTCTCTGCTTTGATGTTTCATATTCACGTCACATAACATTTAGTTACAATTATATGAGGCACCAAAAGCAAATTAGAAAATCAAATATGGAAATTTCCCAAGTCAGCTTCATTATTAAGTAAAAGACACAAGAAGTGATTATACTGTAATGATGCTTGATTTTAGAATACTGATACTTAAACTCAACGACGGATGGATTTTACTTTATTAATTCACATTTACTTTGCATGCACGAGTTAAAAAAATGTCTGGGTAAACTTTCTGCACAAACTTGCTGTGCATCTGAAATGCTTCTTTCCTTTTTGGCTGACATCTCCAAGCCCTCTTATTTCTTAACACCTTCCCACCAACCATCTGGCTCTATTCTGGTATGCAACTTTCCATTATCCAATCAAATCCCACTCTGTTTTTTCTTTGAAAATGCTGTTTCATTGAGAAATGCGTTGTAAGTAAATACATGTTACGTAAGTAAAATAGGTCAAGTTGACCTGAATCTGTAAATTACTGTTATTTTAGTTGTGTATTTTAAGGTACACTGGCTAAATCCATTGAAATCCCAATTCTGGTTTGGCCAACAGGTAGGCCGTCACCAGAGCAGCTGCTGTCATTACCACACCGAAGAGATAATAACACTTGGACGACTTGCACTTTGAACCCTTTCTTGGGTCACTGTGTTTCAGGGAAGCTCGCACTGCTTCCAGTTCCTCCCTGGACAGAGAAGAAGGGAACATCTGAGCCAGTACCTCCATAGCCGTCCGCTGACCGGCCTGAATTGCCCCATCAATGTATCCACACCATTGGGTAGCTGTCTCTGTGCCTGCCCAATGAATCCTGACAAAAGAGATGGACAATTAAGAGACAAGACAATTACAAAATTAATCACTAATCATCATTAATCACAATTACAACTTCCTATATACTTTAAAACCACTATGACTGAGTATCAAGACCCGGGATGTGGAAAATGTCAAGGTGACTGGTAAAATAAAGACTTCATGGTTGATGCCTATCAAAATGAATAATGGCTATATTAGTTTGTGCTAATAGCATTCATGAATCTTTAGGTACGTATGCCATTGAACACTCAAAAGACCTTAGACTAAACTATAGTATCTACTACAAAATAAATAAACTATATATATATATATATATTATATATAATATATATATATATTGTAATGCAATACTTTTATTCAGCAATAAAGCATTAAACATCACATTTTAAAATATATTCAAATAGAAAACGGTTATTTTAAATTGTAAAAATATTACTATTATAATACTGTTTTTTGATCCAAACTAAATGCACCGGCGTGAGCATAAAAGAGAATCTTTAAAAAACATAAAAAATTTAACTGAACCCAAACTTTTGAACAGTAATTAAATATTTAATTAATAAATTAAAATGATATATAATTTTTAAATAATTAAATGCTTACTTACATTATTAATATTCAAAGTAATAATTAAAATATAAGTGTAGTAAAATGAATAGCAAAATTTATACTGTAGTTAAAACCGCAAGATTAATCATTTACATTTATGCATTTAGCAGACACTTTTATCCAAAGCGACTTATAAAAGAAAAACAAAAACAAAAGATATTTACTAAACAATTAAATAGCTAGTCCTATTGACTCAATAGCGTGGTTAATTTATGCACATATAAAACAGATCAGAAAACCTCCAGAAGACAATGCACACATTCATGTCTGCTGTGAATTTAACAGAAATAACTTTTAATTGGGTTCTCAAAAATGCTTATCGCTGCATTCAGCAACATATTTCCCATGCAAGACTGTTTCCCATCCACCACGCAGTTTAGTCTTCATGCATTATGGATGCGTGGACTTAGTTGTTCACAAAACCCTGAGGGATATCCTTTACCCACAGTGCTTTTCACCTATGCTCTTTGTCAGTGTGAATCACTAAGACATAAAAGCGGTTTGTTTTCTATTCCACCATCTATGGCAGGCGATATATGCTCTTCTAACTTTGGAAGTACTGCATCAAAAGAAGCCAGCATACTATCTTAGAGTCTAATCCTACAGTTTTTAAACTTTTCAGGCCAAGTATCACCTTAAAACAAAATCAGAACATCCAAGTACCACCTTGTCATAACATTGCCCCCTCCAGGGTTATTATAGTTAACTAAAACTCAAATCATAAAAAGCATTTGTTACTTGAAATAAAGTAGTAACTAAAACTAAAATTGAACAGAAGACAGATACAGTTTCACCAGCTGAGAAAGAGGTACTTCTTCATAAAATGTGTTCATAGAACAGAACTCACTAATTAAACACACTAAATTAACATGTTAAATTGACAGCCCTAATTTTAAAGTATTATAATTTTACAGAACCTTTTTATGTATTACAATGTACTACAGAACTCTCTCGAGACGTCTTGACTGGGATGCTTCAGAACTCTGTGCTGGTGGACCAGTCATTAATTCATGCTTTAGTCCTTTTAATTATTCACATCTAATAGAAATCATTTACATTTTCAGAAGCTACAGTGAGGAAGAATGGATGGAGATTTAATGCATGAAAGAGTCTTGTAGCATCCCAAAGATCAAGAGCTTCAAGATCTCGTCTGTTTCCAAGTGGGTCAAGGACAGATTACAGCCCTCCTTCAGGAAAAGGCTCATCGCCCGCACAGGTACCAGACAAAATGGGAAGTCTGTACATGCCTTTATATGATGAACTCATTCCTCTCCCTGTGGATTTAATTCTATTATGGAAATTTCCCCATGCACTCCAGCCACCGCACACTCTCGCTTTCTCTCTTGCACGCTCTTTCTGTACGTTCTCCTTGGGCGAGCATTAGTTCAGCCCAGTCAATCGCTTAACCGGGCCATTTCAAATAGCTTTTGAGATGTTTTCCCCCGAGAGCGCTGTCCTTTTGACATCTAGTCATGCATTCGGGTAGCATTTGCACTTCAAGGAAAAATGGGCATTTATGTACTACTCTCACTTTTATCTTTATCTACAGGTAATGTCTGCTGAAGTCAAGGAGATCTGTGATGAAAGCAATAGTTTACCCCAAAATTAACTATTTTTCATGTCATTCCAAACTTGTATGGTGTTATATATTATATTTAGGGGTGCAATGATTTCTAGTTTTCTCGATGCATCGATTACAAACCCTGATGATGCATATGCATCGATCTTGAAACATGGATTTTTGATTCGTGAATCGTCGATTTCGGACAGTAATCGATATAAAACGCTAAGAATCGAATGAATCGCGATTTCTATAGCGATTCAATGCTTTCAAAATATATACACATTAAATTACTACAAGCACAAATTAATGGAGACCTTGAACAGTGTTCGTGCCCTCGCATCTCTCCTTCACGCGCTACACTATTTACCGCCTGTGACTGTCACAGGATTGCGCTCGCACTCTGTTCGTCTCACTGACACATTTTTAAGAGCAGCTGATGTGTGATCTCTCCTTAATACTCGTGGCCTGTAATACTAAAGTGAAGTAGTTTTAGTTTTTCAATGGCTCTCGGTCATGCCGACGTCATTACCTGAATAGTCGAAGACTGCACATTTATTGCATGGATGGAGCAAAAATGTAAGTGTCTAAAACATACGCACAGTTCCATTGAATGATAAATGCGTTTTAACAATGTCGTTAAACCGAATGTACGAAGGAAACTGTTAAAACAACCACAGCATTAACAACAAACTTGAAATAAGAGCGCAAGGTTTATCTGTTAATCAGATGCATGAAAGTAGCATTCGTTGCTATAGCAAACAGACATCGGCGCGTTTTCTTTCAGAATCATCATTCGCCGATGGAGAGGAAAAGTTAAATACTATATCATTATATTTTAAGAAAATGAGATAAAGAAGTTTTCGCACTAAAGAGAATTGATCTCGCGCTCAAAGAACTTAAGACATGCCAGGCTATATCTGCAGCTAATCTGAATAAAAAGCAGAATGAACTGATGAAACGTTAAGACAATAAACACAATAAAGAAATACAATTTATGAATGATGCAGTGCTAATTGACGTATCATTTATTACAGTACAGAAACTATGACATATATTTTCTACCTTATTCTGTGCAGAAAATTGATTGTTTGTAGTATATAAAACAATCATAATATTGCCATTAGGAAAAAAATTATTGATTATTGTCCAGCAGTGTATTTGATTTCTTATAGCAAATTCAAAGTAAGAGATAAGAAAAGAATCCCTTGTAATAATAATAATACATATATACATAAAATTATTGTATTTGACATTTCTGTCACTTCTGAAATGATGACTATGCCCCTACTTTTAAAGCTCTTTTTTAAAATCATGGCTTACATAAATTTTTACGTATGCCATGCCATGCCATAGCATCATTAAACTAGCATCCAACAATGCACAAAAGTGTTTGTTTTTTTGTAACCTATGATTCTCTAACCATCAAGGCTGCTGTGTAATTTGCCCCCTGACTAAGCGTTTAAACAATTTAGGGGAAGCATTTAAATAATCCTGTGAATGCACTTAAAGAATGCAGAATCAAATTGTTAATCGAAACAAATCGAATTTATTTGTGAATCGAATCGAATTGAATCGTTCTAAATTTGCAAAAAATCGTTCTTGAATCGAATCGAAAACCTATTAATCATGAATCGAATCGATTCGCTGTCTACCCAAAGATTCACAGCCCTAATATATTATCATTATTAGATATTATATTAAGTATATCGTATACATTAGTCAACATTTGAAGTGGATCAAAATCTTTCATCAATGTTGTCCTAAAACCAAAACAATACCCTTTTTTGTCTTAGGACAACTTTGATGAACTATTTTGATCCACTTCAAATGTTGACTACTGAGGGTGTGTGTGTGTGTGTGGTAATATATATATAATGTATGTATGGATGGATATGTAATGTGTAATTATATATAATAGATATATATATATATATATATTATATATATATTCAACAATTACATTCTCCTTACACAGGCAAAATTTCTACTCTCACATACACATTCATTCTCCTTTCACATACATATATTCTCCTTTCACATACATATATTTTTGCTTTCACACACTTACATTCTCCTTTCACATACATACATTTCTACTC
Organism: Sinocyclocheilus anophthalmus; assembly: GCA_018155175.1. Classification (NCBI taxonomy): domain Eukaryota; kingdom Metazoa; phylum Chordata; class Actinopteri; order Cypriniformes; family Cyprinidae; genus Sinocyclocheilus; species Sinocyclocheilus anophthalmus. The sequence continues at coordinate 85,578 of JADLZN010011902.1, read as the reverse complement.
TCACACACATACATTCTCCTTTCACATACATATATTATTACTCTCACACACTTACATTCTCCTTTCACATACATGCATTTCTACCTTTTTTTGGTATCCATTACTTCCTGTTTAAGCAGGAAGTCACTCTCAGACCAGGAAATACATGTGCAAGACTTGCTCAGCTCTTCCTCACAATTTTACAATGATGCTATTCAAAGTCATCCTGTTTTCTTTTTCAAGTACATATTTTAAGTTTTTAATTTTAAAATATCATTATGTAACCTACGTGTTCTACAGATCTGTGTACAAGTGTTATGATACTGATTTTGATTGTATTGACAGGGCTCAACGCTAAGGAGATTTTCTACTGGCCCGGTTTGGCCAGTGGTTTCAATTTTTTACTTGCCCTGGCAAAAGTTTCACAGCCCTTATATATATAGAGTCGTGGTCAGAATTATTGGCACCCTTGGTAAATATGATCAAAGAAGGCTGTGAAAATAAATCTGCATTGTTAATCATTTTGATCTTTTATTTAAAAAAATTCACAAATATCTAACCTTTCATTGGAGAATAAGAATTTAAAATTTATCATTATGACATAAATGTTTTACTCTAATACACATTGGACACAATTAACGGCACCCTTTTATTCAATGCTTTTTGAAACCTTCATTTGGCATAATAACAGCTCTGAGTTTTCTCCTATAATGCCTGATGAGGTTAGAGAGCACCTGACAAGAGATCAGAGACAATTCCTTCTTCCAGAATCTCTCCAGACCCTTCAGATTCCCAGCTTCATGCTGGTGCTTCTTCTCTTCAGTTCACCACACTCACTTTCTATAGGGTTCAGCTCAGAGGACTGGACTGGCCATAGCAGAAGCTTGGTTTTGTGCTCAGTAACCCATTTTTGTGTTGATTTTGATGTTTGATTTGGATCATTGTCCTGATGGAAGATCCAAACATGCCCATTATAAGATTTCTAACGGAGTCAGTCACTTTTTGATTTTTTATCTGTTGGTATTTGATATAATCAAAGATGCCATGTGTCTAAACAAGATGTCCAGGACCTCCAGCAGAAATATAGGCCCACAACATTAAAAATACAGCAGTATGTTTCATTGTACACATGGGGTACTTTTTTTCCCTGTGTGCACCAAACCCATCTTGAGTGTTTGTTGCTAAAAAGCAAATTTTTTAGTTACATCTGACCATAGAAGCCAGTCCCATTTGAAGTTCCAGTCGTGTCTGACAAAAGAATATGCTGTGGATTGTTTTTGGATGAGAGCATTTTCTTTTCTTGATTTTTTTTCTTGAAACCCTCCCAAACAACATGTGGTGGTGTAGGTGCTGTTTGAATTTTTTTTAAAGTTTTCTGACCCTGAGACTCAACTATTTTCTGCAATTCTCCAGCTGTGGTCCTTGGAGAGTCTTTAGCCACTCAAACTCTCCTCCTCACCGTGCATTAGGACGATATAGACACACGTCATCTTCCAGGCAGATTTGTAAAATTTTCTGTTGATTGGAAATCCTTAATTATTGCCCTGATGGTGGAAATGGGAATTTTCACTGCTCTAGCTCTTTTCTTAAAGGCACTTTCTAATTTGTGAAACTATCTTTTGCTGCACATCAGAAATATATTCTTTGGTTTTTATCATTGTGATGGATGATTAAGGGAATTTGGCCTTTGTTTTCCCTCCTATTTATATTCCTGTGAAACAGGAAACCATGGCTGGATAATTCCATGTTCATAATCACCCTGGTATGCTAAAAATTGTGAATATGAATGGGAATATAATTCACAGATATTTTACTCATAAAAATTTCTAAGGGTACCATTAACTGTGGCCAACATGTATTAGAGAAAAAACATTTATTTCATAATGATATTCCCCCCCCATTTTAAATTCTTATTATCCAAAGAAAGGTTAGATTTTTGTGAATTTTTTAAATAAAAGATAAAAATGATTAACAATGCAGATTTATTTTCACATCCTTCTTTGATCATATTTACCAAGGGGGCCAATAAGTCTGACATATATATATATATATATATATATATATGTATGGGAAAGGACAATGTATGTGTGTGTGTGTGTAATATATATATTATTTATTTATTTTTATGAATAAAATGTCATGTCTGGATGCTTATGAAAAAAGTCAAAAAAAAGTGAAGAGAAATAATAATAAGACAATAATGTTATTATTGTTACTGTTATTATTATTATGGGTAAATGTTCTAATAGGGAAAATATATTTGTTTTGGTGTCAGGACAAAATGTTATTATTTATAACAGTGAGTCATAAATATAATATTATTATATGTTTATTATTAGCAATAAGCAACATGAACAACAACTGTTTATAATATTATTCTTAATAATTATCACAAATGATATAGTATTATTACAAATTATTTTGGTGCCTGGACTACTGTTGTTATTATTAATAATTATTATATTCTAGAATTTTATTATTATTAATTTATACAATTAAAATAGTATAGTTTGACTAATTATTTTGGGGCCTGGAACTGTTGTTATTATTAATATAATAAGTAGTAGTAGGGTTAATATAATAATAGTATCACAATTCTGGGCCTTGAGTACTGTCATTATTAATAACAGTGGTAATAAAATAATAAGATTATTATTAATTATATTGTGTGTTGTTGATCGTGTTTAAATATGCTGTTACAATGTTTTTGGTGCCTGGACTACTGTTATTATTAATATATAATATACTATAATTTATACATTATTTTTGTGTGTTTTGGTTCACATAATGAAAGGTACTAAGACTGATCAAACCAAATGAGATCTGAGACCCTTTTATTGTCCTAAGAGAACTGGATTTTTGTTTTTTTTCATTTTAGTTTTTTTTTTCACTCCAAGACCATAAAGGTAATCTATATGACACGTGCTCTGTATTCTTCAGAAGGCGTTCAATAGCTTTAATACAGGCTTGGAGTCGAATAGACTACTTTTATGGTGCTTTTCTGCAGTTTGACCGCTATGGTCACTCTATGAACTGCCATTGTATAGGAAAGAGCACAACTCCTTTTGTGTTCTGTAGAAAAATACCAGTGGGTTTGGCATGACATGATGGTAAGTACATAATGACAGAATTTTTATTTTTGTGTGAACTATTCCTTGAAGGACAGAGAATGTGAAGGAAATGAGGCACTGGAGCTTTGAAAGAGGCTTTGTTGAACATGAAGGGATTTGGCCAGCGTAGTGGATTTGTTTACCTGCCGAAAGGCTTTCGAAGACTCGGGTGGTAATACGTTAGCATCCCAGGGGTCATCACATTCACAGGACAGCCTCCGCTCCACTCCTCTTTTGCCCAGTCCTGAAAACACAACACAACAATTAACATTTTGCAGCAGTCAGTGTCAATGTGAACTCTAATTTTGGGCTAAAAAATGATCTGGGAAATATTAAGACTGTGGTTGTGATGTAGCTCGGCCTTTATTTCCCAAGAGAGGCAGATTTAAGATGCAGGTGCTATTTGTATTGACACTGACAAAACTTTTCGATGTCTTGCAGACAACATTTGGCAGACAGTCTTCTTGTTTCTCTTCACAATGAGCAGGGTATTTTTATATAACTGCAGCTTCACATCATCATAAACTCCCTGCAACCTCCTATTTCTCTTTTAATAAGGTCACCTCAAAGAATTCTGTGTGAATTAGACTAAATGTTCCCTTCAGTTCATGTTCAAACTAAATAAAAAGGTGTAGAAATAATTTATAATTTAATTTAATGAAGAATTATTCATTATTCATGGAATTATTCATCATTAGAGCCCTGTAGCCTTTCTTAATGATATACCCTGATGGTCTTAAGTAAGCATCTTGGTTAATGTTGAATGTTCTTAAATGCGCCTGTAGATTTTATAAAAGGTACTTGAAGCAAAGCCCTTAAACTCCCCAAGCCTCTTAGAATGATTTGCATGTTAGTAATGTATTTTTGGACTTAGATGATTATATTAAAAGAAGGCTGTGTCTTCCCAAGCAGCTCTCTTGGTAGTATGCATCACCTTTCAATGAAAATATTAATAACACCATTAAAGTTAACCATTGTTAGGCTTTTAAAGCAGTGGTAACCAACCTTTTTAAGCCCAAGATCCCTGACCTCGTCCTTTATGAAAGACAAGATCTACCTATAGAAGAACTGATAGAAAAAGACAGCCCAGATTGTGCTGTCAATTTGAGTATTTTATTTAGTATTGTAATTAGTGATGCACTGATCATGATTTTTCATGACCGATTTTATTTTTTTAACAAGCAAATTTATTTATTGTTTATTAGCTCTATAACAAGCATACTTGCCTTAAAAATATCTGTAGCCATTTGAAATTACAGGCAACCACTGCATTTTAATCATGAACCAAACAAAGATACTAAGTACTTATGTTTTCATCAAATTTTAATGCTTTTTTATTTTATTTTAATTAAACGATAATTACAAATTTGAAACAAAAACAGAATTTAGCTTTGTGAAATGATGCTACATAAAACATATGAATTAGACAAAAACATCAGACGGGCTGAATGAGAGTGCAAATTCACTCTCTGACAGCAGGTGGCACTTATGAACAGCAATGATACAGTGTTTCCTTGGTTACAGCTGTAAACAAAGCAGTGCCGTACTTATACAGAGGTAAGAGGAAAAGAAAAATGCCATTACCATTGAATGCAGTCAGTTCCCTTCAGTGATACATTCATATAACTCCTCACCCCCAATTCAATTTTTATATTTTCTTATATTTAATTCTTATATTTATTTATATTCAGTATTTATATTTTATATTTTGCGCATTGTGAACAGCGAGCTTGCTCTGCCTGCAACAGTATTCTCTATGCGTCTTAGACAAAGTACAAAGACTGGAGAAATTTAATGTTTTTTGTACTTATTTTTCTGTTATTTTCGGGAGCTACTGGGACAGTGATAAAGATCTAGCAGGCGATCGCAATCGAAGGGTTGGCGACCACTGGCATAATACATTCAGCTGAATACTAAAAACAGATGGTACATCCACACCACTAGGTGTCAGTATAAGTCTAAGAACAACACCAAAAGAAGTGCAAGAATTACATATAATGCCTTTAGTTTATAAATTTAAAACCTCAAACATACAATACATAACCAACATGTATTCAAAAATAAAATAACATAAAAAAACATGGTTCTTCAACATGGTCCAATAAATTTTATATCAAAAGGTAACACACTAACTCAAATGCTAATTTAACAAATAAGACTGAGTATAGTTTTAACAAAGAAATGCAGTGGATAATTTGTTGGAGAATTATGATACAGGATAATTGTCTTGGACAAAATGTGAAATAAACAATGGAGAATAGGCATGGGCCGATTACGGGTTTCAAGGTATACCGCGATTTGAAAATTCCGCGGTTTCAAAACCGCTAATATTTTCCGTTATACCGTTCCTGCGGTATGCTCTGTTTTTCATGACTCCTCAAAGACTGAAAGTGTAGGAATCCCTCAGGTTGAGTGCAGTGTAGAGAGTAACACGAGCCGCCTCCTCCTGTTGGTGCGAGCGAGCGGTCAGTCACGTGCGTGTATGACGGCCGAACTTAAGGAGCTTCCCCTGGAACTTACGCGATCTGCAACCGGCTGTTTTTTGTCTTATTGCAAGCAACTCGTCTCTGTTTTGGACTTTGCACAAATTGCGTTGCAATGCAATAGTTTTCCAAAATGTAATTTATGTGAAAATATGAAGTCTGTAAACGCCCGTTAACACAGGCCAGAGACGTTGAAAACGGACGCACAGAGAAAAATACTGTAGCAGGCAGATCACTCACTGTTCATGATGCACGAACTATTGGAAGAAAATCCTCAATATTGATTTGGGGGTTTATATGAATGTGTTTCTGAGGGGAACTGACTGTCTTCAGAAAAGTTTACATGGTATTTTCTTTTAATCTCGTCTCTGTATAGTTCATATTAAAGCAGTGTTTCAGTGCAGTGCAGCTTTGTTTACAGCGGTAACCAAGGAAACACTGTATCATAGCTGTTCATAAGCGCAGCTCTGCTGCAGGAGAGTGAATCGCATGCATTAGAGGTGCTGCTGTGTGCTTGTTCGGCATGTGTATAATTTCACAAAGATCGTCAGACATTCTGTTTTTGCTTCAAAAGTGGTCTTTTTAACAAATTTCTATATGAGTTATTAACTAATGTATGTGTATGAATTATAAAACTAAAATAAAATAATAGGTTAAATAAAGATGTCAGTCTTTATTTTTCTTCTTTTTAGGAAACAAATCAAAGAAAAAATAAACAAAATCTACTGTTCCTAATATTCTGTATGTTGCTCAAAAACAAAATATATTGTGTTCAGTGGAAAAAAAATTTTTTTTACCCAGTAATTTAAAAATAACACATTTTAGAACTGTAACAACAATACCGTGATACCATAAAACCGTGATATTTTTGCTTAAGGTTATCATACTGTCAAAATCTCATACCGGCCCATGCCTAATGAAGAATATATCAATATTTCTCTGATTTATCATTTTTCATGTATTAAAACTGCAGTTGGAAATTATGCACCAGATGCTCAGCACAGACCCTTTACCCAAGTGACAGATTGGACTTGTAGTATCTGTGGATCGCCATTTCATGATGAAAGGTATGAAGATTCTTATTTTTTTCATTGTTGTGGCTTGTACCCCTGACCCAATGATTATATTACATTTGCTAGAACATTTCTATCATAAAACAGTGATCAGATATCAAAGCTGAACTCTTAAGGTCTTTGCACACTGAGTCCGAAATTTTCGTATTTGTCATCCTCTCCTATCAAAATGCTTGCAACGTGTGCGAAAACGCAGAGAATCGAACCTGGTCAGAATTTTTTTTTTATGACGGACGAAAGTTTCGGAGGCAGTGTGTAAACGTGAATGACACAACGTGAGGTTGTATTTATTTTTTAACGTGCAAAACGTTTGGACAAGAATTTCGGACTTGGTGTGCAAAGACATTTAGACCTTTCTAATTATATATACACACAGTAGTTTGTCAAAATTAATAAAACATTTTGAACAATAGCAGACACAGCAATGGTAAACCAATGTAAATAAAACTGCCTGAACGCAGGAAGTGGGAGTTATTTACTAATGCAGATTTTAAAAAGTGCATGGACAAAAATCGATGTAAAAAAAGTTTGGGATAAAATGCTTATTTTATTATTTATGGGATTAAATAAACTTTTTGTCTAAATACCAATTATATGTAAGCACATTTCCACTACTAATAAGAAAAAAAAAAAATCATAATTTACATAAAAAGTCAAAATTAAGAGATAAAACATTAAAATTATGAGTCAAGATTCAGAGAAAAGAAAAAAAGTTGAAACTGACATACTAAGTCATAATTAACAAGCCATAAGTATGAGATAAAAAGTTGAAACTATGAGATGACTAATAATTATGAGACTGGCCATGGGTCCAGGTTTTTTTTCTAACCTGCGGCCCGAGACTGGGATAGGCTACAACAATTGAAATGATAAAAAAGTCATAATTATGACATAAAAAATATGTTTTGTCATAATTATGAGTTATGTCAGTTTTTTTTATCTCAAATTTCAACTTTATGTAATAAATAGGATTTAATTAAATATTTTAACTGTCATTGTTAAGATTTACCAAAGCCATAATTTTGAGAAAACATTTATAGATAATTATGACTGTTTATGATATAATAATTATGTATTGCAAAATAATTATCATTACAAAAAGTAGAATTTTTTGATCCATAATTGGAAATCCACTATTTCGTTCATTTTTAAATTCAGGTTAATTCAGTTTGTTTTCATTTTTAATTTATTTTTAAGATAAAAAAAGTCATAATTACAACAAATCATAATCATGATATAATAATGATGTACAGGTGCATCTCAATAAATTAGAATGTCATGGAAAAAGTTCATTTATTTCAGTAATTAAACTAAAATTGTGAAACTCGTGTATTAAATAAATTCAATGCACCCAGACTGAAGTAGTTTAAGTATGTGGTTTGTTAATGGTGATGATTTTGGTCACATTTAACAAAAACCCACCAATTCACTGTCTCAACAAATTAGAATATGGTGGCATGCCAATCAGCTAATCAACTCAAAACAGCTGCAAAGGTTTTCTGAGCCTTCAAAAAGGTCTCTCAGTTTGGTTCACTAGGCTACACGATCATTGGGAAGACTGCTGATCTGACAGTTGTTCATTGACACCCTTCACAAGGAGGGTAGCCACAAACATTCATTGCCAAAAGAAGCTGGCTTTTCACAGAGTGCTGTATCCAAGCATACTAACAGAAAGTTGAGTGGAAGGAAAAAATGTGGAAGAAAAAAGATGCACAACCAACCGAGAGAACCGGAGCCTTATGAGTATTGTCAAGCAAAATCTATTCAAGAATTAATGTGAACTTCACAAGGAATGGACTGAGGTGGTGTCAAGGCTCAAGAGCCACCACACACAGACGTGTCAAGGAATTTGGCTACAGTTGTCGTATTCCTCTTGTTAAGCCACTCCTGAACCACAGACAACGTCAGAGGCATCTTACCTGGGATAAGGAGAAGAAGAACTGGACTTTTGCCCAATGGTCCAAAGTCCTCTTTTCAGAAGAGAGCAAGCTTTGTATTTCATTTGGAAACCAAAGTCCTAAAGTCTGGAGGAAGGGTGGAGAAGCTCACAGCCCAAGTTGCTTGAAGTCCAGTGTAAGTTTCCACAGTCTGTGATGATTTAATATACAATGTCATCTGCTGGTGTTGGTCCAATTGTGTTTTTTGAAAACCAACGTCACTGCACCGTTTACCAAGAAATTTTGGAGCACTTCATGCTTCCTTCTGCTGACCAGCTTTTTGAAGATGCTGATTTTATTTTCCAGCAGGATTTGGCACCTGCCCCCACTGCCAAAAGCACCAAAAGTTGGTTTTTTTACAGACAAATGTAGGCGGGCTTGACTGGCCAGCAAACTACCAGACCTGAACCCCATAGAGAATCTTTTTGTATTGTCAAGAGGAAAATGAGAAAACAAGAGACCAAAACACTTGGGGGCACAAAAAATGCAGAAGAGCTGAAGGCCGCTGTCAAAGAAACCTGGGCTTCCATACCACGTCAGCAGTACCACAAACTGATCATGCCACGCCGAATTGAGGCAGTAATTAAAGCAAAAGGAGCCCCTACCAAGTATTGAGTACATGTACAGTAAATTAACATACTTTCCAGAAAGCCAAAAATTCACTAAAAAAATTTTTTTATTGATCTTATGAAGTATTATAATTTGTTGAGATATTGAATTGGTGTTTTTTTTTTAAATGTGAGCCAAAGTCATAACAATTAAAAGAACCAAAGACTTGAACTACTTCAGTCTGTGTGCATTGAATTTATTTAATACACGAGTTTCACAATTTGAGTTGAATTACTGAAATAAATGAACTTTTCCACGACATTCTAATTTATTGAGATGCACCTGTATTACAAAAAATAATTTTGACAAAAAGTAGAATTTTTTTATGACTCGTAATACATTAGTTAATACGTTAATACATTTGTTTTAATTTTTAATTTAGACTTTTTACCTAAAACGTATGATTATAAATCATAATTTTAAATTAGTGTTTAATAATTTATGAAATAATTATGATTTACCAAAGCATTATCTTTGTTTTTGTGGCAGAAATGGGCCTTCATACAATTAAGTTTTTATTATTAAGTTATTTAAAGCCTATTAGGGGAGAACAAATTAGCTTTAGCTGCTTTACACTATATGCATTAAACACCATCTGGATATTTTTGAGTTGATGTGCCTTTGCTTTCCACAATGCACCCATAAGCCCAGTGCATGAGACCTCTCAGGGCACTCTGGGTAATTCTCTAGTTGAAAAGTTAGCTTATTTCCTTTCTCAGTTGCAGCTCATTGGAAAATGGCCTTGCCATCAGTAGTCCCATCATCCTCTCCCGCTCTCTCCATCCACAGGCCACAGAGTTGCTTAAGGCTATTCTCCATTTTCACTTACAGTGCTAAAGTGGCCTGACACCACTTTTGCACCAAGGCAGTAAAATGTTAACATTCTGTTGAAGCTGATGGCTGTCAAACCAATGTGCCCATTTTGTCAATCTCACTTACGCCTCCAGCATGGTCTATGGCACCTTCTTACCTCTCAGGGGAAATAAATTCCCATTTCATTTGTGAAATGGTGCGTTTTAGGCACAGTGGAGGACTGGCTCTAAGCTTTGGCCAATGAGGAATAGAGGTGCAGAGATTTCCATTTTCAGTTGACGCTTGTGGCAAATGTCACACAGAGGTTTGTCAGAGTCAAACAGGAGATTTGGCAGAGGTGATGAACTCTAGCAAGTCTTAATAGGTTTCATGGCCGATTCTAGATAATGTGTGTTATTTTCACATGCTGACTCATTCAGTGAGAACAGGAACTGCAAACAGAGAGCTTAAACATTTGGATCCATTCAAGACTAACAGATGTTTTCACTGCCACTCTTTCATCCATCCATTTTCCAAACCGCTCACCCAATATAGGGTCATGGGAATGCTGGGTGTACCTCTGTATCTCGGGCCGCACACTGTAATGTATTATTGTTGGTACAGCTGAGTTAACATGAAAAGAAATCATACTTGTTAGGGTGTAAATTATGGGTCTGACCCCCCCCCCAATTAAACACTGAACCAATCAAAATGAAAGGTTGAGGGAGTCTTAAAAAATACCTACACTTAGCAGCCTTATTTTTACATACTGCATATGAAACATTTCTGTAGCTCTGTCTGAATGGCATTTGTAATATAATTTCCAAAAATGGAATTGGGTCATGCTGTTGACATTGCCTGAGGTCCAATTCATAAACGTATGAAAAACTTGTTTTGCCATCTAAATTAAATTGTATTTCATGAATGCATCTACAATACAGTTGGAATAATTTGTTGTTGAATGGAGTTTATTGAAATTAACCTGTTAAAACTGATCCTGAACATTTAAAATGGAACCGTTATGGGGCAAACAAGATGTGAGACGTACGGATCCATTTGCAAGCTTTATAAAAGGCGTGGTCAAAACAGGCGAGGATCAGGCAATGGCAAACTGGTATATAGAAGACAAAAAAGAGCAGTCCAGTAAACAAGCGAGGGTCAGGCGACGGCGAACGTAATCCAACATGGGTGAGACTAGAGGGATAATCCAGGTACAAGGCAAAGATCAGAACATGAGAAAACAGACAAGACAAGACTAAGAAGAACTAAGCAGGCTCCGTAAGGTAGCTATCAGCTTTAGCAGTGATACACGGTAAACAATACTCTGCAGTGGGAAGGGATCAGAGTGAGTGTTAAATAGGGGATGTGTGATTGAATACAGCTGTGTGCAATCAGTGCTGTGTGCAATCAACCTGTGTGTCATAAGTGCAGTGGATGATGGTAGGATAGTAGTCGGGGGATATGCAACAGTGTGTTAGTGCAAGAGTCAATTAAATGAAAGGGGACCATGATGGGCTAGCAGACAGAAGTTCATGGACCGGATACGTGACAGAAACATTACTGGCAAATCCAACCTTAGGAAGTGTTGCTATCTGCCATTTTTTGAACTTTGGCTGAGAGAATCTGAGTTTTGTTTTTCATTTTAAACTATTTTTAACTCACTGTATTGTAAAAAATTATACAAACTGGTAGAGAGATTTCCCCCTATTTTTCTTGTTTAGATATAACATTATATATAAACATTACATTAACTCTAAATTAAATAAATTGTTCACCCAAAAATGAAAACTTGCTGAAAATGTACTTACCCTCAGTCCATCCAAGATGTAGATGAGTTTGTTTCTTCATCAGAGCAGATTTGGAGAAATGTAGAATTACATCACTTGTTCATTAATGGATGCTCTGCAGTGAATGGGTGCCATCAGAATGAGAGTCCAAACAGTTTATAAATAAAATACTAGTCCATATTCCATAACAACACTTCCTCCAGTGAAAAGTTCATCCACTGGGTGTCCTCTGCACATTGAAATCCATTAATTCCACTGGACATCCCAGGTTTATATTTTTTGGACAATTTTTTACTTATAAACAATGCTTGATCTGTGCATATTTCTCTTTTATTTCAGACGAGACAATACCGTTTACGTCACATGGCACCGGAAAGAATTACTGGAGGGATGGACTATTTTAACTGGAAACAATGGTTTAAAAAGTTAAAAGCCAAGTAAAAAAATGTTTTTTATTATACTGCTTATCATTTCACAAGATGTAAGTATGAAATGGAGTCAATGCTGGAAATACTTGTGATGTTTTTTATAAGCTGTCTGGACTCTCATTCTGACAGCACCCATCCACTGCAAAGGATCCATTGGTGAGCAAAAGATGTAAAGCTAAATTCCTCCAAATCTGTACAGTGAAGAAACAAACTCATCTTGGATGGCCTGAAGGGTAGTACATTTTCATCAGATTGTAATTTTGGGTGAACTACTCCTTTAATGATACTAAAAATGTTATTGTATTTACAGTATATATATTGATTCAGGCCACTGTGATGTTAGTATTAACTAAAATAAATTACAGTAGCATAGAGATTGCATTATAGAAATGTTAGGAATCACTAAAGTTATTGTTTTTTTTTTTTTTTTTTTTTTTCACTTGAAATTGTGCTAAATGAGGCTTTTTTTACTTATTTCTTTTGACTGTGAGAAGCGTTTACCTTGATTATGATTTAATCACGGTACTGAATTTTTGTAATAATCACAATTTTTGTAATAATTCATCCCAGATCCCTTACGAATAATATCCAAATCATTTTTACCAATTTATGAGCACATTCTACTGAAAATAACATTGACAACATACATTTCCAGTTAATTCCTATGCATTCTGAATTATAGGAGTTAGCAGCAATTACCAAAGTGGGTACAGCTTAGGTAATAATCAATTACCATTTATTAAAACAGTATATTTAATAAATAAAAATAAAAGTAACCACAATTTCTCCACAATCAAAGATTAACATAAGTTACTCAGACAATTGCAGAGACAAACCTCCACAGACTCAATAGTGTCCGCAAAATTACCTAAAATAAAAAAAGCTTCCCGAGTCTAGTTTCCACATTTTTTCTGCTGTGTGTAACAATGCAAGCTGCCATAAAATATGTTTCTGCATAATTTTTCGATTTCCCTCAGCACTGTCTTCCCGTACACTCCAGGTGCTCCTAGATGCTACTAAATAAAGCTGAAGCGAGGGGTTTCGCAAGACAATGACAATTCTTTCTGTGACTCAGCGCACATATTGGCTGAAATTCACCACATACCTTTTCTTCATAGTGAATGTAGGTGGACGCCTCCGGTCCAAGGTACTTCACCAGGCTGGAGATCACACCATCTCTTCTCTCCTCCATCTAAAATGAGCACAAAAACATTTGTTCATCGACGTATCACAAAAGTATTAAAAATATATAATTGTGCCTCCATCCTTGTGAAAATGTGCACTTCTAGTGCACTTTAAATCCTAAAAGTATATATGTATTTTTTTTTAAACTGTACTTGCAGATTATATAATATTAATGAAATTAAAGGCTACATGAGTGTTGTAACATATTTGTTACATATAAAGGTGTACATCTTACTTAAGAGGGTCAAAAAAGCACCGTTTAGAAATATAAAGGTAAACTTTAATACATTTTAATTTAATTGCAAATAATGTCCCAAACACATTACTTATACTCTTCTAAAGTACATAATCTCCTTAATAAGTATAATTTTTCAAATTATGCTAAACTGTACTTGAACTATGCTAGAACTGGGCTGAGTCCGGTTCTCCAACCTCCATCGATCCGAATAACTCAATCCCTCTTTGGTCTCTGTTGACTCTATGAGTTATGGGCAGAAAGGGGCCAGGGCGCACACCCTTGCTGTTACTATGCCAGCGAATGACAGATGTTAAGGGAACATATAAAACCCTGCATCTGCATGTTGTGCTCACTTCCACTTGAACTGAGTGTCCCGGCCCATAATTCAGCCTACAATTATGGCTTCTCACCAGGTAGGGGGTGGGGCGGCACAGGAAGCATCTGCGGGGGGGCGTTATAAAAGTGCCCATAAGGAGTTGGAGGGCTAGCCACTATCTCTAATGCCTGGCCATAAAACAAACCGCACAAAATTACACTTCATGTCCACACTTCAAAGTTTGCCAGCTCATTCATGTGAAGGTAATGTTGAGTAACGGCAGAAAGCACACAGCTTGGGCGTATTGCGCTGAGTAGTCAGTCTGGGCTCTTCACACATCTGTAAGAACCAGAGCTTGTCGACAAATGCATTACAGAGTACATGACTCTTCTTCATTTTATGGACAAATCTCAATTAATGGAGGTGACAATTGGGTATTTAAAAATAAAATACTACCAAATACAAACTAGTAATGCTGTATTAGCAAATGAGAACCAGAGCTGGCTTGTCCATCTGATTCATTATGAATGAAGCAACCATAAACTCACTGCTCTTGTCTATTATGAATGACTACAGACGGTCTGGGGGATGGAAACGTGATGGAAGCGAGATGGAAACGTGTTTATCAGACCAGTTCATCTCAAAAAGGGAATTCTGGTTTTCATGGATTTTAGCTGTAGGCTAGCTATTTTCTGCATGCAAGATGTATGGCCATCTTTGTTTGATTGAGCGACGAGTGACAGATAAATCAATAGTTGGCCACATTATCAGTCAGGAAAAGACTCTTTGAAGACTCAGAGCTGGAAATGTTTGTTTTCCCAAGATAACAGTTCTAGTTTAATCTGTACCAAAGACATTTGGCTAATCGCTAATCTGATATTGCTTGTTTACAGACAATTTGGTTGCTGAAAGACTAGCATATAGTACAAGTATTATTTATATACTAGTACTTCAACATATTTTAGTTAGTTGCCATGTAAGGTAACATTTCTAAATTGCATTTAAGTTGAAATTGTTTGTCTAATATTTACATTTTATTTTAGGTTGATTCCATCTACCAAATTGATTTTAATAGCTAACAGTAACAACGCTGGTGCAGGTCTAGCTGCTGGACCAACTAGTCATTATTTTCTCCAGCAAAATGTAGCTCATGCTGGTTGAGCAAGAAAATGTTGCTATTTTAGATAATTGGTCAGCGTTTTGTTAGGTAGCATGGCTAGCAGTTATTCCCTAGATGCTGTAAGTGGGATCAAATGACTTTTGAAAAATACATACAAAAAAGCTAATGTTACATAATGTTTTGCAAATAATATTATTATTAAATGGCTAACCACCCATTAATTACAGTACATGGTTTTGAAGGCTCCTAAAAGCGTGAAATTAACTTTGAAATGGGAATGCTAACAGTTTTCTCCACATATTATAGACCTTCAATCTCAGCTAGATGAAGAAAACCAGCACATGAGCTTCCAAAACACGACATATGGTTATGAGCAACTCTGCCAGCCTCTTCAGCAGGGTATTGTGACTGTTATGCTTTACTAAGGCGGTTTTTGAGCAACTAAATGTCAATACATATATCTATTTTCACCTCTTGACTCATTGTCTCAGTATTCCCTGAAAGTGTGAAACTGAGAATAGACCTGACATATTAAACTTCCTTCTCTGTATCTCTCACTTTCTCTTTCCATTTCTCACTCTTGAAAGGAAAGGGGGGGGGACAGAAAAAGGAAAAGGTGGGGGGGGGGGAAAAGGGTAAAGGAATGCGGGAGAAGAAAAAGGTGCAAGAAGAAGATGAGAGAATGACACTGAGGTTTTGGAAATGAGACAATGTAATGCACTACAATCTCTATAATGAGCAGAGAGCAAGAGTGGAGAAAATGGCGAATGAGATCGTGAAAGGAGAAGGAAGGGGTAAAATTACAGGAACATGACCGTCGTGCTTCATCTTCATACACCCTCCTATCCTCCTTCTCTCTATCTGTCCCTCTCACCTTTCTTATCGCACCGTCCCTGTCTTTTTCCTCCCTTTACTTACCCCGCCCATTTCCTGATTCCCATCTTGTTCTGGTGTACATCACCTTTTCCTCTTACATGGGCCGAGTACCTCATGATTTGCCTTCCACGCTTCTCCCCTCATCACCTTTTTACCTTCCACCATGCCTGTTAATCAGCTCCCGACCCCGCACTAGCGACCATCCTTGCCCATTACAAGGCTTCATCATCTTTATTACAACGTGCCCATCGTCCCTTTTTTCAACCGTCACCTTATCTGCCCTAAATGTCAACTATTTATGCATAAATTGTAGATTTATGAGCGATTTATGTACAATATCTACCTACTTATTAGCAACCAAACATCACACCTTTTTGAAACGATATGAAAGTGAGTCCATGATGACAGAATATTCATTTTTATGTGAACGATCGCTTTAAATAAAACTGTTCTATTAGACTAAAATATTTAACACACTAATGCATATAATGAACTAATTTGTTGTTAAAAAGTGTTTTGCTTTTCCTGAAAAAAATAAGTGCATCCCATGCCAATATAATTAAATAACTAAATATATATATTTTTTTTAAGGTACAAATTCACAGTACTAGCTAGTTAAAATATATATTATATTTCAATGACAACATTGTAAAACAAAATGTGTTTTGTGGTATTTGTAAATCGATTTGGATAAAAGCATTTGCTAAATTAAACATCCTATATTTAAATTAATGCTTTGCATGCTTATGGGGCTCCCATATGTAACTTCAACTGCATTCATAAATGTGTTATACATAATTCATGAATATATGCAATTAAAGATGATGATAAAAGATAAAAATACATTTTTAAGCACTCGGGCAGGGTTTCATGGACTAACAACTGAGTAAGAGTGTGTTGCGCAGAAAATGTTCTCACGCAAACATTCCCAACAGGGTTGATCGATCATTGTTACTCTGAAATAAAACTTACTGCAGAGTTACTTGGTTATTAAATTTATGATAACACAAACATTTCATATTAATGCAATCTAAGTTTCAGAAGCAACTCTGGGAGTGATTTTTGCATATGTTTGTTTTTCATTGGGCTCTAATTGTGTAAACGTATCCTTACTTTTAACATTTTATGCAGTAGTGAGTGAATGAAACCTATTATCTTATTTAATATGCAAAAGATGTTCGAAAACATCTTTCACAGTTGACAGACAAATCTTATCCTCTGATTAAGGTGGCATCTCCAGTCACTGCAGAGCCCAGATTAAATATTAAATTAAAGTAAGGGCTTATACTAAATATGCTAGTCAGAGCACTAGGAGGCAGCTCTCCATGCCTCTGCACATTTTAACTTCATTATAGAGTTTAATGCAATAGAGCTGTAGGGGAAGTGACTGCACTGTGCTGGGAAAGCCGGTAAGCCAGTTGTGGGTAAGTGGATGGGTTATGCGTGTTACTCACAGTGGGGTACGTGATGATAAACTTCGTCATGTGGCCGACAGGCAGGCACTGGGTGAGGCGCTGGCGCTCAGCTGGCAGGGCAGGCTCGTAACGGATCTGGGCTAAAAGAGAGGGCATAATCAGAGAGCCACTGAATT
This sequence comes from Sinocyclocheilus anophthalmus, assembly GCA_018155175.1. Lineage (NCBI taxonomy): Eukaryota > Metazoa > Chordata > Actinopteri > Cypriniformes > Cyprinidae > Sinocyclocheilus > Sinocyclocheilus anophthalmus. The sequence goes on along the minus strand of JADLZN010011902.1, from coordinate 68,054 downwards.
AAATAAGAAAATTTATTTTAGAAAACAACAGTAGAATGATACTGACATTAAATAGGCAAGACAGCTCTATTCTTACAATTGACCCTTCGCAAAAACCCACCCTCCTTAGCTACTGTTGCTATGTCCAACAAGCCATGCCTCTCTCACACTACACACCATGTTCTCACGCAGTGAAAATACATTGCGGAGCAAAGAGGAAACTGACAACATGCCTACAGACAAGATAGAGCAGATTCTGGTATGTTGACTTTTTTTTTTAAAGAAATTCAAACAATAAATACCGTTTTGTGGCTCTTTAATGTGTCTTGACAGATCACTGTATTGCACCAGTTAAAGTGGCACATGTGAACCGATCATCTTTTCATATTTACTTAAAGCATGAAATGAACATGAATGCACATCAGAACTTATTTTATTTAAACCGCGGAAAGACATCAATGCACAATATTTTTCAAGTTTAAGTCCACTAAAGTTAATCTACTCTCCTGTCTGATTTGTTTGTCGGGCAAGATGGGGGATTCGGCATTATGGTTGTCAGATCGCCTGTCAATCAAGGTCTTTGCGAATAGTCAATTGCTAGGACCCATTTCTCTAAACTTAGGTCACTTTTTCAAAACTCTTCACAAAAAAAACAAACAAAAAAAATGGTGTAGAAGCAATTTTCAATCAGTAAATTTCACAACTACTTACAAAGAAATAGCAAGTAACACATTAAGCATGAAATTTTGAATAGACAGAAATATAGAATTACCATGTCATACTTAAATTATCTTTTTTTAATTTACAACTTCAAAAACTTAAAAAAAAAAAGTTATCACAACAGCAGTCAATGTGGACCAAACTGTAGGCCATTTTTTATTGGTGTGGCACAAATACATTAATTGTCTACATCTTTCAAATTACATGTATTCTTTTCATACTCAGACACAACCACTACCATTGTCTTTAAAGGCCAATTTGCACGTTTGCATTACTGTTAAACCTAATATAATACAAAACCAAATAAGACCGCAATCTGCTACATTTCTACAGTAATACAATATTGAAATAATTCCACATCATAAAAAAAAGAAATTATATCAAAACAATTAGTAAAAACAACTGTGTAACACCAACACAGATGTTAGGCATTCAATTTCATTACCGTCTACACAAAAGGGGACCTGCCCTTATGAAAATTAATCATGGTTTTACTACAAATAAAACCATAAAACCAAAGTAAATATAGTTAAACTATATTTGTTTTGCAACACTAACCAAAGTTCAACCATTTTATTTATAGTAAAACTGTGGTTACTACAACAACAACAAAAAAAACCTGGTTACTACGTCTCTACTAAAATAAAACCATGGTTATTTTCATAAGGGTAGGAATAATTTTGCACTCTAATGTAAAAATGGACCATGTGACAAATACTGCAGTGAATTCCAAACAGTAGAGAGCTGTCAAAGAATACATTTATGAAAGAAATCACTGTATAATGCTATTTGTTGTTAGTGTTTTTAAAGCATTGTTTTATGGACGATTGTTGGGTGACAACCTTGCTAGTGTTGTGAAATAATGACTTGATTTGAGACATGTATGAAGTGTTTTAGTAGTTTAGTGAATATGAAATTACTGAAAGTTGATAAGGAGAATTGTGAAGAGTTTTGAAAAGGTGACCCAAGTATTGAGAAATATGTCCAAGCGATAATAAAAAAAACTGTAAATGTTGTGAGCTGTCTTATTGTCTACTGTCTTCATAGGCAGCTACCTTCTGAGAAAGCAATTTGGAACACTTTGGAAACATCAAATTGTACTCCATATGTAAGAAGCAACTCATAATTGATTTCAATAGAGTTTGATGTTGCTAAGCTAATGCTATGAAACTAACTAGCTTAAAAATAGATAGTACATTGAAATATTGGCTAAAATGTTAGCAAGCTTTATCAATTCTTTCTCAGTACTGAATGAAGTACAGTATATGCTAATCTGCAACATTTCGACAGTCGCATCAGCAGCCATCTTGGCTTTATATTTTCACAAAGCTCTTCGCTGTGTTTTTCTTAACAGTACATTGGGTACATTTTCTTAGAGTGTACATTTTACTATAGTCTCAGAGTCAGGTACACATCCACGGTGCCTTAAAATTCTGCCTACGTAGGCAGCTCACTAAGTTTTGGAATGTCTCGCTGACACTCTTGATCATAGGGGATTCTGGGATACTGTTTATACATTGGATTTAGGGGACGTTATAGAGGACAGGACAGGACTGAATAGAATTATGTGCTTTAAAGAGAAATGGAAAACAGCAAGTAAATTCAAAGATATGAAAGGGAAAAATGGTGAGCGCAGGAACACAGACAGGAAGAATATGGTATAGAATAACTCATAGGTCTCAGATCATCCTTTGGTATTGATTCAGGTGGCTATACCTTCTAATCAAGCAGCACTTTCACAAATTGGATCTAATACCCTAGTGACTAGCTATCCATGAAATTGCCAATCTATTAAAGAATCCCTGCGATTTAACACTACTACTTTGTTTTCCTAAAAGCCATAATTATGGCTTAGCCATTTTGTGAGTATAAGTGTGGGGTATCCAATAACTTTATGTGCAGCCCTCAGGGCCATCTCTACGCCTGAGTAACAGAAACAGTGCCAGAAGGGACACTGACCCCATTTTTGACGAGACAGCCATCAGGCGACAAGCCAACATGTCAGCTAGCCTTTTGAAGAGGGGCCACACAAATAAATTGTTGTCTGCTGCCCAGTCAGTCACTTGAAACATAACTCTATAGCCTAACAATAAAACTTGTGTGAAAAAGAACCTATGGAAATAATACACTTTAAAATAACATATTTAAGTGCAAACTGAATGAAATGTTTTTCGAATACGTAATTGCATGTTATTTATAATGAAATGAAAATGTATTTTAGTTCAAATTTACATTAAAAGCAATTATTGGTTAAGAAATAGTCATAAGAGTGTACTTTTATTCGTTAATATTATATTATCTGCAAGTAGTTTTTTTATATACAGGTGCATCTCAATAACAAGCAAGCTTTTTACACAAGAGAAATGTGATATAAGGTAGGGTTTCAGAGAGGCTAGCAATAGCAAGCTTCCTTTGAAAGCATAAGATCTCACTCTCCCTGCAAATCACTCTCCAGATCCAAATGTTTTTTAACCAAATCACCTACCCTGGCTTTAAAAGAGAAAACTGAAAACAAGTCTTTCCGGCAAAAACAAGATGCCCCAAAGAGAAAATGCTGTTGTATAAACCTTTTTAACACTGCCACAAGTCACTTTTAAAGTCCTTAAGTTACTTCAATACCCACATTTTAATCACGATCCCAAACAACCCGAGAATCAGAGAGCAATGCGCCTATAAAGGGTCATAAACTGCCTTTAATTTTGAGTTTGTACTGTTCTCTGCAGTCCACTTATAATGTTATCAAGATTTATACATCAAAAAACATCATACTGTAATTTAGAATAAGCTATTTTCTGTCGGTTTTAATCCGCATCGAAGTGTGCCTTGTTTGTAAACGAATCTGCAGTAAAATGAAGTGAACAAAGGACCGAGTTCTTACTAACGCAGTCTGGACCTTCATTATAAATAAAGTTAATTCACTCTTTCCTAACATTGGGATCAGAAGGAAAGCAATGCAAAGAATGTTTTTCCACAGCTTGGCACTGCAGTGTCTTGTTGTTCAGAGCCATCTTTATCATTTGGTTTCTGCGTAGACCTGCATGTTCGCCTCTCTCATAAACACTACGGCCATTTCTCAAACAGAAGACTGAATCCTCCAGAGGTCGCATTTGCAGGCTGCATACGTCCTCGAGCCTGGTTTATTTCAGTTAACTGAGCATTATATTCGTGAGTCATAAGCATATTACAACAATTTACGCTGAACTAAGAATAATGGTCAAATTTATAACTGTTAATATTCTAAAATACAACCTACAAATATGACCTCCGGAGGATGCAGCCTTCCATATGAGAAACGGCCTACATGCGTGAACGGTGGGCGGGTCTAAACAGGCAGTGATGTAGAATCTGTGGGCGGGGGGCAAAAAGGCAGGGCTGTAGAATCGGTGGGTGGGGCTAAACAGGCAGCGATGTAGAAGCAGGCGTTGATAATCTTCTGCGGAGGCGGTGCTTATCCACACTATTACATCATAGAGTAGAACATTCTAAAAGCTGTCGTTTTGTCAGTCTTCAATATAAGTTGTTTTTAGACTAACAACAAAGGGTGTGTCTCCATCAGCTCCCTTGTTCAGTAGTCAGGGCACTGATCAGGCAGTCTACCATTTTAAGGGCTGTCTCAATTGCGAAATCCTTCCAGTGCAGTTGAATGTTCGCTACCTAAAAATCCCACAGTGCATCGCAAATTCTAGGGAGCATCAGTGCTTACTATGCTCCCTTTTCAGAAATTACGTCACGTTTCTGAAGCGTTAAACTACACAAGCCAACTCGGTAAATATAAAGACACGCGTTTTGAAAGATTTGAAAGGACAAACGTTTTTTTTTTAAGGATATTTCAGCATAAACACACATCACTAGACAGGTAATGAACAACATCTAGTTAACGTTTATAATTAATATTTGTCTGAAATGATGTAAGAACATGTACAGAACAATGTGTTTAAAAAGAATAAAAATTAATATCAAAAATAGGTCAGTCCTGCCTGTTGTTTATTAATTCCAGTGGTGACGTTCTACTATGTTGTCAGTTGTCAGATAGATGTTGTACGTAGTCATGTCACTGGAAACTGAGTGATCACTGTCCCAGTGTGAAGTGAGCCAAGGTACTTACCAGGAACTGAATTCGGGTACACGATGTAGTGATTCATGAGCTCGGGAGCTGGGGAACTAATTGAGATGCATCCAAAGTTGCATCCTAATTCACATTGAAACTTACAGGATGTTTTATAGTAAAAATGACCACTTATGTCAAAATTCCATACCTCTTATATGGAATTTTTGTTTCTCACTTCATGACCCCTTTAAAACAAAACCAGGTGATGCAAGAAACATAAAGGTATTTCTCCAGTTTTGACACCAAATGTAAACAGACATGAGCAAAAACACATGCGCACACTAAAAAAACACTGAGTGAAAACAAAGACTAGTTTTATTCCCTCAAGATGTTATGTACACAGTGTTATACTTCCCTATTTTCCAATTTTCACATAGTTTTTAGCTTTGAGTCAAATGTTTTAATGTTGTTATCCATTTGGGAGCTGGCTTGCATGGTTCATGGCTTCAAACTGTTCACTGAAGAATTTTTTAAAAAGGAAAATGTGTAGGAAAAAAAATACTTCCAGGACCAACATTACTTAAAAAGCTGCAGGTCACTGTTATGCCAGCTGAATGTGTTTTAATATCTCAACTAAATGAATATGATTATCTAAAAAGCCAGAAATACTAAACACCAGGTTATTGTAACAAAAGGGACATAAAAGGGAGCTTGGAGACTGTTGGGAAGGAAATTGTCACTAAGTCCATCTGTAAAATACACTACACAGAAAAGCATTTTAATTGGAGCGGTTGTTAATAAATGTCTCTATCCTGACAATGAAAAATCAAACAAGACAAGCAAAGCGGAGAAGCGCTATGCGTGTAATTTTATTAAGTGACGGCAATCAGAAACAAATATATTTTGATTACATTATGTTTCACGAATGTTGCTAATTGTACAAGAGGCTCTGATTAGCACATTTCCATTGGGTTAACTCTCTCCCAAAGGACTTTCCAACATGTTAATGAATAAAATCATGATTTTTAACCATGATTTATATGTGCAATCGTTTACATGTAACCAACAATCCCATGTCAATTCACATGAATCTGTCTCTCTGAAGGGCTGTAATGGCAGACGGGGGAAACAGATCTAATTTTGCCGAAGTGACTGAGCCGTGGAGTTGCTCTCATTGATTGAGAGCGATCGCTCTGCGCCTGGCAGTCCATCATAACTGTGTGTAAGCGACAGTGGCTGTCTGCTAACTTCAATTTGCTAGACGTTAGGAAATAGCATTGCCGCAACACCACCTTTCTGGCAGGCAAACAGAAGGACAGAAGGGTGAATTCATTTGCGCAGCTTTTGAAGCAATAAGACGTTTGTGTATGTTTTACATCGATTGTGGCAGCAGTAATTCATCTAATAACAATCAAATGATGAAGTGAGTGTTAAATGGACATAAACTGTATCGAAAAAGTGTAGTTCCGCTATTTTAACGAAGCATTCAATGAGTGATGCTGTACAGGCCAGTGAAGCGCACCAGATTGATGTAATCTGCTGTATCCTCCACAACTGAGCACTCAGAAACAGCTTGGAGGATGGAAACTGTTTTGTGCAAATTGCATTCAGCACATTATTTGAGAATGTTGGTATTTACCTGATTTGAATGATTTTTTTAGTGAACTGTGTGTTAAAACAACACAATAATGCAAATAAATAAATAACACTACGCACACGCTTTGTGGCTGCAGTTCATGCTTTGGTGAATTCCCTGGATATTTTTCAGCCCATATTTTAGTTCCTCTTAAACTTCTGTCAGTCTATGCCTCTCTTTCTTGCCCTCAGGAATTTTATTATTTTTTTTTTTTTTGTCTCTGTTCCCCCTCACTCGTTGGCATCTGTCACCTCTGTTACTCAGGTAGCTGCGAGTGGTAGAACAAACATTTATAGCATAACCTCAGGCTAATGGGCCACAGGTGCTCTCAGCATTTCTGTAGGATTCTCCCACTTGCCTGAAGTCTTGGGGAAAAATGTACTTAAAAAAAGAAGAAGAAGAAAACAAACAAACACTGGTTCACACTACTGTTGCACCAAAACAAAATTCTGGACATGCAGGGCTGAATGCTTGTTTTCAATTAGCTTTTGTTTTGAATTACTAAACAAATTATAAATAATTTAAACTAGTGCTGTCAAAAGATTAAATCGCGATTAATCACATCCAAAATAAAAAGTTTTTGTTTACATAATATGTGTGTTCTGTGTATATTTATTATGTATATAGAAATACACACAAATGCATGTATATATTTCAGAGAAATGTTATTTTAATATATTAAATGTATTTATTTATAATATAAATTATATTAATATAAACATATACATGTAAATATTTTAAAAACATATGCTGAACACTTGCTTTCCCCCCCAAAAAATCTGTATTAGGTGTTGAAAGTACTGTTAACATTTTCTTTTTTTTGTCAAAAATGTCATAAAATGCCATTTTCAGCTGCAAACTCGTGGCCAAAATCTGCAGCATCCTTTGTTCCCATTTACACACCCACCCTGCCTTCATTCATCTGTAAATGGCAAAGTGATACCAGCAATTTGCTAATTAAGGGTTTAGGCGTAAAGCCTGTGCTTTTGAACTCATTCCCAAAATGCTGGGAAACTGGAAACAATCCGGCACTCTTAAACCAAAAAATCTGCTTAAACTTTGTTGTAAACACCCTTAAAAATAGGTCACGGCAGTCAAACGGATGCTAATGCTTCCCTGCTTTCTTACAGTATAAACAGGCCTCTAAGCGAAACTCTGAGTGACGCATCTGTGAGGTTTCTTGCCACCGCTGTAGTCCGCTGTCACTGGAGATGCTCTCTCATCAAAGTGGAGTCGATGGGAGGCCGGGCCGGGGACCGTTTTCTCTGCCAGTCAGCTCAAATTGCATACAGCTGCAGTGCCAGCTTAGTCAGGTACAGCGTTTTGGAGGAAGACTTGAGTTAAATATAGCATCCAACCAGCTGCACCCGGTTATGCTTCGACACGCCACAATCCCACCGAAGGAACGCATCCAAACTCGATTGAGCATCCGAACGCCAACCAAAATACCAAGACAAAAAGCACATACATCCCACAACCTGACTAATCGCAGGCATATTGTAGGTTTGTTGCAGCAAAGCATGAATACTTCCTGGGCTTATACAGCTACACACGTGCCCACGCACAACAATCTCAGCAAACACACACACACGTTCGTTTCTCATAGTTGCCCACGCACACCCACACTTCATATTCTGTCCTCTCCCCAACTGACAGAGAAATCCAAGATTGAGTATAAGGTTTAACATGCTTATTTAAAACGATCGCTAGAAGACGACGGTCTCTCTGACTTTACTCATGACAGGCATTCCCTGTGACTTCTAAAGTAAACAAATATCTAAAAATGATGACTGTAAAGCCAGGGGAAGAGTGTCTAATTCACATCGAGTCCTCTTAGAGGAATAGTTCACACCAAACCTAATATTCAGTCATTGTTTATTCACCCTTATGTTGTTCCAAACCTGTATGTTGCTATTTTTTTTATCAGTGGAACAGAAAAGGAATGATACTGAAGTCACATTTTTGGATGAACTATTCCTTTAAATGTTTAATGTAATATGAAACTCAATATTGAGAATATATAGTGAGAGGCAGCTCTTGTGGGCTGCCAGTAGAACAGAAGTCTTCTATTACCTGGCATGGCAAAATTAAGCACAATAAAGTACTGTCAAGTCAAGCAGTTCATTAATCATTGAAATGGAGGAGGTGGGGGAGTGACTTCGCTCATTATAAAAGATAGATGGATGGGAGGTTAAAACATTGGTCTCCATCAGCCCAGATGACAAGACGACACACAGCGGGATGCGCTAACACCGAGTCAATAGGCATTACAAACCCTGTAGGTGTCCAATTCCATGAGCGGACCAGTTTGTACATCACAAATAGAAGTACAAAAAATTAGATGAAAACATTATTTGTTATTATATATATATATATATAGATTAATATATAATATATATATATATATATATATTACCCAGTGCCCTTCATAAGTATTGGGACAGTAAAGACAAAAATGCTCTGTTGGCTGTGGAGTCAAGACATTTGCAAATAAGTTTAAAAGATGAATATGAGACAAAACTACAAATTGTCACATTTTATTATTGGGTGTTTTACCAGCTAAGAAGATCAGCACTTTTAGAGTTTTATCCCCCTGTCTGATGTGAGCATAAGTATTGGGACAATTATCTCACAGGTCTTTATAAGTGATCAACTGTGTCCTGTTGCATTAATTGTTCTGATATTAAAAGCAGGGAATGTGTCGTATCAGTCACATCCATTGCTTTTGCATTCTGAGTCTTGCATTCGATGAAGACACACACAAACCAGGATGAAGAGAGGGAGCGACTTTGAGTGAGCAAAAAACAAGCAATTTGGATGCTAAAAGAAAAGAAGAAGCACCTTAGTGCTCTAGCAAAAGTTTACCAAAGGCAGGGAGCGAAAGCAAGAGTTTGAACCATCGGCGACATCGCAGCCAACGACCTGATCCGCTGAGAAACACAACAGTAGTTGATGACAGACAAATAATAAAAGCTGTGAAAAAGAACCCTAAAATAAGTATCTGTAAAATCACCAACAACCTCCAGAAAGCTGGGGTGATGCTCTGACAATCTACTGTCTGCAGGAGACTTTGACACAGAATTACAGAGGCTACACAGCCAGATGCAAACCTCTGACCAGCACCAAAAATAGAAAGGTAGGATTAGAGTTTGCAAAAAAGCACAAAGGTGAGCCAGTAGAGTTTTGGAACTGAGTTTTATAGACAGATGAGACAAAGATTAACCTTTATTCAAGACTAAGTGATGGGAAAGCAAAAGTATGGAGAAAAAAGGGAACTGCAAATTCCTGCAAGCATACAACCTCATCTGTAAAGCATGGTGGAGGTGGTGTCATGGCATGGGCATGCATGGCTGTCTCTGGAACAGGCCCTCTCAGTTTTAATGATGACTTAATGTATGATGACAGTAGCAGAATGAATTTGGAAGGGTACAGAAACATCTTGGCTACCAATATTCAAGAAAATGCTACCAGACTCATCAGAAAGCGCTTCATACTGTGTCAGGACAATGACCAAAAACACCCTCCCAGTTCAGTCAAGGACTTTTATCAGGGAAAATAAATGGAAAGTCTTAGATTGCCCAAATCAGTCTCCAGATTTAAATCCATTTGAACATGAAGTTCACCAGCTGAAGAGGAGCCTAAAGGCAAAAACCCCCCAAAACAAGCAACAGTTGGAATTGGCTGCAATGAAAGCTGGGAAAAGCATTTCAAATGATAAGACCGAGAGTCTGGTGATGTCTATGGGTCGCAGACTCACTGCTGTGATTGCACGTAAGGGATCTGCAACAAAATAATAGCTTTTAATCTTTTATATCGGCCTTAATTTCAACTGTCCAATACTTATGGTCACATCAGGTAGTGGGATGAACTCTAAAAGTGCTGTCCTTTTTATTAGGTAAAACATAAATGTGTTGAAACAGCTAATAATAAAATTAATGACATTCTGTAGTTTTGTCTCATATACATCTTTTAATCATATTTGCAGATGTCTTGACTACACAGCAAACAAAGCAATTTTGTCATTACTGTCCCAATACTTATGAAGGGCACTATATATACAGTGTATATATATGCGTGCGTGCGTGTGTGTGTGAAAAAATTAGGAAACCCTATTGAATTCCATGGTTTTCTGTATCTATAGCATTAATACACCTTATTGACTATTAATGAATATTATTATTTTATTATCAGAATAACATGAATAATTTTATATTTTAGACCATTTTTCTGATAACAATCCCAAAGTAAAATAGTTAAAACACTAAACCTCTAACATTTAAAAAAAACATTTATTAGTAAATAAAATTAACTTTACAAAACTATTACACTATCTAACAGTAATGTAATAATCAACCATCTTTAGGACATTTTCTAAAAACATAATATTATACTGTGACCCTGGTAACAAAAACAGCCCCTAAGTGGTAAATTTTTTAAATTAAGATGTATACATAATCGGAAAGCTGACAAATAAGATTCCCATTCAGTCAGTCAGTAAACGGTACGTCAGTGACTGACGAATTGGGATCTCGCCCTAGAGCCCACTAACACTCAGAGTCTTTGTTTGTTAACTAAAAAGCCAAGACAGTTGGCTGCGTGCTCGCCACGCGCACCCGCCACGCAGCGCGGGATAAAAGGATGAGCGCGTGCAAACGAACATCGCTTTTAGCTTCGGTAAGCCGAGCTTGCAGGACGAAATCTCCGCGAGTGTTGAAGAAACAGCGGCGTTGGTGTACGGGGGGCGGGGGGGGGGCGTCAGCGGGGGTTGCCATTCAGTGCTGTTCATCTTCGGCGTGCTGCAGCTTCCATTCTGTGGTCTCGCCGTGACCTCCCCTGGGCGCTTTAGCGCTCTCACTAAAAGAGTGTTTTTTTTTTCCATTTCTAAAAGAGCAAATTCTAAAGGAGCTCCACGAGCGACGGGCGTCTTTTTAAAGATGGCTTCCCGCTCGTGGGTTTCTGGATGTGGTCGTTTCCTGCCCCCATCTGATGGTCATGATCACTGCCTCTAGTGCTTGGGCTTACAGCACGCTGAAGCAACGCTCATGGATGAGTCATGTTTCGTCAGTGGAGGGCACCGAAACATGACCATCGCGATGTTGTTGCGGGTCTAGACCTCCTCATAAATGGGGGGGGTATATCCCCCTTGCCCGGTTTATCCCCCTTGCCATGCACCGCTCTAGCTCCTCTGGTTCTCGGAGGGGAGGGCTAATTCGGTTCATGGTCAGGGAGACCTGAAGGTCACGGTGAGAGTTTTTTACGGTGAGGAGCTTCCCCGTGATACGTCTCCGCGGGCTCCTCTCCTTCCTCAAGCACAAGCGCACCAAACTGAGTGCCTTCCGGACGAAGCGTGTGCGGGCACTGCGGACCAGGGCGTGGGGGGTCCAGCATCTTCTGAGGGGCAAGGCAGCGGACAGGATGTCGACGCTCGCATCGGAGGGCGGAGGGCTAAGCTCTGGATGATGAGGTTCGGCTTCTGCGCGCCACCGTCAGGTAGAGTGGGTTGCCCCCACGAGTCAGATCCAAGAGCTGCCCGGATATGCATTTCCCAGGCTGTGCGCTGAGAGTGTGGGCTGGCACTGGAGGGCTGCATTGGAGGCCTCCTCCTTCTCCTGAACGCTTGAGGCTGGATGATTGGTTCCGGGGGGAGCAGGCCGGACGTCGGCAGCCGCCTCAGGTTCCATTCTTCCCGGAAGTGCATGAGGAGGTCACTAAGTCTTGGAAGGCACCTTTTCTGCCCGAAACAGACCTGATACCTCATCCGTCCTCACACACCTCGACGGGTGGGGGGGGGGGGTTGCGGCCCACCCAGCGGCGACCGGGCCAAACCCAAGGGGGGTGGCCCAAGGTTATGTGGACATCCCTCCGGTTGAGCGCGCGATGCCGCTCGGCCCGCAGAGCGCCGCCGCCTGGAGAGGTAGTCCACGCCTTCCGCACTTCACGATACAGAGCCTGTGTTGGTAGGTTCTCGTCCGCTCTGACGGCTAAGGTTTACAGTGCCGCTGGACAGGCCGCTTCCGCCCTGCACGCATGGCCCCTCCTGCAGTGTCCCACAGGCCCAAGGCGTTGAATGTTTGGTTGATGAAGCAGTTGCATGAGGGTGGTGCTGACCCGGGTGTGCTGCAGGAACTGCGCACAGCGACGGACCTCGCGCTAAGGGTGACGAAAGTCACGGCGCAGGCCCTGGGGCAGACGATGTCCACATTGGTGGTCCAGCAGAGCGCCACCTATGGCTGACCTTGGCGGATAAGAGGGAGGCCGACAAGCATTGCTTCCTGGGACTCCCGATCTCCCAGGCCGGCCTATTCGGCGACGCGGGGGAGGGCTCTGCCCAACAGTTCTTCGCCGCACAGAAGCAGACGGAGGCATCTCAATGCATCCTACCCCGGTGGTCGGCTGCTGGAGCCACCCCACCGCCGGCTGCAGCCCCACTGTCTGCTCATCGCCGAGAGCGCCCTCCTGTGGCCTCTATCTCCGCTCCAGCTCGGCCGCAGCAGCAGCCTTAACAACGGCCGCAGCGTGGAGCTGGCCACAGGAAAACGGTGCAGCCCGCCTCTGCCCCTGCCAAGCCCGTGAAGCACCAGAGCGGGCGGCGTCCCTGGGACGGGCGAACCGGGGTTCTTGGATCCGGCTTTTCAGGAGATGGTGACTGCACCGCTCCTTCTCCCGGCGGAGGGCCGGGTGGAGAAACATTTGTTCCTGTTTTTTTCTATTCCGCCACTGGCGACCCAGCTAGTGGTGCCCAAAACCTCAACAGAAGAGCCGTTTGCTTTGCCTCCGGGTTCCAAGAGGGCGAGGATGGCAGTGCGCGCGAGACCCGTATCACCCAGCCGGGCCCCCTCTCCATTCGCTGGTGGGCGCAGGTTCAGTTCAAGGGACGCTAAGCCTCCTTCACGAGCCCCCTGCCCAGCCGTGGAGCCAGGTGAGTGGCGCGCCGCGCACTCAGACCACATCCTGGGACGCGCGGCCTCCCGGGTTGGGTCCCTGTGTTCCACTTCGCTGCCCCACTGCGGGTACGTCGGTGGTCTCCCTAGTCCCGCTAGTTCGGTCGCTGGGGGCCTGGTTAGCGCTCCCCAGGCCGTCTCGCTGGCTCATGAGAACCATCAGACTCGGCTACGCGATTCAATTCGCCCGGCGCCCTCCCAAGTTCAGGGGCATTCGGTTCACCTCTGTGCCGGACAGGAGTGCTCATGTCTTGCGTGCAGAGATCGCGGTCCTGCTAGCGAAGGACGTTATACAGCCGGTCCCTCCAGCCGAGATTAGGTCGGGCTTCTACAGCCCATACTTCATCGTACCCAAGAAAGGCGGTGGGTTACGACCGATCCTGGACCTGTGCGTACTGAACCGAGCCCTTCACAAGCTCCCGTTCAGGATGTTGACGCAGAAACGCATCTTTCAATGCGTCCGTCCTTTCGATTGGTTTGCAGCGGTCGACCTCAAGGACGCGTACTTTCATGTCTTGATTCTCCCTCGACACAGACCGTTTCTCCGCTTTGCGTTCGAAGGGCGAGCATATCAGTACAAGGTCCTCCCCTTCGGGCAATCCCTGTCGCCTCGTGTCTTCACCAAAGTCATGGAGGCAGCCCTCGTCCCGTTGAGGGAAAGAGGCATTAACATTCTCAACTACCTCGACGACTGGCCCATACTGGCCCAGTCCCGAGCGCAGTTTTGCGAACACAGGGATATGGTGCTCAGTCACCTCAGCCGATTGGGGCTTCGGGTCAACTGGGAAAAGAGCAAACTCTCTCCGGTGCAGAGGATCTCTTTTCTCGGCATGGAGCTGGACTCGGTCAACCTCTCAGCACGTCTCTCAGTAGAGCGTGCGCAGTCGATGCTGAACTGCCTGGGGTCCTTCCAGTGCAAGACGGCGGTTCCACTGAGACAATTTCAGAGGCTCCTGGGGCATATGGCATCCGCAGCCGCTGTCACGCCGCTCGGGTTGCTTCATATGAGACCGCTTCAGCGTTGGCTTCACGACCGGGTCCAGAGATGGGCATAGCGACATGGCACTTACCAGGTTTCTGTCACCCCGTTCTGCCGTCAGACCCTCAGCCCGTGGACAGATCTTGCCTTTCTTCGGACAGGAGTATCCCTTGGGCAAGTATCCAGGCATGTTGTTGTGTCAACAGATGCCTCCGCCAGGGGCTGGGGTGCCATGTGCAGTGGGAATGCAGCTGCGGGGCTCTGGTCGGGGCCCCGACTACAGTGGCATATCAACTGCCTCGAGTTGCAAGCAGTATGGCTGGCTCTGCGCCGCTTCAAATCGCTGCTACACGACAAGCACGAACTGGTCCGTACGGACAACACTGCGACCGTTGCGTACATAAACCACCAGGGCGGTCTACGCTCCCGTCGCATGTCGCCACTCGCCCGCCATCCCTCCTCTGAGGTCAGAAGCATCTGAGGTCGCTTCGCACCGTTCACATCCCAGGCGAGCTCAATCGTGCAGCCGACGAGCTCTCACGTCAGCCCGCCCTTCCGGGAGAATGGCGACTCCACCCCGAGACAGTCCAGCTGATTTGGAGACGCTTTGGGGACGCTCAGGTAGACCTGTTTGCCTCCCCGGACACGTCCCATTGCCAGTGGTTTTACTCCCTGGCCGAGGGACCCCTCGGCACGAAACGCACTGGCGTGCAGCTGGCCTCGGGGCCTACGCAAATATGCGTTTCCCCCAGTGAGCCTTCTCGCGCAGACACTGTGCAAGGTTAGGGAGGACGAGGAGCAAGTCCTCTTGGTGGCGCCCTCTGGCACAGTCGGACTTGGTTCCCCGAACTGATGTTCCTCGCGACAGCCCCTCCTTGGCGATTCCTCTGAGGAAGGATTTACTGAATCAGAGACGGGGCACCCTTTGGCACCAGCGTCCAGACCTCTGGAAACTTCATGACTGGTCCCTGGACGGGACGCGGAGGTACTAGGTGGGCTACCTCCAGCGGCAGTAAACACCATCGCTTCAGCTAGAGCACCGTCTAACCAGACACGCTTAAGGTGAAGTGGAACTGTTCGTCGGTTGGTTGCTCTTCCGCATGGAAGAACCGTAGGCTGCCAATCGCAGTCTGCTTTTTGCAGCAAATGTTGGAGCGAAGGCTGTCTCCCTCCACCCTGAAAGTGTATGTTGCCGCCATTTCCGCACATCACGATGCAGTAGACGGTAAGTCTCTAGGGAAGCACGACCTGATCATCAGGTTTCTCAGAGGGGCAAGGAGGCTGAATCCTCCGCGCCCTCACCTGTTACCCTCTTGGGATCTCCCCTCGGTCCTCATGGCCCTGAAGGGGGAGCCCTTCGAGCCTCTGCAGTCATTAGAGCTTAAGGTTTTGTCATTAAAGACAGAGCTCCTCACCGCTTTGGCCTCGGTCAAGAGGGTAGGGGACCTGCAGGCATTCCCGGTCGACGATTCGTGCCTAGAATTCGGGCCGGGTAACTCTCACGTTGTCCTGAGACCCCGGCACGGATATGTGCCCAAAGTTCCCACCACGCCTTTTAAGGATCAGGTGGTGAACTTGCAAGCGCCGCCCCGGGAGGAGGCAGACCCAGCCATCGCTCTGCTCTGTCCCGTTCACGCTCTGCGCATTTACGTGGACCGTACGCGGAGCTTCAGGACATCAGACCAGCACTTTGTCTGCTTTGGAGGCCAGCAGAAGCGAAAGGCTGTCTCCAAACAAAGACTTACCCACTGGTTAGTGGAGGCTATAGTCTTTGCATACCAGGCCCAACGTTTACCATGCCCCCTCGGAGTGAGAGCTCCCTCTACAAGAGGAGTGGCATCTTCTTGGACATTGGCGCAGGGCGCCTCGATAGCAGACATCTGTAGAGCTGACGGCTGGGCGACGCCTAACACGTTTGCGAGATTCTATAATCTCCATGTGGAGAGACCGTGTCCTCTCGTGTACTCGCCTCAGTTAGGCAGTAACAACGGACCCGCTCTGTGTCGATCACGCTTGCTGCGCCATTCCCCTCATCGGACCGGATACGTGCGCTTTTGTGCTCCCCAATCAGTTCCCCATGGCGAACCCTGATGGAGTTCCTCCCGCACCCTCGGCGGTCAGGCGGGGCGGAGCGCCAGACGCCAGGCTCAGCACTAGTGTGCATGCACAAGGTCAGCCCTTGTGCTGGGCTAGGTGCCGTGTGTAGTGATTCCCCCTTCGGGTGATCTCACCCAGGGGGTTGAGTCTACCGCAGAGAATTCCATATGTAGTACTGCCCTGGGCCAGTCCATATTTGTAATTCCACATGATACCTCCTATGTGAGGGATGTGGCTTCCGTAGCGTCCCAAATGGGTACGCTTTCCCAGTGTTATCCAATGCACCACTGTATGGAACCGCAGTGGCGGACACCTCTGCCTAGCCGCTGTCCATCTTCCGCCCCAGCTGGTGTGGGGGAACTTGCCGGCTTCCGCAGGGCACTGGAAGGGGTCAGCAATAGAGGCGTTTTCCATACGGATCCCAATTAGTCAGTCACGACTGACGTAACGTAGAAAGTGACTGACTGAATGGGAACGTCTAGATTACTTGTGTAACCCTCGTTCCCTGAAAGAGGGAACGAGACGTTACGTTCCGTTGCCACAGTTGCTGTACCACCGCTGTGTGGCCGGGGCACGTAGTCTCGGCTCCGAAGCGAAAAAACTGATGTGCGTTTGCACGCGCTCTCCTTTTATACCGCGCTGCGGGGCGGGGTGCGCGTGGCGAAGCACGCACGCCAACTGTCATTAGCTTGTTTAGTTAACACTCAAAGGTGATGGGCTCTCGGGCGAGATCCCAATTCGTCAGTCACTGACGTAACGTCTCCGTTCCCTCCTTCAGGGAAACGAGGGTTACATGCGTAACTGAGACGTTCCAGTTGATGTATGTTGGTTCGGAAGGACACTATTTGGCCAGATAAACTATACAACTATTTGAATA
Organism: Sinocyclocheilus anophthalmus; assembly: GCA_018155175.1. Taxonomy (NCBI): domain Eukaryota; kingdom Metazoa; phylum Chordata; class Actinopteri; order Cypriniformes; family Cyprinidae; genus Sinocyclocheilus; species Sinocyclocheilus anophthalmus. Next base: position 50,777 of record JADLZN010011902.1, on the reverse strand, counting down.
TCTGGAATCTGAGGGTGCATAAAAAAAAATCTAAATATTGAGAAAACCACCCCTTTGAAGTTGTCCAAATGAAGTTTGTGGTCCAGGGGGTCACTATTAAATATTCAATAGGTACTTACACTTACACAATTTAAATCAGTAAATTTTAAGACATTTTCTGAAAAACACGCCCGAAGTAATAGTGCACCCACGCCTAGAATATACTAATGTTATGTATTATGATCATAATAATAGTAATTAATTAGAGTTATAAAATATTAGAATAATATACTATAATAATATTACAAAAATGTCCTTAAACAATTAAACAACTACATTTAAGACATTTTCTGAAAACAATCCCGCAAAAAGTTTGTCCAATAGTATTAATTTAATACTGTTATTATTAATCATAAATCTTAATATTTACATATTAATGTTTATAAAATATTACAACACTTAAAATAATTGAAATCATCTATATTTAAAGGGGTCATATGATGTTTTTTAAAATATCATTATTTTGTGTATTTGGTTTAATGAAACGTGTTTATGCGGTTTAAGGTTAAAAAAAACCTTATTTTTCCACATACTGTACATTATTGTAACATTAAAGCTCATCGGTCTGAAAGCGAGGTGTGTGCGCTCTGATTGGACAGCTATCCAGTGCGTTCTGATTGGCCGAATACCTCAAGCATGTGACGGAAATGTTATGCCCCTACCATATGTGATGCCAGTGTCCGGCGGAGCGACGAGACAAAAACCTTCAAACCCATTATAAAAGAGGCATTTGTTGCATCAAGTGGGGACAATTACTGATTATAATGACTTATACAGTCATTTTACGCATTGCGTTGCATCGCGCCGCGTAAACATAAACCATGTCTGCATTTGTGATCGGAGAAAGTACAAACAACAAGCGCTACTCTACACAGCTCAAAACTCGCGTTTGAATCATCAGTGGCAACTCCTTTAAATTAAAACGTACTTACAGAATGTGAGTCAGAACAGCCAGCATTGTAATCTACTCTACCAGGATCAAGAAACAGTCCTCAGTCAGCTGCACACATCTGAATATTTGGGTTAAACTGTGCTGGGGTGGTAACCGTCTCCGAATACGGTTGTTTATTTTTGTTAGATTAATTTTTTTAAATACCGCAATACCGTTGTATGTCGCTTAAACAACGTTGGGAACGCGACACTGTTTGAAAGGGGTCCCTTTTCACTGTTGCACTGTGGTGAGGGAACAGCTGTATGTGTTACTAAGCGTGAAAGTTCCGAAACTGAAGCTGTAGAACTAATAGAACGTGATGACACAGAAGAACTCAACCACAATATCCACACTGACCACCACAAATATCCACCGCCCCCTGCCATCAGCTACCGCATCTCACACACACAAGCGCGACTTTAGAACTAGATTTAGCAACTTTCAGACCCTTATAGCGGCTTTTTTCCATAGAATATTCATAGTGACAAACCTAGCGACTTTTTTGGATAAAACTTAGCTATGGTTCAGCTGGAAGATTTCTCCAGTGCTGTCCCGCGAACGCGAGGTCTGACTTTCCCGGAGAAGTGTCACCTCTCTCGGCGTCTGTTCTGTGCAGTGAGCGGCAGAGAAGCAGCACATTCAGTTAGCCGCACCACAGCCGACTCATCTATAAATGAGTACAAAACAGCGTTTCCAAACACCTGTCACTTACTGATTGTTTGGAACTATAAATATGAGAGTAGTTCGTCTGTTAATATCACATGCAAACTTTTTTGTTTGTTGTTTTTTTTTTGTTTGTTACTCAGACACAGGCAGTGCGCTGCATGAGACACAAAAAGTAATATAGCCAAAACAACCGCATAGCCGCTCTTTAGTGTAGATGCATGTTGATTTTATCAGACGATGCCGCGATTATAAATGAGAGTGACTCCTGGTTAACATGTATTAAAAGAGGTCGTGTTTAGTCACTATTTAGTGTGGTATTTTTTGACAATATTCACTCATCATGACAGTAAAAAGGGCATTCTGTCAATTACACTCTTAAAAAATTAAAGGTGCTTCACGATGCCATAGAAAAAAACTTTTTTTGTCTAAATGGTTCCATAAAAAAACCTTTAACATCTGAAGAACCTCTCTGTTTCACAAAAGGTTCTTTGTGGCGAAAAAAAGTTCTTCAGATTACAAAAAGGTAAAAAAAGATGGTTCTTTAAAGAACCTTTGACAGAATAGTTCTTTGTGGAACCAAAAATGGTTATGCTATGGCATCGCTTGAAGAACCTTTTGAGAACCTTTATTTTTAAGAGAGTATGCAGTAAGTATTTCCTCTCTCAATCCGTAGAAAATATGGTTAACACCTGGTCATGCTAGTCGTGTCCATCTTTGGAAGGCCAAACAAAGTAGTTTTTTTTTTTTTTTTGCTTTCACAAAGAAATCACACGTGTCACACACTGGGCTTGAGTGAGGACCGGCCGGGGCTCGAGAACGGCTTTCGGCCTGTGGCTGGGTCGGGCGGATTCGATGAAGGAGCGGCGGGCGGTCTTGTGGCAACCACATGTGACGACCCGGGCTGGACTCCGCTTCGTCACGGTGAAAGCCGATCCGGTGATCCAAAGCACTAAGTTGATGTATTCCCTCAGAGACCAGCACAGATCAGCTCAAGGCATGACAAAGCGGATACCGTCCTCTTTTGGAAGACCAAACAAAGTAGTTGCGCTTTCACAACTAAACACACAGCGTATTCACGACATTGAAGACGGCGGGTGTAGGTGGGTGCAACAACAATACACAGAGAGAAACAAAAGTTACGCCTTCTTTCTTTGCGTGAACATTTGGGCGGCGTTATGCAAATCTTCCCACATAGTGAGGCAGACATGTGGGGGCTTGTTTAAATGAGGCGTTTTAGGAGGGCTTTGGATGAGTCTTAACTTTTATAAAGAATATCTCTTTAGATTTGAGACTTTAGTCTTTGCAACTTTACAGATCTTCTTTATGCACCAAGAGCTTGTAACACTCCAAAGAGAAAGGAAAAATTTAAATCGCATCATATGACCCCTTTAAAACATTTTCTGGGGGAAAAAAGCCTTCAAGAAACAATTCTCCCAAAAATTATCATTTTGTTCTCATTCTCACCCTCATGCAGTTCCCAGTATTAATATTTTTAATTCATAAAACACAGACGTCAGCTTTTCCATTCAATTAAAGCAGATAAAAGCCAAGCTCATAAAAAGTATGAAAAAAGCACCATAAAAGTGATCTGTATGACTTGTTTCACTATATCCCAAGTCCCTGACTGACATTACTCTCAAATATAATTTGCTTACTTTTATAAGATTGTTGGCATTTTTTTTTTTCATTTTGGCATAAAATCGCCATCAAATTGTATTGTATGGAAAAGCTGTCAAAGGACATTCTGCTTAAGATCTAAAATAATTTTGCACTAAAACAGCATTTTGGATGAATTATTTTTTAAAGCGTGTCACCAAAAAAATAAAAAATAAAATAAAACTACGTAGTATATACAAGTGTATGTGTAAGTATACCAGTAAGACTGTTAAAAAAAAAGTTTTCGTTTTTTTTAACAGGAGAAGACGAGCCCGAGGGTTGAATTCAAGCCACACTGCCTTCATTATTTAATCGCTGAATGCATTTTGGATGGCTGTCTAATCTCAACAGTGTCTCCAGTTTTTAAGAGTTCCCGTCACCTGTCAGCTTGCCGTCCGCGAATTCTGATTTAGAGCCAGAAGGACGATGGCAGTTCAGGCACTCTGTGTAATTCAGAGCTGTCCTTAGATCCGTCACATTAAAAGTGTCCTCGCCAGACTTTGCGCAACAGACTGCACCGCACTATCTGTTAAACAAAACGTGGCAGCCAAACTTGTAGCCAGGATGGCGGTACTCCCAGAGGAAGTGCACTACAGGGGGCACGTGATTGACTGCTGTTTTGGGGTCAGTTCGACAGACTGTTTTATACAAATCATGTGATTCACATAGACTCGTGTGTGTATGTGCACTAACCTGCCAAGTGAGAAGGACACGCAACAATGACAGCTTTACAAGTGATTGTGCCTGCCGAAGTCGTAACTTTTATGTTCTCTGAATTCTGTAAGAGAAAAACATTAGAATTGATTAAAAACTGAAACCCGATAAAGGCTGGTATTGTGAGGTTGAAACTAACTAGAATGGCAAGGACACTGACAATGGTCTGTTGTGAAGGAAATTGTACTCAACACAATAAGAGAATTGTTATGTGAACTTTATTGATCCCTGTGGAGAAATACATGGAATTATGGATTGAACATATACAGTACACACACAGATCTAGCACTTGGGAGGCATGTTGGCATTAATATGGCTTCCTGTCATAAAGCCGTCCCAAACAGACCGGACTGAGATATAAATGAATACTGGCTGTTACAGTATGTAGGACTCCCAAAGGTGCCACAGATAGAAATATGAGTGCTAGTTTTAATAGACAACTATTTGTAATGGAGACCAGCTACCAAATCTGTTGCAAAATGCCTGGATGTTTCATCATGCGGGACATTCATGAACGTTATCGTGGACTATGGGACGAGGGGGGTGCATTAAAGGGATAGTTCACCCAAAAATGAAAATTCTGTCATTAATTACTCACCCTCATGTCGTTCCAAACCCGTAAGACCTCAGTAAGTTCATATTCGGAACACAAATTAAGATATTTTTGATGGAATCTGAGAGCTCTCTGACCTTCCATAGACAGCAAGGATATTACCATGATCAATGTACAGAAACGTAGCAAGGACATCGTTAAAATAGTACATGTGACATCAGGGGTACAACCGTAATTGTACGAAGCTACAAGATTACTTTTTGTGCGCAAATAAAATAATAATAACAATTTATTCAAAAATTCTTCTCCCCGAGTTACCATCTTCCACCATTTTGGAGAGTACCTCAGAACATAATCAACATAATCAGCGTTGTTTACGTTCAGCATGCGTGCGCTTTCTACTGAACGTAAACAACGTTGTTTATGTTCTGGGATACTCTCCAAAATGGCAGAATACGGTAACTGCACAACTGTTTTCAGTAATGTTTCTAGAGCAGCAAATCATCATATTAGAATGATTTCTGAAGGATCATGTGACACAGAAGACTGGAGTAATGATGCTGAAAATAAATTACATGTTAACATTAAAAATGTAAAAAAGGTTATTTTAAATTGTAATAATATTTCACAATATTGCCTTTTTTTTACTGTAATTTTGATCAAATAAATGCAGCTGTGATGAGCATAATAGACTTCTTTCAAAAACATACTCCACACACAGACTCCAAACTAGTTTTGCAAGGCATATTCATAATTAAATAATAGATGTAGAAACTGACATCCAATTCATTCAGTATAAGGTTGTTGAACATATATCTTCATATGTGTAACCCAAGACTTCTAAAACCTGGAGAAAAATGGCATATAAAAATAAACATAAAAGTTAAAATGCATACATTATAATTGTATTGCCTAAATTTTCTGAAAGTTAGCCATTTAATCCAATTCAATTTCAATTGATTTGCCAATTTTCTGATTGGCTCAAAACAAAAACATCGGGATCAATTAATATTTTTTATTAATATTAAAATATTTTATTAATAATAATAATTTTTAGTAAAATATTCTTTGCCTAATGGTGCTGAAAGGGATGTCAGCCATTTAATCCAATTCAATTTCTACTGATTTTCTAATTTTCTGATTGACTTAAAAAACAAAAAACATAGGATCTGTGTTTTTGATGTTTGCAGAGCCAGAGATAATTGATTTCTCAGCTATTTTTCAGGAAATTGTTATTTTATACATACACTGTATTGCAAAAAGAAACTGCACACCATGCATTTAAATACACTTTTTCAGGGGCGTAGATCACGCAGGAAACGTGTCCCCACCACTTTTAATATCACATAAATTCGTCCCCAGCACTTTTTCGGGTAAGTGTGTTCGCATAGAGGTTTTCAGGAGCTGGTGTGAATAAATATAGATTTTAATTCAAAGAGACAGGATAGTCTGTGCACGACCTGAAGATGAACATCACGGAGCGCTAAACACTCCAAGCAGTGTATGTTTCATTCATACTCGAAACCGGAGGGCTCTCTCGCTCAGAAAGTCGTACCAGGAATGACCTAATATGGACAAACACGTCTATCGCTGTATGAAAACAGTTGTTTAACTTTCACAGAAAAACAGAAACGTTTGGGAACATGAAGACATTAAACATATGATTGCGACAATATATGGTTTATTTGTGTTTTTCAAGTCATCTCCAGGTAATAAACAAAATATCTGAATAATGCAGTGCTAACTGACATAACATAACTGACATAACATTTAATACAGTATAGAAACTATTCTGCCTTATTATATGATAATAAAAAAATATGTGATAAGTGTTTGTAGTATATAAACAAATCATTATTACTGGTTATTGTCCAGCAATGCATCTTATTTCTTAGCCAATTAAAAGCAAGAAATAAGAGAAAAATTTAAGTTGACTATACACCAGTCAAAAGCTTTTGAACAGTAAGATCTTCTTTTCACCAATTTATTTGATCCAAAGTACAGCAAAACAGTAACATTTTGAAATAGTGTTTACAATTTAAAATAACAGTTTTATACATGAATATAATTGTAAAATGTAATTTATTCCTGTGGTTTCAAAGCTAAATTTTTACATCATTACTCCAGTCACATGATCCTAAAGAATTCATTCTAATATTCTGATTTGCTGCTAAAAAAAAAAAAAATAAATGATAATGATAATCTATTTATTATTATTGTGATGTTGAAAACAGCTGAGTAGATTTGTTTCAGGTTTCTTAGATGAATAGAAAGTTCAGAAGAACAGCAGTTATAATGAAATAGAAATCTTTGTAACATTATAAATGTCTTTTATCATCACTTTTAATCAATTTAAATCATCCTTGCTAAATAAAAGTATTAAATTCTATAATTTCTTTTCGCTGTCCAAAAATTATACTGACTCTAAGCTTTTGAATGGTTTAGTGTATAATGTTACAAAAGCTTTTCATTTAATATAAATGCTGATCTTTGGATCTTTTTATTCATCAAAGAATCCTGAAAAACAATATATCACTGTTTTAAAATATTGATAATAATATAATTAAAAAAGGTTCCAGCGCCAGCAAATCAGAATGATTTCTGAAGGATCATTGACACTGAAGACTGGAGTAATGATGCCGGAAATTCAGCTTTGATCACAGCAATAAAATACATTTGAACATATATTCACATAGAAAACAGTTATTTTAAATAGTAAAATATTTCACAACATTACTGCTTTTACTATATTTTTGCGTTATGTACTTGGATCAAGTAAGAGGCTTGGTGAACATAAGATACTTCGTTAAAACATAAAAATCTACTGTTCAAAAATTTTGACTTTTGGTAGGTGCACTTTTTCCCTCATATTTATATTTGACATATATAATAGCAGTTGTACAAGTAAACAACTATATTTATATATTTAAAGGATTTTGCCTCTTTAGTAAATAGTAAAGACGTATTTTTAGAACATATCGAGAGATGTGGGGTTCACGCATTGAAAGCTATCTATATATTATAAACTATATATTATATGTAATATATCTATATATATATATAATTATAAAAAGATAGAAGTCATGAGTCATGTGGATAAACAGTGGGGGTGGAGTGAGTTGAGGGAGTAAAACTTTCTTTTACTCCGGCATGTGATGTTGTAACACCATTAAGATGGCTAATGGATTTGACCTCACTATGTGTGAGAGTGACATTATAGGCTAATTCCCCGACGTTAGGCTTTCAAAAGATTTTGTGTCACCAATCCTCAAATGAGAGTGATCTAATGGAGTGGATTTGATTTAGCTTATCTAAATATTTTAGCCATGACAAGCACTTCAGCGTACCATAATGTATAATACAGAAATGGGAAGGAAGAGGCAGTGCAAAACAAGTGAAAAGCACACAGCGGGACCCAAGTCTTGGTTTCCGAATAGTATCTTGTTAAAGGAAAAGGCACTTATCACTCGACACCGCTGGTGGCGAAATGATAGTTATATCTTGTGTAAACCTCGCACTGATGGAGTCTATTACCTGACATATGGTCGTTACGGCGGCGCCCAGCCGGACCCCTTCTTTGCCAATCTGCTCCACCAGCTTCTCAGACAGCTGCTGAGTGCCCCCCTGTGGAGAGAGATGGCCATCACACTGAGCTCACCCACTGCTGCTGCTCTCAACACACACAAAACACCACAACACCTCCTTACAGATGTCTGTGTGTTGTGGCATGATGCCCCACTGGGCTTCTTCTCTGCCACAGTGATTATGAAATTACTTTCAAAATATCTGATGTATGAAAAAGTATCATGCCACAGTGATGTTTTGTTTTATAAGACTATAAAATCGCATTGCCTGTATGCTGCGAAACTGCAATGGCAAATATGCATTGTAATAATATGCAGTGCTCAGTGGTTAGATCTAATCTGGTGGAGAGATAAACAAGACAGTCAGTGCAGACAGAAAGTAGGTAAAAGAGAACAGAAGATAAAAGCTCTTCTAAATAGTGCTCTGCTTTTAACCCTTTCCCCCAAAATCAGTGCCTGATACTGATGCTTTTTGCTAGTTCCAAGTGGCCCACATTACATAGCCATTTGGGAGTTTTTTCAATGATGATATTTCAATTTAATTGATTATAGCTATTTGTTATTATTATCATTTGTAGTAGATCATTTGGTAATTTTTATCCAATCTTTTTGATGATTTATTAGTTATTTGACTCATTTATTTTTTATTAATCATTTGTTATTTCTACAATTTTTGTTTATTTATTAGTATTTTATGTGATTTTTTGTTCTTTATCTTTGTTATTTCTAAATATTTGTATTATTTGTTGATATTTTTAACTAACTTTTTGTTATTTGTATCAGGGTTAATATGGTTTATTGATTATATCAAAAAATAATAAAAACTGAGGGTGCTCGCATTTATATAGAAGCTCATTCCGACACAAACTATTTAAATAAAAACGAAATTGCTCATTTTTAACTCACAATTTGTGACTCACAATGGCAGAATAAATTTATTCCATTTATAGGTCTGTCTAAATGGACATATTTAGCAAAATCCAATTTCTGCTAAATACACATACATTTATCTTAATTGTATTAATCATTTTAATTTAAAAGAGGCGATAACTACTTTCCCTTTCTTTACATTTTATATTATATTAACAGCGTAACCATTTGACTATGCGAGATGGTGCACTGGTTGCATTATAACTCTCTTTCTACATTTTGCAGGCCTTCTTACAAAGCAACTCGAATTGATCTTTATCATTTATTTTTTTATATATTAAAGTGATAATTCACAAAAAAATATAATTGTATTTTCTTTCATTTTTCTCACCCTAAAGTTGTTCTAAACCCATATTCTGATGTGTGTGTTTTTTAGTGGAACACAAAAAAATTCTTTATTAAAATAATTTTCCATACATTAGTCAATAATAAACACAGCTGTAAATCACCCCAGAAAACAAGTCATTAATACATAAGAGGAAATTAATAATGCCAAAATTTTATAATAATTTCTGTAAGAATTATTCCTTTTAAACCAGTTTGTATTACAAAAGCTGGGATTTCAAGTTTCAAGGCCTTGAAACTGTGCAAGTAACAATTGTAGATAGTGAGAATAATCTCTGCCATGTCTCTGAGTTGTTTATCCACCTTATCTCTCTCCCTCACCTTGACCCTGAACTCCTGACCCGAGCCAGGTGTGGTCTCCAGGAGTCGTAGAGTGCCCCCTGCTGCAGCGGAGTACATCAGAAAGAACAGGAAGGAGACCTGAGACGGTTCCAAGCCGAACACGATACGGCTACACAAGGCCAGCTCCTCTTTTACCTCTATAGGACACACAGAAAGATAAGTATCGGCAAATGTCAATGGACTACTTTGCTTAATGCAGTGAACTGAAAATGCAGGAAATGCACAATGCTCACGTGTGGTCCAGATATGTTTTTCCATGAAGGTGTGAAGCGTCATGCCATCAAAGAGCTCGGCATTAGGAGAACTCATTGGGTCTTCAACTGATATGGTCTGAGTAAGATGGTCAATCTAGGCGATATACACATCTCTCACCTTATGGTTAAGCTTGAAACTAGCATGATGTCAAAAATGACCTCAATAGATTGGAGAAACCCATTAATCCATTAACCACTCTTAGAAATACATCTATACAGATCTACAAGATCTATTGTGGCTGAACGTGCAAGGTAAATATGCATCTTAGATACAATATGGAACCTGAAGTCTTCATCCATTAAGATATGAAATGATGGCTATTAGTCACGTTCTAGCACTCAATAAAAAAAGAATAATTCTATTGTGGACCGGCACTTTGTCAGATGAGATGGTGCTGTTTCTCATACCCGCCGCAGAATCTGGGTGAAGTCCAGCAGGGTGAGCGGGGAGTATGACGGCATGCTAGTGGTGTACATTTTGATTTTGGCATGCGGACCACCCACGTGATGCACCTTCTTGCCCTCGGTGTATTGTGGAAAGACCTCCAGACCAAGCTCTCGAATAAGCTCCATGACATGGGTCTGCGAGCTACAGGACATGAAAATCAAATAAATTACCAGAAAGCGTGTTTCTGCACACATTCGGACATCTAAAGGCAGCCAGACGCCTCCTTCAAATCGACTTTGTGTAAGTTGATGAAAATCCTGCTTGTCCTCATTTAAAGCGAAGGCTTTCACAGCCCCAGGCAATGGCCGTTTATTGATCTCGGTGGATGCTCAGAGTAGCTCGGGGTATTATTCTAATAGTTCGGGTAGTGGATTACAGCAATAAACATCTCGCTTGAAAAAACATTATTAATGCCTGTAGGCTTAAACAAGCTTTTGGGATGTTCCAATTATCACAACTCAAAAACAAGTAAGTTGGGGCTAGTTGTCACAAACACTATATTTCAGTAAGGTTTTGGTTCAGAAAGCCAGTTACACAAATGTGTGTTGTTTCCTGTTAAATAAAATAAAAATCTGATCCTTCAGCCTAGAATTAAAGGGATCGTTTTAGTTTTAGAGAGCGTTCTGACCTGGCACATTCAAGGTTCAGCAAGGTAGTAAAGACATTGATAAAATAGTCCATTTGACATCATTAGTTCAACTTTAATGTTATGAAGCTACGAGAATAATTTTGTATGCAAAGAAAACAAAATTGCGACTTTATTCAACAGTTTTTTTACTTTATAGGCCTTGAATGTGATAGTTGTGTTGTTGTCTATTCAGGGTCAGACAGCTCTTGGATCTTAATTTGTGTTACGAAGATGAACAAAAGTCATCTGGGTTTGGAACGACATGAGGGTGAGTAATTAATGACAGAATTTTAATTTTTGGGTGAACTATACTACACAATATGATCCAGCTGTAGATGTCGGCTAAAAAAGCGAATAACACAATATAACAACACTGACATACATTCAGGCAAGAGTACAATAAAGCTAGACTAAAAGGTTGAACAAACGTATTTTGGTAACTTAAAAAAATGGTTCAATTTGATAACTACAGTATAGTCAACACAAACTACAGTAACAATTAAAGTAACTTATTAAAATATACCTACTCATTTATTATCTCAGTTAATGTTATTTTCAACATTTTGAATAGAAGAACAGAACAAAATAATATTCCATTCAATTCAGCTGCTTAATACTGTTCTTAAAATATAGGCTAATTGTCTCCAAATTCTTATTGTCCAACATCAAATATTTAAAGAAAATGCATATATTTTAGTCTACATATGATTATTTTTTTTATTTTTTTTTGTATTATATTTTCTTCATTGAACAACGACTGTTATGCTGTTATGACTTCTTTGGAATGGAAATATAGGTTAAGTATAACTTCCAATTCATATAATTTGCAGAATCTAGAACATAATAGTAAAACGTAAAAGCTGGGCGCTGCAGAAAGTATTTCTCAAGGCACTGAAAATAATAACGCCCACAACTTCCCGCATTTGGCTTTTGCCAGGTTTTTATTTCGGACCTGGTTTGGGGTCACACAACTCTTTTGGCGTTTCGTCCAATCGAGCCTCTTCCAATCCATTTTTCAAGCCGTTTGTCTTATGCTGGAATGCTGGAGCCTGTCTGAAAGTTTTGGACCGAGGACAGGGAAACACACTGGACAGATGGCCAGTCCATCACAGAGACAACACACACAAGCATACGGACAACTGAATGTCTCCAATTCAGCTATCACGTCTTTGGATTTGGGTGAAACCGGAGCGCCAGAAGGAAACCCAAAGCAAAACGTGGAGAACATGCATGAGATTTGTTTTCGTTATCTGGCGTAAGAAATTGTATTGTGAAGAGAAAGCGTGAGTCTAAAAGTGTGTCTCAACTCTGCATAAAGTGACATTAAAAACCTTCCCTGAAACATGCAATAACAATAACAGTTATTTAAAAATGAAATGCTTACCTGGACACCCACTGCCCCCCCATGTCCCACTGGTCAACGCCATTCGCAGCTGGCAGGTCTTTACTTACAGTTCGTCCTCCGACGCGGTCTACGCGCAGCAAATAAGAAAAACAAAGTGTTTTGTATAGCTATGCAAGCGGACCTATATAGCTCATTAATAAGGATATCCAAGATAAAAGTCGTTTTTTCTTTTTTTTTTTTTTTTTTTTTTTTTCTTGCGACGCACCTCTGGCCTCCAGGACCATGACGCTGAGTTGCGGGTTTCTCTTCTGCAGCCTGCGAGCCGCGCTGAGTCCGGACAGGCCCGCGCCGACCACAACCACGTCAAACTGATCCTCACTCATTCCTGCAGCGGGTTGAGCAAACAGCGCGGTCAGATCGGTTGCACGGGCGAATATAACACCTCGACTGTCCTGCAGAGAGACTGCAAAGCCAAGAAAGTTGAAAGTTCGGCTTTATTGCGCACACTTGTTGCTGATCGTGAAAAGCACGCACTTGGCACTTCGCCCTCACAAAGCGGATCAGACTGGGGTCTGAGGCACACCGGAAGATACTAACTCAGACCTCCCACTTCTGATTAAGTTATGTGAGCCCAAAAAGTGTGAAGTATTATATAAAACACCCCAAAAGATATGAATGAAAAGACATGAAAAAATGAATCGCATGCATTAGACAACAAAATGTCAAACCAAATGGCAATTACAAACAATGTAAACAAAAATGTGTACTTAAACAGAAAATAAAACAATGTAAATAGTAAGACAATTATGAAAAACAAAAGATTTTGCATTTACACAAATATGAAACCATTGTTTTGGCCAACAGAAGCTGCAACCATCAGGGGGAAAAAGGGGATTTTTTTTGTTGCTAACTTTCAAATGCATGTATCTTTGTCATGTTATTTAGAGTCTAATATTTTGAAAAGATTTATGCAAGAAAAACATGTTTAGGTTACCTTACCTGCACAGTAAAATGCACAGTAGCAAAAGTTGTGATCTCATGTTCATATGTGCTACTGTGAAGACATAAGTACTCAAAATTCTTATATTTAGGCTACCACATGCATTTTTAACTATATGAATAGCCTGCTAACCTTTCATCCAAACAGTGTTATTTTGTTTATTTATATTTTTAGGAAACATTTATTTTCCCAGCAGTCTTACTGAACTGCATAATTGCCGTCTGTTAACCATCTGAGTCTCACATGTGAAGACAAAGTTGCCAGAGCAGCTGCTAAATGTCCTAAATGTATGTCTTTTTCATGATCTTACATTCACAGTTTCATTTATGTTAATAATTCTCATTAGCTTTTTAAAAAGCATGGACATTTCTTAAAGATAAGGTTGCAGTGGCCTATTTAGGTTGGCGTGAGGGCGCTTCACTGTTCTTTGTAAAGGAACCACCTTTAGATGAACTTTCACTGCATGTTAACTTTGTAAAAATGCATTGTGCATAGCAAGAAAAAAAAACACTGTTTATTGTCAATAAGCATAATTGCATTAAACAATTGCCCTGCATGTTGATATACTAAAACGTTCCAATAATTTATTATTGGAACCCTTTGTTTTTCTGAGTGGAGTAACCAGTTGTCACCTGAGACCAGTCTCTGTGGACCACATCACCATGGCACCACCTTCACTTGATACCAGAAGAGGCTTGTTGTCTCACAGTGGCGCCATTCAGAAGGTGACGTGCATGAAGACTAAAGCAGAGAGATGAACTGGCCCTCCATGTGTAAGTCTCTATGTATAATTGCAGAAATATCTGTGTTTTTATGGCCTATTTTCTAGCTCAGATAAACCTTTGCACACAGAGGAACCTGTTGTTCCGGTCGATCAGCATGAGCAGCCAAAATGTTTCTACTTGTGTTGTATAATGTATGGTACAGGATAGATTTTGCTGAACAATGAGGTTACAGGCTCTCAAAATAGTGTAGGAGGAAGAATGGAGTGTGTTACAAAAAGAAAAGAAACAAAGATGTGTACTTTTCTCTCACCACAGGGAAGTAGATAAGAAACTTTTCGCTTTGTGATTGTGGAAAAATGTCTTCGGGTCACAACAGGTGCGTATTTTTGACTTTTGCTGTGGTATAACATTTTTCCAGGATCTGTGTCCTATTTTTGCTTTTTATATGTAAGATACATGTATACTACAATTGAAGTGCTTTAAAACAAGCTGTAATGTTTTGCTAACATATCCAAATGTTATCTGAACGTTTAAAATGTAATTTTTTTTGCTTTGTTCCAGTCATTTTGACTCAGAGAGGATATTCTTTTCCCCAAAAATGCTAGTTAATGTTATCACATTGGACTAAAAGCTTCTAACTTTGTTCACACAGGGTATAACAACCCTAAAATGTCCATCATTTTGGGTATTTCAATAACTTATCAGTAACTTTTTTTCGGATTTGTTTACCAGCTCAGATCAATGAGGCCTCCAGTTCCAAAAAGCCTGTGTTAATTAAAACAAGTTGACAAAAAGATTGAATCCCAGATTTAGTGAAAATATAGCATTTTTAAAAGTAGCTTTTGAAAGCCTGTTTATTTTTGACTGGGAACACCAAATTAGTTTAAGAATTTTATAAAGAACATTTCATTTTATCATTTTGCAATCATTATGGGAACGTTGCTTTTGAGTGGTCATTCTGAACATTCTAAAACTAGTAACATTTAAAAAATGTTAGATGAATGGCCAACAAAAAATGTTCCAGGAAAAAAATCCATGAGCAAAATATAAATAATATATTTGTGCTAACATTTGAAGAATATTATTAAAGACCAGATAACTTTGAACAAATATTCTAACAAACATTATTGGAAGAATGTTTGTTCATAACTTTGAGAGAACCAGTTTTTAAAACATGCCCTGTTAGGTATCATTGATATGAGATGAGTAAATACACCATACTTTATAGCCATTTTGTGAAAATTCACTAGTAAAATGAATTATTGGTGTAAAAAATATATCCTTTTTGCAGTCTCTTTTCATTTCTAGGCTCAAGCGTGTGTCTTAAAAACTTCAGTCAGCTGAATGGGAGAAAGTGGCACAAAGAAAGGTGTCCAAACGGGAATGTACAAAAACGCTGCTGCAACACAAGGTATGTGTGTTACCATTGAACGTTCAAAATATGGTACCCAGCAAGACATGCTCATTATCTTCCTCACAACCACTTTCAGTCATGTTCTTCTTCTCTAGCCTTCGCTGTATTTTTGCTTTCATCTTTCACAGATGTCTAAAATGGCCTTGTGTTAGACTTACAAGTGTGTCCCCGTCGTCCTCATTTATGATATTGGCTGTGCTCGCCATGCTTTTTCCCAAAGCAAGTAAGTTTCTTTGCAAAAAAACACTTGATGTATTTTGAAACTTGAATTCCAGCACATTCTAGACTGGGTTCATTTGACATTCTGCTCACAACACAGCTAAACTTCCTCAATTAGGCCTGAAAGTTTTCCTTCATCCAAGTCATGGATGTATGATGGGATTTATTCAGAAGCATTTGGACCAAATCCAGATATTAGTCATTTGGAGAGTTTCATTATATGAACTCATATGAATCATTCATGAGTGAGCACCAGGACAGACCGTCAGCATGAAACCAGGAATATGAGAGATTTGGGAATTACAGGCTAATTGAAAATGATCATTCTTCGACTTTGAATGACAGCGAAAAAAATGACCTAGAAAGAACAGAACAATCCGAAGACTATAGTTATGCTTATAAATTATTTCTGGTTTGTAGCTTTAATAAATCAACTGTATATTTACCGTTACAGTTTGAAGATGTTCGTAGTCCATTGGTAATTCATCAAATGAGACAATTTTCAAGCCATGGATTTCCTACTAAGTAATAACAACTAAGTATTAATGAGATTAAAAAGTTAATAAAAAGTCAATAAAAAGTCAAAATTATGACCTAAATAGTCACATTTGGCATAAAAAGTTTTGATGTGATATTTATGACTTTATCACATAATTCTGATATTTAATGTCATAATAATGACTTATCATCTCATATATTTTGACTGTCATAATTGTGCATTTTCTATTATAATTGTCTTTTTATCTCATAATTATGACTTATGTCAAAATTATTATTTAGCATAATAATTATAACTTTTTATCTCATATAATTGGACTTTGTCATAATTATGTTTTCTGTCATAATTATATTTTTATCTCATAATTTTCAACTTTGTCATAATTGTTTTTCTGTCATAATCAATTCAAGTTTATTTGTATAGCACTTTTTACAATACAAATCGTTGCAAAGCAACTTTACATAAAATTAAGTTTCTACAATATTTAGTAGTAGCTTATCAGGGGTGACTGCCAGTTTATGTACATATGGCAGAAATGTACGGAAAAATCAATTAAAGACGTAATCAAACAGACGATGAACAATATTAACAGCAATTATATGATGATGACCAATCAAATTTGTAGCAAAATTTGGTAGTTTATGTTGTTTCAGGTTGGCATCATCTGAGGTCCTCTGAGGGGTTGGCATCATCTCTTCTCAGGTGTTCTGGATCCAGACTGAAGCTTGTGTAAATGTTAATCCTGTGGCAAAAACAGAGAAACAAATAGAGACATAATTAGCATAGCTGCTGTTCCAACCAAGTTAAATTAGTTTGTTTAACCCAAGCTAAAGAATAATAATGCACATTTGATCAGATATAACTGCAGTACAAGATTATGTGATGCATTATTTGAATGCCTGGCCAAAGAGATGTGTCTTTATCTAGATTTAAACAGAGAGAGTGTGTCTGAACCTCCGAACGTTATCAGGACGCTACCAGAGTTTGAGGAGCCAAATGCCCCCCCCCCCCCCCCCCGCAAAAAGCCTCTACCTCCTTTCGCTCCAGAGTTTGCGACCGCTTAGGGAGCGTGCCATTGCATTGAGCGTACGGTGACGTTAGAAGACTTGTTTACGGTACGCCAGAGAGGCTAACCCATTAAGGGCCTGTAGGCAAGTAATTTAATATTTTGTAATGAATACGGAACCTTAATAGGTAGCAGTGCACCAGAGAGTTAAAATTGCGGCCATGCGCGTAATATGATCATATTTTCTTGACCTGGTAAGGACTATAGCCGCTGCATTTTGGACTATCTGTAGCTTGTTTATTGATGATGCAGGACAACCAGCTAGCAGTGCTTTACAATAGTCCAGTCTAGAGGTCATAGATGCATTAACTAGCTTTTCTGCATCAGAAACAGATAACATGTTTCGTAGCTTGGCAATGTTGAGACTATTTATCTCATAATTTCGGCTTTATGTAATAATTATGTTTTTTTTCCCTGTCATAATTCTAACTTATCTCATAATTATAATTTACAGAAGCATGATTTTTTTTTCTCATGTGGTGGAAACTGGCCTCCATAGTAAATATGTAACACAACATTAAAGTTTCTTAACAATGTTAACCACAACCCTATTTACTATATTTAAAAAATATGATATTGATTAGCCTTGCAGGTCTCAACGTAGTTGGACCCGTAAACTGACGTCATGACTGAACAGCTCTTCAGAGAATTTTGCAGATGGATGCACATGAATCTCTTGCCATACTTTTGCAGATGTGACAGCAGCAATGAAAGTGACCTCCAGTGGGCCACAAACTATTCAGATGGCTCAAGGGGATCCGGTTACTCTAGACTGCACCTACACGTCAAGCCAAGCAGACATAGGCGAGCTTGACATTGAGTGGTCAGTTGTCAGCCCAGACACCTCAAAAAAAGACCAGATGGTGCGTAAGGCGATCTGTCACTGCTTCCTATCCTTGAAATAAATGACAAACTGACCTCCCTATAGGCACTGTTTTGAACAATCTCACTGATTCTTAAATTTCAATATTATTAGATCATATCATACACAGGTGGAAGGAAATACACCCATGGTGACTCTGATTTAATGAAAGGAGTGGACTTCACAGCTACAGACCCTTCCCAAGGAGATGCATCTCTATCGATTGCCTCGCTGACTGCCAGTCATGCTGGAACGCATCAGTGCAAAGTCAAAAAGGCACCTGGAGTGGACAGCCGAAAAATATCACTGATTGTGATTGGTAATGTCACATATCTGTGTCTTTGTATCAACCTTATTTTGCAACATGGAAGTAAGCTATTTTCTGTGAATGTGTGAGACTCTGATTCATTAGCCACTACAGGTAAATACTTAGAAGAATAACAAAGTGAAGTAAATGGTAAAACTGGTCAAATGGCATGATGATAAACAGGATGTTTCCATGAGGGATCTTTAAATTTCCTTCAAATTTTGATATGGAAATACTTTCCTCTTTCCCAGTTTAATATGCAAAGACAACGTTTAACTACACCACTTGTCTTACTTTCAACGTGAAATGTTTAAGAATACCGACCAGCCCTACATGGCAACAAAGGGGCTCAACCAATGGTGGTGTGTGTTTGGGAGCGGGGCTGTCAGTTCATTCGACCAATAGAAACGGAGATGTGTTCAGGCAAACTCAGAGCTGTTGAAAAGGGCCAAACAGTTTGAAAATTATTTTTCCTCTGAAAGGTTTATTTTAAAAAGAGGTCCTTGAAGACAATAGCCGCGTGCGTCTCAGAAGTTCTTTTGGATCTCTATAAAATTGCACAATGCAATTATATAAACAGTCTTGAATTTGTATGGGTGAATTCTAACAGTTGTTTGACTCTCTTTGTGGCAGTGAGGTGCTGAAGTATTGAGTTGACTGTGAATGCAAGAATTTTTTCACCTCTCTTTGTGGCAGTGAGGCCGTCTGTGCCGAAGTGTTGGGCTGACGGTGGTGAAGCCGTGGGTGAACCAGCATCTCTCCGCTGCAGGTCAGATGAAGGCACTGCACCTCTGCCCCTTTAATTCATGTGGCCAGGAGGAGAGAGTGTCGAGGCCCATTACCTCAGATGCCATTCGAGTCAAGTGCTACCTCTGCTGGTAAAGTGTTGTAATGACATGCTTCTTCTCCAGTGATTCTCTAGCGATTTCAAGTTTTCCTTTCTCTTTGGAGTGTTACAAGCTGATTGTGCATAGATAAGATCCTGAAGTTGCAAAGACTAAAGTCTCAAAACCAAGAGATATTCTTTATCAAAGTTAAGACTCTGCCACGCCCCCCTAAAACGGTTCGTTCTGACACGCCCCCACATATCTAACTCACTATGTGGAAATATTTGCATAATGCGCCCAAATGTGCACGCAAAGAAAGAAGGCATGGTTTCAGTAACCGCAGTTAGTGTTGAAGCAGCCATGTCAGGGAGACACTGTGTGTTTCTAGGCGAAAGCAAAAGCACTTTATTTGGCCTTCTGGAAATAGATGCAATTAGGAATCATTAGTTAAGATTCATTTACAACAGAACAGCAATGCCCCCAGTTTATGGACGACCGTTTAGATGAACCTAGCGAGAGGACGGAGCTAATTCTGACTTGCCTAGACATCTGCGCCCCCCCCGCTTCTGAATCGTATGATTTGTTATTAGTTAAGTATTTAAGATATTGACTGAACAAATGTGTAGAGTTTTGCCGCACATCGCTGTGTTTGCTGCTGCCTGTGTTGTGGTCTAATTCCCTTCGTGTGCTGCGTGCGTGCGTGCATTAGCGAATAAGAGAGGCAATGAAGATGAGACTGAGTTGAGAAGGGAGAGATCGAGATCACATCACCGGTGAGCGTCAGTGTCTTAACGTGGATTGTGCTACTTGAAACACATACCAGCTTCATCACTGCATGTCTGCGCACGCCGACTCTTGTCCCCTTTCGGCTTGAACTGATGGCCTATAAAATAATGCAAATTATTTACGAGTCTTACATTTATTTTGAAAGCATGAGCGTACCGTATGATTATCGGTAGCGGGCGATTACATATTCCGACGACTGTGCTTGCGGTGTTCGGACCAACACAATGCCCCTAGGCGTCAGCATGGCCAATCAGAGAGACTAGCGCTGTCGAAGCGAGGGAGTTTGTAGAAAATAAATGCATATTTGAGAGATGGAGAGGGCATAGAGGACTCTACCATATAATGCTACAGTATTTTGCAAAACAACTGTGTTTGTTTTGACACCGGCGATTAAAGCATGTCAAAATATTCTGCCTTCCACCAAATAACAAGAATAATTGTAAATGGTTCCGCGCCCACCTGGCTCAAGGAAGCGTACCCAGTGGAGGGATCATGCAAGCCGTCTCTCTGCATGTGTCTGCGTCTTTTCTTAAGACGGCGCAGTTTCCATCGAGGGTTATTCAATTTAGGTTTAACTCAGTCTGACTCCATTTTAGTATCTGAATTATAATTTAGGTTGAAAGGCACATTGGTTATTTGTCAGTCTCTGATTATTCTTACATTCGATTATTATAATTAACTCTTTACTTTGTATTTTTCCTCGTTCATTAGGAATCTATGTCGCTCATGGTGCCTCACGGCGGCCGCTCTACGTGGGCCCCACGATCACAAACTCGCCAGTCTGAACATTAACCAGAGGTTATGACTAATACTATTTCTTTAAATAGTAGGTTTGTTAGCCCCCTTACAATTACCCATGTAATGCTAAACAAGAAGCAGCGTTCTTCTAGACCCTTAGTCATAGACACCCAATAGTTATTAATAACTACGTAGCAACTTAATTACACACTTCAAATATTAATCAGCCGGTCTTCTAGCCCCTTAGTCTAGACACCAATAGTTATTATAACCTATGTAAACTTAATTAAAGCCCTGAAATATATACTACAGAGTTACAACGATACTGAGTACACTTAAACTAGCTCAAAGTGATTAGGTCAGAAAACTATAATCTCACCTGATTGCGGCCCAGCTCCATCTAACCGGAGATTTTAGTATGCAACTTAACCCTGGAGCAGATTTGGCGCTGAAACACAAGCCTCACTTAATATACTTGAGAAAATAACTTCAGTAGTAAGTCAGAATAAATCAAATGTATTATTTTATTATCAGTCAGGTAAATATGTATTTTGCCAATTATCTCCACAGCCAATTCAACGATATCAAAACAATACAAGACATCAAACTATCATGACGACGGAACTAAGCAGTTGAAAAATGCATACTCTGAGATTAACATATTATTAGATGTATTAGAAATACATAGTACCAGAGGTAGATGGAGATACTCTGTACTACGGCATTCTCTAGTTTACTAGCAATCGCCGACTGATACTTATTGCTGCAGTACTTTAGATCCAAACCTAAGTGTCAAAAACAGACTCCAAGTGGAGGCGATTGTCCAAACAATTGGAAATTGGCATTAGCCAGCACGTCCAGACCTGGGTGGTAACAAAAGGCCGTTAATTTGCATGGGATTGTTCTCCTAAGGGGATCAAAGTATCTCTTAATTCTTAGGATTTGTATTATCTTTTAGTAAGATTAAGACCGTTGTACCACTTGCCCTGAAACTATTCAAATGAAACCAAACACGAATGTAAATCTTATTTGCATTCATATAGAACATTATAATCTTGACCATTTTGAGTGAATGAAAAGATGAAAAGGCACAGATGCATATGTGAGAGAGGTGTTTCCCGCACCACCCCTCTGTGGGGTGTCCTGAAGATGCCAGTGCATTGTTTGCCTCTCAGGAGATCAAAGTATTCTAGTTTCTTTTATCCTTACAGTCTCGCCCATTTGACCGCAATTGGTCACATATAGGTGAATCCGATGGGGTCACTTGTTCGGTAATTGTCTATCCTTGAGATGTTAACTCCTTTGTGATGTTTGCAGCTGTAGAAACCTCCTGAGTGCTGTTTTCATATGCAGAACATTCAGTCTCAGCAGGTGTGTGTTGCTTGAATTCAGCAGGTGGATGAACGTCTCCAGAGTTTCTACCTGTGGTTGAGCTCAGCATGTGAGCACAGTTCAGTGAGTCAGTTTGGGCCTTTATGTCTTGTTCAGTTTACGTGTCATCCTTTCATGGAGAAACCTCTGCTCCTTGTGGCACCTTTTCTAAGACGATAGTCTGACCCATCTTCCTGAATCCTCTCACCTCCGGCGGTGAGGTTATCTGGGCAGACTTCAACAGGTGAAGGGGTTCTCCTTGCTTACACACTGCTTTGTGTGAGACACCTGAAAAGCATCTTAATGGCCATTCAATGACTGAATTCTGATCAACTTAACGTTGTCACCCATTGGGTAATATAGAAAAGTCATAAGTTAACATAAGAACAATGAAACAAAAGAGAAACCTGATTTCATGTCAGCAATTGCGAGTGGTACATCTGGTGTTAAAAATCTTTCAAGGTCATATATGGTAGGGTGGTCCCATGTAAGCATTAATTTAGGTATTCTTGGTCTGAATGACTCAAAGCAAATGCAGCAACTCGATGGTACAGTATAACATTGAACATTCAATGCTAGAGGTAATGTCCATCAATAACAAGCCATAATAATACAATAATAATAATAATAATCATTGGTGTTAGGGGTTATATACATAATAATCACACTGTTCATTCAGGAATCTTACAAAGCAAGTCACTGTCATCATGAACTCGCATGGACGCAATGTCCATGGCTTAGTTGCGTTCGCTCTCATTACAGTCGAGATCTGTGGGCAGAAAGTGTTCACCTCGTTTAGGTGTTGTCTGTTTTGCCCAAATTTGTTTTTATGATGTTGCCTCACACATGCAGTCTATGTGAACATATAAAGGCAATCTGTATTCTTGCGTCTGTGTTTAGCTATTTTACACCCCCCCCTTTCATTATTTTTATAAAGCTTAATTTAAAAGATCAAATAGTGACTGTGTGGCTGCATTCGACCGTGCTTTGGATATATACAGTCATTGCCTCCAAAAAAGGAGAAGTTTTACAATTGCGGGATGAAAATTTGATCATGTCGCCTGCTAACCTGTAACCAGCCTTCAGAGATGCCGAGTATGAGGCTGACAGATCTGGATCAAAATACTTCATTGTTTAATGAGAGCAAGATTAGGACTGCATTCAGAGACTTCTGACGGTTCTGCATATGCAAAATTTGGATGTTTCAATTTCCCAAATAATGTTAGCCACTCTCCTTGGATCAGCATAAAATTTTTAGTTTGTGCTCGTCATGTGAAAGGCGTAGAATTGGCAATTGCACTATCTCTTGGTGCCACACTATGAATATAGAAAACACACATCCACCTCCTCCCTTTGGCACTTAGTAGAAAGGTTTGGGACAATTTTAATTGTAAGGCACGTGTAGCAAATAACATTTCTCTTGCCTATATGCTGCCCTCATGCTGCGCGATTATAATATAATGTACATTCATAATTTAGATTTAGAATATAATTTAATTATATTAAAATTAGTGTATACATTAAAATAATATTATATATACTGGTCTACTGGAGCAGGATGTCTTTGACGAATAATATAGTCGCCCAATGTGTTCATCTTTTTAAAAAAAGACCTTAGTGATTAGCGCCATGTATTCACAGTAACCATAACCCCCCCCCCCCCCCCCTACACACATGTACATTGTATGTACAACAACTAGTCCGTCTTAAAACCAATGAGAGACTCTGAAGTTGTTAACATCCAATGACTGCAAACATATTTGGAGTACATGGTCAAATCACAAAATTTTCCATCTGCCATAAGGTCTAAGTTGTCACAAATTGCATTCTCATGTCAATTAATTTGAATATGAAAAGGTGTCGAGGAGCTGGGCAAGTTCAGGGCTGATGCAAAGCACAATCACTGTTTTTAGGTCTCAAAGGTTTGTTAAGGCCCAGTAGCCATTTGCTTGATATAAGGTGTGATATGTTTAATTGTGTGTTACTATTTGGCCATAAACAACTCCCTCCCTGTTTTTTCGCCATTGCAAACAGCGCCCGTTTCTTGGAGGAAAAATATGAGTATCTGAATGGTGTTGTCACCCTCGAGACTCAGCTTTGAAGCCACTCCTCAGAAATAGATAAACAAAGTCATTTGTTTTATAAAATCATCACTTTCAATCTGTGTATCAGTTTCAGATTTTTTAAGCTCATCTATTGCTTGACTGCAGTCAAGAGGAGTTTTGTAGTAGTTAGTCCTCAAGAGCTGAGGTATATTTTTTTCCTCAGTGAAGCTTTCTTTGAAGCTCTTTTATCTGTGTTGTGATTTTATCACTCTGTTTTTTGCCCAACTTACTTTTCACATAAAAATGTATCAACTTAAATTGTCTTCCTTTCATTCAATCAATCACAAGTTTTCCAATTTTTTATTAATTTGGAATTTGTATTCTGTTTGTTCATTCTCATTAAAATGTTGCTCATTTGTTGCAATGAAGCAAATAAAACAACAGAGAATGCAGTTTGCAGATTAAAACTTTAGGTTCAAGTTTATGACTCTCTGTTGAGTACCAGAAAATAATTTGGATGATGGTATTCCAATTTTAAGTTTCATCTCTTGTTGCTTAAGCAAACAAAGATATATTTCCATTTCAGAACAAGGGATGTCATTCCTCATCTACGCTACTGCTATCATGTCCCTGACAAGTACGTGGCTTAGTCTAATTCTCAAACCCACCGGATCCGGTCTCCGGTCTAACAATATGAGTATACCGACTCATTCTACAAATGTGTATATATGGGATGCGTCTGTCTTTCCCTCAATATTTATAAAAGGCAAATAAGAATTGACTTACCACAGCAGCTGGAAAAAGAGAAAGAGATGATCAAACCCTTTGTTCGGTGCAAATCCATATTGCGCTGAAAAAAACGTCACTCGCCTGCATCTGTTTTAGCGAGGATCGTGTCACCGGTCACAATTTCGGGGGAGATCACGCTCCCGGGGGTCACCACTGTAAGGTCCACGCACTTGGCCCAATGAAGGTATCCAGTGGTGGATGAAGGTTTCTTGTGTGTTCGGTCTTTTCAGCGCGCAGAGGTATTCAATTTAGGTTTAACTCAATCTGACTCCATTCTAGTATCTGAATTCTAATTTAGGTTGAAAAGCACATTGGTTGTTTGTCGGTCTCTGATTAATCTTACATTTGATTATTCTAATTAACTCCTTACTTTGTATTTTTTCTCGTTCACTAGGAATCTATTAGGATGCCTCACGGCGGCCGCTATGCATGGGCCCCACGATCACAAACTCGCCAGTTTGATACTTATTCAGAGGTTTTTTGGCTAATACTATTTCCTTTAAATAGTAGGTTTGTTTAGCCCCCTACAATTACCCATGTAATGCTCAAACAATAATCAGCGGTTCTTGTGCCTCCCCCCCCCCCAAAACACAGGAGTAAGAAGCCCCCCCCCCCCTTAATTTTTAGACCCTTTAGTCTATGACCCCATAGTTATTATAACTACGATACAACATTACATTAACGACTTCAAACATTAATCAGCTGTTCTTCTAGACCCTTAGTCTAGACCCGATAGTTATTATAACCACGTACAGCTTAATTAAAGCTGAAATCATACACATGGTCAACATAACCGAGTACAACTTAAACTAAGGTCAAGCAGTTAGTCAGAAACCCATAATCTCACCTGATGCGCCCCATGCTCCATCTAACCTGAGATTTAGTATGCACTTAACCCTGGACGCAGATTTGCGGAGAACATAAGCCTTCACTTAATCTACTTGAGGAAATAATTTCAGAGTAAGTCAGAATAAGTCAAATGTAACAATTTTTTATCAGTCAGGTAAATATGTATTATGCCAGTTAGATAGCCAATTCAACGATATCAAATCAATCCAAGACATCAAATTCTCAAAGACGAATCTAAGAATAAAATGCATACCTGAGATTAAATGTACTAGATGTATTAGAAAAATACATAGTACAAAGTGTGTGGAGATACTCTGTACTACAGGCACTCTGACTACAGAATCGCGCTGACCCTTTTGCTGCAATCCTTTAAATACAAAACCAAGAAAAACATCCTCCAAATGGAGGCATGTACAAACAATTGGAATTTGCATTAAGCCAGGTCCCAGACCTGGGTGGTAACAAAAGGTAATTTGCATGGGATTGTTCTCTACGGGGATCAAAGTTTCTCTTAACTCTTAGGATCTGTATTATCTTTTAGTAAGATTAAGACCATTGTCCAACTTGCCCTGAAACTATTCAAATGAAACCAAACATGACTGTAAAACTTATTTGCATTCATATAGAACATTATATGCTTGCCACAGTTATCTTTTATAGTGAATGAAAAGATGAAAGGCACAGGAGTGCATATGATGACAGAGAGCGGGGTGTTCCCGCTACCCCCCCTCTGTCGAGGGTGTCCTGAAGCGATGCCAGTGCAATTGTTTGACCTTATCAGGAGATCAAAGTATTCTAGTCTTCTTTTATAACCCTTACATAATGATCTTTAAAAAAGTATCATATGACCCCTTTAATATCCAAATTACGGCTTTTGCAGAAGAATGCTGAGCCTATGATATAATATATCATGCATTCAATAACAATTTATTTGATTTATGTCTAGTGGAGAAAAATATTTAAAATGCATTGAAATGGCCTAATTAAGTTAATTAGCACCTAATTAAAATAAAATAATATAAAATAAACAAACAAAAACAAATAAAAAAGTCTTTAAAAAAATATAAATCTAATTTGTTTAATAAAACATTTATGTCATTTAAGTCATATTGTTTTTACATGGTGAAATTGATTAATTGTCATTGAAGCTCAGCAAGGATTAAATAAGTTATTTATGTATATAATTGCATATAGACACTGTACAATAATATGTACATTATTGTAATTACAAAATGAGAGCTTTGTACAGATGGTTAGAAGTTCATTCTCAAATCATGCTGGAGAACATGATCATCGGGATTTGCACAAAGTTAATGCACTCTAGAGCTGGTATCATTCAAGCAAAATGAAACATAAATATGCTTAAATTCTGAAATTATTTTTTCTGAATTTTCAGTTCAACGCATATTTTACTGATGTTGTTATTCCAATAATATGAAATATAATAAAGCATATTATACTGTCACAGGTGATCGATAATCATTATAATAACATTTCTACATATGAGAAAAAGAAAGATATATAAAACCCTACAGATTTATGGACGATTGACATTTTTTAATTATTTAAATAAAAGTTGTTGTTTTTTTCTCTCTCTCGCCATACATTTAGACACCGTCACAGGAGAACTTCTGATCAGTAATCACTCTGTAAGCCACTCTGGTGTTTATTCCTGTGAAGTTTCCAATGCTGTTGGGAAAGAGAGCTGTCGGCTTAACCTTCAAGCTCTGAAGCGTAAGTGAAGCATATAGACACACTCTGTGGTGATTTTATGCTAACTGATTTCTCATCATCGTTTTCTTAATCTTCCACAGCTCCTAACAGAGCAGGGGTCATCACAGGAACCGTTGTTGGATGTTTACTGCTCATCATGATCGTTCTGATCATTATATGGCTTCTCATCTTCAAATGTAACTGGAATCAACATGACAAAGAGTTCTCTAATGAGATTAGGTGATATCAACCCCTCCATTTTTCTTCATGAATCCATCCATTTCCTTCAATGATGTGAAGTTTGATGATGATAATGAGACATTCTGTCTCTGATGTCTTTTATTTTCTTTCTGTCCTTAAAGAGAGGATGCTCCCGCGCCTGAGAGTCGCCCCACCAGCCGAATCTCCAGCTTCCGTTCAGGTGTGGCCTACAGCCAGGTGGGCCAAACCCAAAATGAGCATCCACCCTCCACTAACACCAGCTACAGCACTGCAAAATATGACAGCAGGTTTGGATATGCTGTATGAGAGACTACTCATACTTGTATTATACAAACCCAATTCCAAAAAAGTTGGGACACTGTACAAATTCTGAGTAAAAAAGGAATGGAATAATTTACAAATCTCATAAACTAATATTTTATTCACAATAGAATATAGAAAACATATCAAATGTTGCATACAGGTGCAGGGACATTTTGAATAGTCCATGCCAAATATATGGCCTTTCTTTTGGCTTCATGCAGACTACACATTCCAAAAAAGTTGGAAACAAGGACCACACGGTAGCAATAACTTTAATCAAGATGGCGAGGGAAAGAAAAGTTTAAATGCTGACATAGAAGCGCTAACAGATGGAGACCAATTGCAACTTAATTAGGTCAATTGGACTAACATGATTGCGCAAGTATAAAAAAGCAGCATCTAAGAGCTGGCAGTGCTCCTCAGAAGTCAAGATGGGAATGAGGATCACCAATCACCACAACTGCCCTGTAGGCGGAAAAAAATAGTGGAGCAATTTCAGAAAGGAGTTTCTCAGAGAAAAAGGTTTGAAGTTATCATCTACAGTGCATAATATCATCCTAAGATTCAGAGAATCTGGAACAATCTTTGTGCGTAAGGGTCAAGGCCGGAAAAACCATACTGGATGCACGTGATCTTCGGGCCCTTAGACTGCACTGCATCACATACAGGAATGCTACTGTAATCGAAATCACAACATGGGCTCAGGAATACTTCCAGCAAACATTGTCGGTGAACACAATCCACAATTCGCCGTTGCCGGCTAAAACTCAATAGGTCAAAAAAGAAGCCATATCTAAAAATGATCCAGAAGCGCAGACGTTTTCTCTGGGCCAAGGCTCATTTAAAATAGACTGTTTTTCTTTATGGACAAAGTGCCAATAACTGTTCTGTTTCTGTTTTTTTATGTGGTCAGACGAACTTTAAAATTTGAAGTTCTTTTGGAAAACTAGGAGACGCCATGTCATCCGCGACTAAAGGAGGACCAAGACAACCAAGTTTAGTTATCCCGCGCCTCAGTTCAGAAGCCTGCGATCTCTGATGGTATGGGGTTGCATGTGTGCCCGGGTGGGTGCCTGTGCGCCGACATGCGGCGATGCTTACACGATCGGAGAAAGCCGCTACCACCAATGACTGAAAGGCTATATCCAGGTTCCTTAGAACAACATCCATGCTCCCATCCAGACGTCGTACTCTTTCAGGCGTAAGACTTTTGCGTATTCCAACATGACAATGACATGACCACATACTGCCCATCAATTAAACAAAAAAACATCATGGCTGCCGATCGTTAGGAAAGATCAGCGATATGTACTGATGAAATCGGCCAGCTGCAGCCAGATCTTTAACCATAGAAAACATATTGCGGACGCCATAAAGAGGAAGATGCCGACAAAGACCCCTAAGAACTTGAGGTTGAGCCAACTAGAAGCTTTGTAGTAGACAAGAATGGACAACATTCTCCCCTCTGACCTCCCTGATTCCTAAACTTGAGCAACTTGTCTTCTCAGTCCCCAGACGTTTGCAGACTGTTATAAAAAGAAGAGGGGATGCCACACAGTGGTAAACATGGCCTTGTCCCAACTTTTTTGAGATGTGTTGATGCCATGAAATTTAAAATCAACTTATTTTTCCCTTAAAATTATAAATTCTCAATTTAAACATTTGATATGTCATCTATGTTGTATTCTGAATGAAATTTGAAACTTCCACATTGCATTCTGTTTTTATTTACAATTTGTACAGTGTCCCAACTTTTTTGGAATCGGGTTTGTAGATTGTCATTGGTTTGCAGTTTACTAAAAGAATGACCTTTTATTGGATTTGATCATGTTGCAAGATTCAAAATGTTTTGCCTTGTAATTGTGTAGCATTCAATGTAATTATACAGTAGGTTTAATATGAGAGAAGGATACATTATGTTTTGGATGAATGATGCACAATCATGTAAGATGATATCAGTAGAACTCTTTTCAAGACCTAAATTCAATATTTGTGTGTGAGGAGCTTCCATTATTGATGTTTTGTTAAGATGTAAATAAATATAGAAATTGTATGGTTTTTCTATGATATTTGGATGTTGATGGTAATGATTAAACGACATTAAGAAGCTATTTAAAAGTAATGACAAAAAGAAATCACAAAAAAGGTTAAATTGGATGTGTAGACTGATAACTCTTCTTAGGTACTTTTATATGATAAAATATGTTTGTTTTGCTGTTGTTTTCCCTCTAATTTTACCCAAAAGATATGAAATGCATTTGATTATTATTCATTATTATACTATGCGTACAAGAAGATGGAATATCTTTGTTATTTGCCAATTAATAGTAATAGTTTTTTTTTTGTTCACCAATTTTAGGACTTATTCTGAAAAGTTGAATTTGTTTGTTGAATTTGCAATAAAACATTCAAGAAAATCAGTTGTTGACAAATAACAAAGACGTAACGTTTTAAATATCAATATTTTTAGTTAAAATATGAATGGAAGTCTATTTTTAAGCATTTTGAAATGTTTTTGTAAATTAATATGCAGTCATAAATACTGCTTTAATAATTTTACAATAATTGTAAAAATAATAATTATATGTTATATTAAACTAATTTTAGAAGTGGATAATTTGAAATCATCGATCTATCTATCTTTGCTCTAGCTAATCGGTCTGCTCTAATAGTCTCTCTCTCTGCTCTCTCTCTAAGCTATATATATATATAGATTATATATGTCATGAATTATAATTATATATATAATAATTCAAAGCTATATTATTTTTTATATTCTGCACTATTTTATTTTGTGACAAAATGAGAGTTTGATACAGGCAGTTAGATGTTCATTCTCAAATCATGTTGGAAAACATGATCATCGAGCATGACAAAGTTAATTTAGAGCTGGTATCATTCAAGCAAAATGGAAACATAAATACCCTTAAATTCTGAAATTATTTTTTCTGAATTTTCAATTCAACTCATATTTTACTCAGTTGTTATTCTAATAATATGAAATATAATAAAGCATATTATACTGTCACAAGTGACACCTCTAGAGGGCCTCATCGTTCACTGCGTCGATTTTGAAAAGGGGAGGAGGGAGAACCACAGTAAGCACTACTGCGCATGTGCAGCCGTGTTCTCACGCTTAGCTTACAGTAGTGATTTTTGTGTAGTATAGTCATCATGAAGGCTCTTAGAGGAATGGTGAGCGGAGCCGTCAGTGAAATATCATCTGCTGTTACCGGGAGCAAACACGTCGCAGTTCGGGAAAATGCCCTCGCCGTGACTCGTGACTATATTTCTCAGCCGAGATTAAGTGAGTGACCAGTGCTGACTATGAAGGACCCGTACAAACAGAAACCCATCCCCGTGTATGTCGCAACGAATGAATGACGCACTCTGTATTTACGCTGCATCTGCTAATAATCACCCTCATCATGTTATTTTCAGCTGCAGACATTTAGCTTCTAATTTGTAACATTTCTGATATTGTACTTATGTGATCCAAATATGCAATCAGGTGAATTCATGGTCAGCTTGCTAACTAGAAAATATTTTATTGTTTACGTCTAATTGCATGATCTTAACATCAATTTAATGATTGGTTTGGTTTGGTTTGGTTTTCACCACATATGACAAAAAAAATCTACATGATGCAGGTTTTAGGTATATGCATACACGATCTGTATCGTGATGGCTTCATGGCAAGCCGTTTTAACATTTAGAGTAGTCCTTTAACCCTCTATGGGATATTTATAAATTACGCTAAGAAAATTGCATTTAAAATACTAAATAAATGTTCAACCAACAAAATTAGATTTTAGTGATGTCAAATGACATCCCCTTCAACCAGAAAAATTAAAATGTATTTATCATGTGCTTCAAATTTTTGGTAACTAAGTAGTAAAGGAGACATTAGCACATGTTAAGTCACATGCTGTCAAGGCTCCATAGTGAGCTCATTTTAGACTAGAAAATACATATAAATTCAAGTTATAAAAAATATAATTGTACATCCAAATGTGTTTTCTAAAGTTTTTTTTGTCATTTTTAATGCACTTTAATCAAAACAACAACTCGGAGAGCAACAAATCTGAGCGTCATGCATAACTGACAAAGTATGCATGCATACAAAGTAGTAATAAAACAAGTTGTTGAGGACCAAGGAGGATAGAAGCAATGGGGTGCACGGGCCATCATTTTTTTTTTTGGAGCAAGAATACGGTTGCTATGGAAGTCAGGCATTTGGAACTAATATTATTGATATGCCAGCTTTGAAAGATGGGATCCATACAACAACCTAGAAGCCGTCCAGCGAAAGATGCAATGTCTTATTGACATTACTGCTACTGACAGGCCAAGCCAATACGCTCATTATGATTGATCTGCACATGTCAAACATATAATTATGTGTGGTTGTGAAAGGGCTACACTCAAAAAAAAAGTCTTGCTTGACACTTTCACTTGTGCTACGATAATTGATGTGAAATTCCAAGATGAAACACAATGCCTTAAAGTTGTGTTAATGCTTCTGGAAACACATCAAGACATGGTTTTCACGGCAGATGCCCTACAATTGCATCAAAATTTGTGTAAAGGTTTTAACATTTTCTACGCGTGCTGGAGTTCCAAAATCAAAATATAGCCAGCAGGAAGCCAAAAATTTAATGATTCATAAAGATTTTGCATGCCCGATGATCGGCTTATTTGTAGAGACCGCGCGACAATAATACCAAAGCGATTATCGCGCCGCAATAGTAGATGGTGTAGCCGCCATCAATCGCGAGACACCAATAAATAGTAGCCATAACAAAATATATAGCATTAGGGTCCCCCCCCCCGCCCACCCCGGAATAATGTTAAAATGGCTTGCCATAGACAGCATCATCATCAGATGCACTGATGACATCAACATGCAAGGAGCTTTAACAGATTTGATATTTAAACTGGTTAATTCTCAAATATGGTTTTTAGTTAAAATAACTAGGCTAATTTCTTAAACCTGAGCAAATAAATAAATAAAATGTTAGGAATAACACATTTCCAAGGCATCATGACCATTTATTTTCTGATTATGAGCGTCTGTTATTTCTTTCTTTTAGGTTTTATGTTTTTGTATGTTATGAAATTCTCTTCCTTTTTCTTTATTTTTCTTTTTTAAGACACTTTGACCATAACATGATGTCATATTTTATAAGGTGATATGTGCTTTACTTTTTTGTGTATTTATTTTTCTTAATGCAGTGCTTACTGATCTTTGTTCATGTAATTTAAAAAAAAAACTTTGTAGAATTTGTGTGACTTAGTTTTTGTAATTTGATTTAGACTGCAAAAACACTCTTTTGACATTGATGTTTATTGTATGTAAAGCATATAAAACCGTTGCTGGTGTTAATGGACCCCTGGTGATTTTGGATCAAGTGAAGGTATTGGATTTCTATATTTTTTATTACTGTTGTTACATGTCTGATTTTTATTGTGGTTTAGAAACAATGCGTCCGAATGTGGCACCACAGCTGTCTGCTTGCTTATTGAGTATAAAATAAAAACCAATATAAAATATTTTAATGTAAATGGTAATGACAAATTGGCCACTTCTACTCAATAACCTATCTAGTTACAGCTGTACAGATGTACCATTACTGAGATGTTCATTATTGTCTTTATAACCATGCATTCAGAAGTGAAGGCAATCATCTCATTTGTTTGGAAAGTACTGGATTACACTAAAGTTCTTGATGCAATGTTAACTGGTTGTTTAGTAACATGTTGTTCAGTTCCCCAGGTTTGCTGAGATTGTTCATCTGACTCTGCCTGATGGAACCAAGAGGAGCGGACAAGTGCTGGAGGTCACAGGCTCCAAAGCTGTGGTCCAGGTCAGGGAACGAGACCTTCTGAAATAACTGTTTAAAAAAATGTTTTATTTCCTCCATTGTGGAAATGTGATCAGTATCATCCCTCATTAATTCATTTTTAGGTGTTTGAGGGAACATCTGGTATCGATGCCAAAAAAACCACATGTGAATTTACAGGGGACATTTTGCGCATCCCTGTGTCTGAGGATATGCTGGGTAAGAAGAAAAAAGGAGACATGCTGAAGCCATGTGATATTTTTATCATGTGTACTTGCTAAAACTAGAAGTCTGTTACAGGTCGAGTCTTCAACGGCTCAGGAAAGCCAATTGATCGAGGACCTGTGGTGCTGGCAGAAGACTACTTAGACATTAATGGTACATTTCAATGAGGCCACATAAATTATTACGCTCACAAATAGTCATCAGTAGCATTTTTGAGTATTGATGATAGTGTACATCCAATTGCCTCCTGTTCCTGTAGGTCAGACGATTCATCCCCCTCCACAGGTGTCGTATTTATCCTGCAGAAATGATCAGACTGGCATCTCTGCCATTGATGGAATGAACAGTATTGCAAGAGGCCAAAAAATTCCCATTTTTTGTGCAGCTGGTCTACCCCACAATGAGGTGAGGACTGGTGCTGTTGTTGTTTTTTTAAATGTTTTATTTTCTTCTTTTTCTTTTTCATCTTGAATGTATGCAGGAGGTTGAATTAGTTTTTATATATATATATATGTATAGTATATATATATATATAATATATATATATAAGGCATGATTATATAAAAGGTGATTCTACCTGAAGAGGACACTGGTACGTGTTACTTTATTCAGTCAGGATGCATTAAATTGAGCAAAAGGACAGTAAGACATTTATAATATTACTAGAATTTACTTTGTTTCAAATGTTGCAATTATTGTTTCAAAATAAATCTTTTATTTTAACTCTATATTAATCAAAGAATCCTGAAAAAAAATGCACAGCTTCCACAAAACATTATTACGCAGTGCAACTGTTCAACATTGATAGTAAGAAAAGTTTTTTGAGCAGCAAGTCAGCATATTAGTATGATTTCTGAAGGATCATGTGATTGGAGTAATGATGCTGAAAATTCCAGTGCAGAAGAAAGTACGGACAAAATGCAAACATACATGATAGTGCAGACATACAAAGGAATAACACAGTAGGAATGTAATATAACACTAAGAAGAAAAACAGACAAATTAAATAAATTAATGCACTATAACAGACGTATTTATTTTTTTTAATATGTACACATAGTATGTAAAAGGTGCAGTTTACAAAATGTACAAATTTGAATTCTACGTAAAACATAAATTGTAATTCATGAGGTACAATGTTATAGTCGGAAGTTTTAATTGTTTAGGCTGAAGATAGCCTGTGGGGAAAAACTGTTCTTGTGCCTGCCTGTCTGTTCTGGTAAAAGGCAAGAGTTGGAAGAGAGAGTGGGCTGGGTGTGTGGGGTCCAAGGTGATTTTCTTAGCCCTTTTCCTCACTCTGGAGATGTAAAGTTCTTGGAGGGTAGGCAAAGGGGCAACGATAATCCTCTCAGCTGTTTAAAATGCAGTTTTAGGTATATTTAGTCGTATTTGGTAGCTGAACCAAAAAAAACCCCAGACAATTATGATGAACAAAGACGCCGCAAAAATGATGGCTTAGTAGAACTGTTTCAGCATCTCCTGTGGCAGGTTGAATTTCCTCAGTTGGCGAATAAAGTACAACCTTTGCTGGGCCTTTTTAGCAATGGAGTCTATGTGAGTTCAGGTCCTGAGAGATGGTGGTTCCCAGGAATCTGAATGACTCCACTGTTGTTACAGTGCTGTTCATGATGGTGAGTGGGGGGAGTGCAGGGGGGTTTCTCCTGAAGTCCACGATCACCTCCACTTTTTTGAGTGTGTTGAGCTCCAGGTTGTTGTGACTGCACCAGACAACCAACTCTTTAACCTCCTGTCTGTAAGCTGACTCGTCTCTTTTGTGGATGAGGCCGATGATGGTAGTGTCATCTGCAAATTTCAGGAGCTTGACGGAGGGGTATTTTGCAGTGCATTAGTTTGTATACAGGGGGAAGAGCAGTGGGGAGAGCACACATCCCTGAGGGGTGCCAGTGCTGATTGTGAGAGTCCTAGATGTGAGTTTTCCCAGCCTCACTAGCTGTTGCCTGTCTGTCAAGAAGCTGGTGATCAGATTAGGGTGGGCACGGAGAGCTGGGTCAGTTTGTCTGAGAGAAGGTCAGGCATGATGGTATTGAAGGCCAAACTGAAGTCCACAAATAAGATCCTAGCGTAATTCCCTGGTCTACCAGGATGTTGCAGGATGTAATGCAGTCCCATGTTGACTGCATCGTCCACAGACCTATTTTCTCTGTAGGCAAACTGAAGAGGATAAAGCAAGGGTTCAGCGATGTCCTTCAGGTAGGCCAGGACCAGTCTCTCAAATGACTTCATGACCGCAGACGTGAGGGCGACAGGTCTGTAATCATTAAGTTCAGTTATTTTGGGTTTCTTGGGAACCGGGATGATAGTGGAGCATTTGAAGCAGCAAAGAACTTCAAAAAGCTCCAGAGATCTGTTGAAGATCTGTTTGAAGATCGGGGCCAGTTGGTGAGCACAGACTTCTAAACAGGCAGGTGAAACACCGTCTGGGACTGAAGCTTTCTCAGTTTTCTCCTTCCTGAAGACCCAGTTCACATCCTCCACACAGACCTCAAGCACAGGTTGAATGGTGGGAGAGGGAGGGAGCCAGAGGGTTTGCAGGGGGTAGGTGGATGTGTGAAGTGCAGATTAGAGCATGTGTTGGGTGTGAGTCTGGACTTTTCAAGTCGGCATTAAAACACATTCAGATCATCAGCCAGTTGTTGATCCTCTGCAGACTGTGGGGGAGGTGTCTTGTACTTGATGTTCTTCAGACCAGTGCATACTGAGTCATTGGCAGAGTAGTTTTTTTAGCCACACTGATCTCTTTTGTTAGTCTCTTCCTGGCCTGGTTATACAAGATTTTATCCGCTCTTCTATAAGCATCCTTTTTGGCCTGACAAAGCTGCTTGAGTTTTCCAGTAAACCTTGGTTTATTGTTATTGAATGACAGGAATGTCCTGGTATGCACATATCCTCACAGAAACTGATATATAAAGTTACAGTCTCTGTGAGCTCGTCCAGATCAGTGGCTGCAACTTCAAAAACACTCCAATCAGTGCAGTCTGAAGCAGGCTTGTAAATCACGCTCTGCTTCATTAGTCCATCTTTTAACAGTTCTTAATACAGGTTTAGCTGATTTCAGTTTCTGCCTGTAGATCGGTATAAGTTGAACCAAACCGTGATCAGAGAGCCCCAAAGCTTCACGTGGAATAGAGTGATATGCATCCTTTATTGTGGTGTAACAGTGACCCAATATATTACTGTCCCTAGTCCCTATTTTGGCAGTTCACGGGAGAGATTTGCTTTGTCAAAATCTCCAAGAATGATTAAAAGAGAGTCTGGGTACCTTTGCCAGTTGTTACATCGCGGCGCATGCGTCTGGAGGAACGTACACATTCACGAGACAGAAAGAGGAAAACTCCCGTGGCAAGTAGAAAGGTTTACAGTTAATGAAGAGTTGCCTCTAAGTTAGGACAGCATACCTTTTTCAGTGTTGTTACATCTGAACACCAACTTTCATTAATGTAGAAACACAATCCACCACCTCTGGTTTTCCCCGTTAACTCTGCGATGCGATCCACTCTGAACAGCTGGAAGCCCGGCAGATGAAGTGTGCTGTCCGGAATGTCTTCACTCAGCCAGGTTTCAGTGAAGCCCAGTGCAGCAGAGTTTGAAAAGCCCTTGTTGATGTGGGTGAGAAGTTCATCCGTTTTGTTAAGAAGGGAACAGCCATTCGCAAGATGAATGCTTGGGAGCATGGTTCGAAAGCCGCGCTTGCGGAGCTTAACCAGTGCACCGGCGCACATTCCTCTTCTGTGTCTGTACGCAGACTACGCATGTTTGAACAGAACAAACAAACAAAAACAGCAGAAGAATTGCGAAGCTCGTGGCTGCCATTTGCGGCGCCATCTTGATGTTAATGGTAATTAACAATATACGTACTTAGCAATATTATGGAAAATACCCAAAATGGCCATTTTAATTCAAGACTTATTACCTAACAATTGGACCTTGAACCGTTTTTTTTTTCTCACTGTAATGTAACTGTGTTTTTCAGATTGCTGCACAGATCTGTCGTCAGGCGGGATTGGTGAAGAAGTCCAAAGATGTGATGGATTACAGCGAGGAGAACTTTGCCATTGTGTTTGCTGCCATGGGGGTGAGGAGCACTTCAGATTAAAAGTCTACATCCATACCAATGGGAAATCTTCATGAGGTTATTTGTGTCTTTAGGTCAACATGGAGACTGCAAGATTTTTTAAGTCTGATTTCGAAGAGAACGGATCCATGGACAATGTGTGCCTCTTTTTAAATTTGGCCAATGATCCCACGTCAGTATCCTCTCAAATATTCTTGAAGGTTTAAGGCATAGTGCACCCAAAAATGAAATAATGTCATAATTTACTTATCCTCATGTCATTCCAAACACATATAGCATTTTGGGTTTCAAATATGCATAAAAGCACCTTAAAAACATCCGTAGTCTAAATGATTCGAAGTGGACGAAAATTAAATGCGTTACAGAAGAGCAACCAGAACAATCCTTCAGAATGTCATGCAGGTTTGGAATGACATGAACGTGAGTAAATAATGACTCCAGAAAGTGTTTTTATTTTTATGTATTTTAATGTGACTTGGACCAAAATGTTTGATTTCCTGTTGCAGGATTGAACGCATCATCACCCCTCGCCTTGCACTTACCTCAGCTGAGTTTCTGGCTTACCAGTGTGAGAAACACGTGCTGGTCATATTGACTGACATGAGCTCTTATGCCGAGGCTTTACGAGAGGTACAATGTGTCATTTAGTGCTGTCAAATGATTAATCGCAGTTAATCGCATACAAAATAAAAGTTTGTGTTTGCATAATATATAAATATACTAGTGCATCTAAAATAAAAGTTTTTGTTTACATAAAACATGTGTGTTCTGTGTATATTTATTATATATATAAATACACACACATACACATATATTTTGAAAATATTTACAATATAGTATATTCGTCTAAATTATATCAGATATTAAATATATTTATATATAACATAACATATTTCTTAAAAAAAAAAAAAAAAAAAAATATATACATTGCATGTGTGTGTATTTTAAGCCTATTAAATATACATATTTGGATGCGATTAATCATTTGACATCACTAAAATATACATAACATATTTCTTAAATATAGACATGTGTGTGCAATGTGTATATTTATATGCAAATAAATATATACAGTATACA
Source organism: Sinocyclocheilus anophthalmus (assembly GCA_018155175.1). Taxonomy (NCBI): domain Eukaryota; kingdom Metazoa; phylum Chordata; class Actinopteri; order Cypriniformes; family Cyprinidae; genus Sinocyclocheilus; species Sinocyclocheilus anophthalmus. The sequence goes on along the minus strand of JADLZN010011902.1, from coordinate 11,366 downwards.
CATATATTACGTAAACTTTTTTTTTTGTTTGCGATTAATCGATTTGGCATCCCTAGTGAATTTATACTGACAGCCATTAGCATCAAGGCTAAACTTGCTACTCGTGACTGTGCATTAATCCCTATCATCTTGAAGGTCTCAGCAGCTAGAGAAGAGGTTCCTGGTCGACGTGGTTTCCCAGGTTACATGTACACTGATCTGGCAACAATATACGAGAGGGCCGGACGTGTGGAGGGACGCAATGGCTCCATCACCCAAATCCCAATCCTCACTATGCCCAATGATGGTTAGAAAACCTACTTGTTCCTACTCCTCTTTTAATACTTTAATCATCATAAATGGTTTACTTGCTTAATTTAATCTCCTGTCGACAGATATTACCCATCCTATTCCCGATTTAACCGGCTACATCACTGAGGGTCAAATTTATGTGGACAGGCAGCTTCATAACAGACAGGCGAGTAATGGAAACAAGCTCACAGTCTGAATATTAGTTATTTAGTACATGATTGAATCCTTTGTGCTGTTTAATAGCAATTGTTGATATTTCTATACAGATCTATCCTCCCATCAATGTACTGCCTTCTTTGTCTCGATTGATGAAGTCAGCCATTGGTGAAGGAATGACACGCAAAGACCACTCAGATGTCTCTAATCAGCTGGTAAGTATGGAATTTTACATAATTTTAGATTTGCTAATTACATCTAAAAATATTTTCATTTTTGGTAACACTTTATTTTAAAGTGTTACATGTACTTACTATTATAATAACTATTATAATAGCAATAAATTATCGTAATACTAGGCCCCCGATGAACGGGGCTACCGATCATTATCGGCTGATAATCGCTTGGGGATGTTTGATCGGCGGTCTCTATAAAGGACGATCTCATAAACCGATCTCAAGCTGATGACGCTGCCTTGAGAGGTTTGGCATGACATGCAGCGGCACCGTCTAAGTCTCTGTCCGGTGCGGGTAAAATAATTATAATGCTAAAGTGAGGTACAATTCATATTTCTTCATTAAATAACTTATAAAGTAATTTGAAAAGCTTATGCGAGACGTAATTTCAATTTCTTTTTAATTCTTGCCAGTGTTTAACCATTCAGCAGTTGTGCGCTCTCCTGGAGACTGTGCGCTCATGCACACTTGAAGCGCACACACATAACGCCAGGTTCACAATACTTTGTTTGCAGTGCGTATGTGGTGCATATATTTTTCTGCGCTCATGTTAACGGATAAAGCGTTCACACTGCACACGGTTGCGGTCCGGCAGTGCGCTCCATGAGTGGTGCGGTGCATCTGCAGCAAAGCAGAGATCGTTTCCACACCGAGTTTAAGTGAGTTTGATTTAAAGTGACAGCGCACTGTTTGCGGTAAATATGAACATGGATTGACACGAAATCTAGTAATTACACCATAAATCCTTATAGTTAAAGTCTACTGTGTTTCACAGTCAAAACATACAGGGGCAAAAAAAGTTAGCAGCCCAATGTAAAAAGTTCTCCCACTTAAAAAGATGAGAGAGGCTTAATTTTCATCATAGGTATACCTCAAATATGAGAGACAAAATGAGCAAAAAAAATCCAGAAAATCACATTGTAATATTTTTAAAGAATTAATTGGTAAATTCCTCGGTAAAATAAGTATTGGTCACCTACAAACAAGCAAGATTACTGGCTCTCACAGACCTGTAACTTCTAAAGGCTAAAGGCTCCTCTGTCCTCCACTGGTTACATGTATTAATGGCATCTGTTTGAACTCGCTATCAGTATAAAAGACACCTGTCCACAACCTCAAACAGTCACCCCCCAAACTCCACCATGGCCAAGACCAAAGCGCTGTCAAAGGACACCAGAAACAAAAATGTAGACCTGCACCAGGCTGGGAAGACTAAATCTGCAATAGGTAAGCAGATTGGTGTGAAGAAATCAACTGTGGGAGCAATTATTAGACAATGGAAGACATACAAGACCACTGATAAACTCCCTCGATCTGGGGCTCCACGCAAAATCTCACCCCATGGGGTCAAAATGATCAAAAGAACTGTGAGCAAAAATCCCAGAACCACACGGGGGGGACCTAGTGAATGACCTGCAGAGAGCTAGGACCAAAGTAACAAAGGCTACCATCAGTAACACACTGCGCCGCCGGGACTCAAATCGCAGTACAGACTGTACCCCTGCTTAAGGCCAGTTACATGTCCAGGCACGTCTGAAGTTTGCTAGAGAGCATTTTGGATGATCCAGAAGAGGATTGGGGGAATGTCATATGGTCAGATGAAACCAATATATAACTTTTTGGTAAAAACTCAACGTGTCGTGTTTGGAGGAGAAAGAATGCTGAGTGGCATCCAAAGAACACCATACCTACTGTGAAGCATGGGGGGAAACATCATGCTTTGGGGCTGTTTATCTGCAAAGGGACCAGGACGACTGATCTGATCCGTCGTAAACAAACGAATGAATGGGGCAATGTATCGGGAGATTTTGAGTGAGTGAAAACCTCCTCCATCAGAAAGGGCATTGAAGAGGAAACGTGTTGTGGGTCTTTTCAGCACCTGACAATGATCCCAATCCCCGGCCCGGGCACGACAGGAGTGGCTTCAGTAGAAGCATTCACGGTACTGGAGTGGCCCTGCCACCCGTCGCCAGATCTGGCATACCCCATAGAAATCTTTGAACGCAGGGAGCGTTGAAAATCCGTGGCGTTGAGCCAGCAGACGCAGCCCAACACTTACTGCTCTATGGGAGATCTGGCAATGGGAAATGGGCCAACAATACCTAGCAAACCGATGCCGTTACCACACCTGTGCAAAAAACCTTGTGAAGACGTACAGAAAACGTTTGACCTCTGTCATTGCAAACAAAGGGTATATAACAAAGTATTGAGATGAAATTTTGGTATTGACCAAATACTTATTTTCCACCATAATTTGCAAAATAAATTCTTTAAAAAATCTACAATGTGATTTTCTGGATTTTTTAAAATCATTTTGTCTCTCATAGTTGAGGTATTCCTATCTGTCAGTATGCACTGAAAAGATAAGGGCCTCTCTAATCTTTATAAGTGGGCTGTAGAAGAGGGAGAACTTGCACAATTGGTGGCTGATTAAATACTTTTTTCCCCACTGTATGTCTTTTTGGCTAGGTTTAAAGGAAAAGAGCACTTTTAGATAAACAAGGCAATAATAGTAAAACAAAGTTCTTTATGAACCGCAGAATTGCTTGTAATAAAGATTTAAATGCAAAAGGAAAGGCAGTAGAGCTGACTGTCAGTGGCAAGTTTTAGTTTAGAATGTTTGTGATAACGTAAGAAAAATAGTTTAAATGTTTTGCCACTTGTTTAAGCAACTTAATATATAAATCTAGAAGTAAATGCAAAAGCAAAAAGCATTGAACTAATGTGTTGCTTATATTTATTGTTTAAACATGTCTTTGAAAGATTGTATTACTGTACTGTGAAAAAAAAAAGATTCACAATGCTGAAAAAGCATTTTCAGAAGCAATGTTTGGATTTGAAATCAAAATAATGGATAAATGTTGTGTTGGTGGTAAACAGCCACAGATCAGTAGCGGATTCAGTGTGAAAGTACAAAGCACTGCAAACGGAGTATGTGTGAACCTGGCGTAAAAGTCCGCCTCACATACAGCTCACAAAATCAGGCTTGTGCTGTGTGTAGGCTATCGTGCAACAATTGCTCGATTGTAAAAAATAAAAATGCACTGCATAATCAAACATTTAGGTGAGAATTATTATTTTTGAAAAATGTCTAAAAAAATGCCCCCCCTCCACCCCTCAAATAAAAAAAAATCCCCCTCACAAGAGTTAATTAAGAGGGGAATTCCCCCCATTTTCAAAAATGAAACTCAGGCCCTGACGTCGGGTAAATGTCTGAAAATCCTGATTGATGGCACAAAAAATAGAAGGCTTTAAAAAGATCGGTATCAGCAGGTACTGCTTTCTGTGATCGGCCTCAAAAATCCTGATCGGAGCACCACTAATAATTACATGCCAGTAACCCTAAAACAATCCCTAATCCTAATCTTAACCCTAACCAATATAGTAAGTACATGAAGGTAATTAATATTACTCAGTACTTAAACTTATAATTACACTGTAACAAGTACACCTTAAAATAAAGTGTATATTATATTATTTGGATCATATGTATCATTTGCGTTATATACAATTCTTCTACATCGTAGACATTAGGAAACAAAAAGAGTAGACAAATATTTTTAATATAAAGTGAATCTAAAATGACCACATATATATATATATATAATATTTAATTAATTAATAAAACAAAGGTTTTTCGAAGAAGCCTTGTTCATTAAGGCGCATTGATTGATCAAAGATTATACAATTTATATTCTTACATTAAAATCGTAAATAGAATATTTTATTTACAATTTGAATTATATTTAATTACAATTAAAAAATCGTTTTCGATTTGAAGATCATTTAAAAAGTAATGTATTCCTGTGGTGTAAGCGAATTTCAGCATCAGTACTCCTGGCTTCGACGTCACGTGCCCTTCAGAAATCATTCTAATATGTAGTATAAAACAGTTGTGCCGCTCATTAATTTTGTGGAAAAAGGATGAAGTTCCAAGGATCTTGATGGGTAGAAAGTCAAAAGAACAGAACTTATTTGAAATAGACACCTTTTGTCTTTGTTTTGTCACTTTTGATCAATTTATTGTCTCCTTGTTGAAAAAAAAGTATCACATTCTCTCCAAAAAGAAAAAAAAAAAAAAATTGCTACCCCAAACCTTTAAACTGTAGTGTAAACTCTCAGTAAATAAATAAAGAACAGCAGCTCAGTGGTGACTAAAACAATTGGGTCTCTATCACAAACATGTGTGCAGTCCCCCCCCCCCCTCCTGTAAATATTAGTTATTATTATCTGGTTGTTTTGAGCAAATATAATTCTCATATTGGCAGTATGCTTGCTCTGCAATCGAAAAAAAGATGTGCAGGCAATGAAGGCTGTGGTTGGGGAAGAAGCACTGACATCAGATGACTTGTTGTACTTGGAGTTTTTACAGAAATTTGAGAAGAATTTTATTTCCCAGGGTGAGTATAGCAACAGTAGATTGCCTGTGGAATGATACAAAAAAATCTCGTCTTAAGGCCCTTTCACACAAAAAATTTAACACATCTCTTCAGCTGTCCTCAACCAAGCACAAAACAAAGTTTTCTCAAAAAAAATAAAAAATTTTCTCTGTGTAATATCAGTGTAAAAAGAAAAATATCCTAGAATAAAAAGGATGTACTTCTAAACAATTTGCAAAATGCTTGAGATTTCTGTCTTCAGTTAATTATAATTCTTTGTCTCTTGTTCAATGCTCAATGCTTGGCAAACAGTTTTGGAGGTGTGAGCACCTCAATGATTATAACTTATATTTGCCAACTGGTTTTCAGCACCGTACAAAGAAACAAAAACTTTAGTTTGTCATCAAGCATATGTCCACCTCGGTGTAAATGTCACCTTAGGAATGCATTGATTGTATTGAAAAATGCTTTTTTTTAGCTCTCATTAAAGTTTGATGTGCAAGGACGTTTAGGAAGAAGAAGATATGGATAGGAAAAGGAAAAAAATGAAATTTTGAAAAGGCAATCCAAGATGTAGGTGAGCTTGTTTTTTCATGGGAACAGATTTGGAGACATGTTGCAGTCATAAAACATCACAATCCATTCGAGTCCAGTCCATCAATTTATGTCTTGTGAAGTGTAAAGCTGTGTGTTTTTAAGAAACAAAAACATTAATTGATGAACTAGAGCCGTGTGGATTTCTGGTGTTGTTTTTATCAGCTTTTTGACTCTCATTCTGACGTCACCCATTCACTTTGCATGTGACAATAACTTCTCCAAAAAAACAACTCCCTCCATCTTTGATGACATGAGGTTGTTATCTAATATGTAGTAATATATATATAATTGTGTGAATGGCAACTATTATATAACTTCAGAATGAGCCTAACATGTTTTGTGCCACAGGTGCATATGAGAACCGAACTGTGTTTGAAACACTGGACATTGGCTGGCAGCTGTTGAGAATCTTCCCCAAGGAGATGCTGAAGAGGATTCCTCAGAGCACTCTGGCCGAGTTTTATCCCCGAGACTCCAAACATTAGTCTTACTTCCTTCCTCGTTTATTTATTTTGTCTTTCAATCAGCCGTGAATCTGTCCTCACACTTCTAGATGTTACTCGCTGTCTCTGCTCAGATCAAGTACACTGAGTCTACATTGATGGAATACAAAGTTGTTTTCATTGCTGCTCTTGGTATTTATTTATTATGTAAGTGTTGCTGAATAGTAAAGCAAACATTATATGAATATTGTTGCTACACGAAAGTTGTTGTGTGTGTGTGTGTGTGTGTGGAGCTCTTGTGTCAACTTTGTTCTAACATGCAGGAAAGGCAATATTTGTCCTTTGCTGCTGGCAAAATTTTAGATCAACTGACAAAGCTACTACAAAGCAGCCTGTGTTTCAGAAGTGCCAAGTTAAATGTATAATGGCTTAATGCATTCTATGAATTTTTCATCGTTATAATAAAGACACTATATATAAAAGTACATATTTAACATGAAGTATGAAAAGAAGTCATATGTTCATATTACAAAGGATTTGAAAAGCATAGTGGCTCAATCAAATCAAAGGACGAAAACCAAACACTGAGCAATAGATTTATCTTTTGTTGTGTACTGTTAGCTATTTTACATTTTGTATAAAAATGTGTAATTTTTGTTTGTGTAAGCAATATGTTTATTATAATTTATTTTGGTTCCATGAATATATGTACTGTGTTAAAGTGTGTGATATCAAGTGAATTCATAATGAAGTGATTGTTGTCCTAATGCATGAACGCTGTATTGAAAATATGTATGTTAACATTCGCTTCATGAAATAAAGCTTGATGTGGTATAAATGAATGATCATGCTGATAGTAATTGAATATAATTAATGGTTTGGTGTGCATACCGATTTAACCGGAAAATATTGTAGTATTGCTAGTAACAACTAAGTCAGACAAGTAAAAAAAAACATGTATGTATTTATATATAGATCGGTTTTGTTTGGCGGACTGAGGATTTTTTTCATGGTCAAGGTGGAAAAGGTGATTTATTCATTTGATCAGTTTTTTTTGTGAATTACTCCGTAGACGCTTGTTAATGTGGGTGGGTCATTTTTTTACTTGTAGATTACCCTTGATGGTAGTCGTCTTGCTATTTTGGAGGACTGCTGCTGGATTTAAAGGTGAGGTGCCCCCCCCCCCCCCCTTTCCTTACAGGATGTCGCTGGTTCAAAGCTAAAAAGAAAATCTAAAAGCAATATAAATCTCAAATAAGGTTTGAATAATCAAAAAGATCCTAAATAAGTCTAATATCATTAAATATGTCTCTTTCTCATAAACCCCGATTGGTTTTCATTAATTATTGAATCTAATACTAATTTAAACCTCTGGGCGAAAACGAGAGCAAATGCTTTGTAACCATTATTCAGACTAATGGGTCTCCAATTATCAATAAACAGTAAATCTTTCTTGGGTTTAAGAATTAGACAGATTTCACCTTGTGTCATAGTTGTAGGAAGTTCAGAGCACTTTAAACTTTCAGAATACACTTCAAAAAGGAACGGGACGAGAATCTCAGAGTACTGCTTATAGAATTCAGCAGTAATTCCATCACTACTGGGTGATTTATTACATTTAAAATGTTGAATGGCATCCTTAATTTCAGAAAAAGTAATTTGGGAATCACATAATATTTGGTCCTCTTGACTAATTATATTAACATTCTCTAGATTTTTGCAAAATGTAGATGTGTATAAATTAGACCAATAGGTATAACAAAACTAGACATTGTATCGAAGTTATCCGTAATAGATCTATTAATATTCATTTTGGAAATAGAACAGAATTTAGCCCTAGACCTTTCGAGTTTAAAACATAAGCAGACATCTGCTCTCCATGCTCTAACCATTTTTGTCTTGACCGAATAAAAACTCCCTGTGATTGCGTTCTGTACATATAATCAAGCTTGTTTTGTAACTCTTTGTAAGGTGCAATCTCTCCTCATCCAATAAATTGGCAGTAGGAATACTGGATATAGATAAAATCACTTGAACAACTCTCTTCCATGAGACGCTGTGATTTAGCTAAAGTGTTAGCAAATGTTCTCAGATATTTTCTGATTTTAACAATTCCCAATTACATTTAAACAACCCTTCATTTTTGGCTTTTACCCAATAATAATTAGTGAGTCTTTCCATTTCCTGTTTAACTTTCCTTAGTTTGAGCAGAGAACTATTCATTTTTCAATATGAATGCTGCCTGTTACAATTTTCATTTGGAGAAATATTAGTTTTAATTAATCTTTTTGATCGGATAATGGAGTTGCCATAACATTAACGTAAATGTTATTCTTATCAAACGTTTTAGAAAGCCAAATCTATTCTAGAACATCTAGAGCCATCCTTTTTACTCCAAGTATATACGCAATATCATCTAAGCATTTTCTTCTCCTAATATCAATGAGATTAAACCTGCTCGTAAACAATTTTAAATTGGAGTTTAAATTTGAGGGTCGTCCTGGTGGCCACCTGTCAATAGATTCATTCAAAACAACATTAAAATCACCCCCTAAAATTAAATAAGCATCAGGAAATTTGGATAGCCAAAAACGAAGTCTGTCTTCCAACAAAACAATAACTCTAGCCCGGCCTCAGCTCACCCTAGCCCGGCCTCAGCTCACTCTATCCCGTCCTTAGCGCACGCTATGCCGGGGCTTCCCCTCACGCTAGGCCGCTGTTTTTTTCGTTGTGAAAGCGAAACTACTTTGTTTGGTAATTCCAAAAGAGGACAGACACATCAATGGTTAAGTTGTTTTTACACACTGTTCCAGAACACTTCAACCCATATATTGAGATGTTTGCAGCACATTTTGTGGAGGACTGTTTACTGATCCTGGTAGAGTAACGTTAGACTATAATGCCGGCTGTTCTGACACACAGACTGTATGTACGTTTTTTACATTTAAAGAGTTTGCCACTGATGATTCAAACGCGAGTTTTGGGCAGTGTAGAGTAGAGCTTGTAGTTTGTCATTTCTTTTCCTATTTCTCCGATCACAAATCAGACAGAGTTTTATGTTTATGCGGCGCGATGCAATGTGTAAAAAGACAGTATAAGTCATTATTATCAGTATTTATGTCCCCACTGGATGCAGCAAATGACTCATTTGTAATGGGTTTGAATGTTTTGTCTCGTCGCTCCGGCCAGACACGGCATCAACAGTATGTGAGGGGCGTAACGTTTCCGTCACATGCTTGAGGTATTCGCCAATCACAACGCATTGGATAGCTGGCCAATCACAGCACACCTCACTTTTTCAGACCGATGAGCTTTGTAAAAATCGACGCGTTTCAAAAAGGCGGGGCATGGAGGAGAAACAATGTACAGTATGTGGAAAATGTGTTTTTTTTTAACCTTAAACCAAATAAACACATTTCATAACACCAAATACACAAAAACATGTTATTTTTTAGCAGCACATAGACCCCCTTTAAGAAAAATCTCTATATTAAATATATTTATATATAATATAACTTATATGAATATAAATATATACATGTAAATGTAAATATTTTCAAAATATATCCTGTATGTGTTTATTTATTTATATATACATAATATCACAGTTCAACACACCATATATTAATAAACAAAACTGTTTATTTTGATGTTATCAAGCGTGTTAATTGTTTTGAACAGCACTCTCAAAATACAATTCTCAATCACTGTGTGTAATAATCAGTGAAAAAGAATATATAAATACAGTATATCCTATCATACAAAAGTATGTTACTCTAACCTAGGAAAAAGAAAATAAAATAAATTTTGAAATTTTTGAAAAGGCAGTCCAAGATGTAAGTGTTTGGTTCTTCATGTGAACAGATTGAGAAATTTAGGCATTGCATCTCTTGTTTCACCATGTACCTCTGCATGAATGGTGCCATCCAGATTGAGAGTCCACATAGCTGATCAAAAACATCACATAATTCACAATTAACCCTCCCATTCCATCAATGTATTGTCTTTTGGAATGGACAGCTGTGTTTTGTTTTGTTTTTTGCACTGTGATCATCAATCCTCCTGTCCCCCCTCTCAACACTGGGTTCACAGGGATTCCACTTTGCTGTTTGAATCCCTCACTGGTTTGGTAGGGTCTTTCAGGTGGCCTGTGCGAGGAGTGATCCAATGCCATCACCGGTCCTGGGTTTCCTCAGGGATGAGCTCTTGACCCATTGTCTTCTCCATTACACTCTAACACATTAAAAATGAGCAACTTATTCCCCCAAATCCATTTGGGATGAAAAGGATTTAAAAAGATTAAAGAAAAATAAAATAAATAACAGCAGTGTATGTCTTATATTTTGTTTTAATCACAACCATTGTCACAAATAATGGTTCTCGTAGTGTTTCACACTTTCTTCCAACCATAAATGCAGACTACTTTGTGCATAATGTATGCTTGACTAGTTGATTCTCATGCACCTCCCTCTGTGTAAGTGTGTTGCAGGATGCGCATTCTCACAATGGAATCTTCAGGCTGAGACGAGTCCTTTTCTGTTTCCTCATCCTGCTGTGGCTCCTCTTCGAGGAGCATCTGATCTGAGGCTGGTACTGAGCTGCCTACCAAGAGGCCTTTCTACCATGCTGCTTCTGAGGTACCTAAGAGGGACAGAAACACTGATAATAGTAATAATAATAATAAATATTAATATTATTATTATTATCAAAACAATTTTGCTTATTGTCCGAACATGAACACTACTTGTCAGGTCTGTTTAACCCCAGAGAGTACCTCAGAGAAGGATCTCTCATTTTTACTGAGCTCTTGACTGAGGCTTCTCTTTGGCTTACGGACATGCTGTAAGAAAAACAGAATAACAATGTTCTATAACACATATAATATCATATAATTTATTAGCTGAAATTATTTTCCTATTACTTATGGCCAATACCCCATAATGTCTGTATGACAGTAAATAATATAATTATATCTAAAACACACAAAAACTCAAATAAATCATATCAATTAATTAATAAATAAATATAGATCATATCAAATATACATAAAAATGTTCAAATATTGGCCAATAAGTGAAATAATTTAATGGTACCATATCTCTATATAAGAAAACCTGCATGGTTAAATCTTTGGAATACCTTGCTTTCTTTAGTGAGATCTTTGTGTTTGTTGAGAACAAGGCCAATGATATCACAGAGAATGATGACTTTCCTCTCAGCAAAGCCAAACTGAAGGAACTGCTGTTTGGTCAACAGTGGCTTAT
>JADLZN010011901.1:0-72424 GCA_018155175.1 Sinocyclocheilus anophthalmus | reverse complement strand
AGCCCTCCATCAAGCAAGCCAGCCAGCCAGCCAGCATCCATCCATCACCATCAACCATCCAATCATCAATGCCATCAAGCAATCAACAACCAACCACCGAACCAACAAACAAAACAACAAACAACAAACAAACAACAAACAAACAACCCATCCTCAATCCATCCAGCCTCAATCCAATCTGGCTTTAATACACGGCTGATGTTTAAAGCAGCCCATAAAATAACACCATATAATGAGATCAAATAAGACAGAACTACATACAGTATACTATAGATTACACTGAACAAAATCCCACAAAACATGATAAAAACGGTTCATTCTGATTTCAACGGTTAATTCAAGATTTTTCTGATAAAAACTTCAATTATGGTTTAAAATATGATTTAAAAAAAAACTTACTGTGCTTGTTTGTAGGGCTGCACATTTTGGCCCCAAAATTTTTTGTGTTATAAATCATAGTGACTAAGAAAATAATAAAAGAATAAATTAAAATATTAAACAAAATAAGAAATATTACTATTGTATGGAAGTTTGTTTCTGCTATAGGATTAAAAAAGATTAAAAAAGATCATTGCAACTTTTTTATCTCTTTTTATCTTTATTTCTGATATAAACTCAAGAATTCTGAATTTTCTTGTAATTCTAAATGTATCTCTCACAATTCTGATAAAAAAGAAACAAAAAACAGAACTGCGAGATAGAAAGTTAGAATTCAGAGAAGAAGAAAAAAGTCCAAAATGGCCCAGACAACTCAGAATTGCAAGATGTAAACTTGGAATTGCAAGGCAAAAGTCAGAATCTCACAAGTTCTAAAGTTTTTTTCTAAAAAAAACAAAAAAAACAATGCAATTTTATTCCATGGCGGAAACTGGCTTCCATACTACTGTAATATTTCACTGTAAAACAACAACAACATTTAAGAAAAATATACTAATAATTACTCATATTATGGCTGTCTTAATTCATTTTCACCAGCTTTTATTTTGGTTACATTATAATGCTCTTCGGTCATTTTTGATAAAAAATCTAATAAAATTAAGTTTCTGTTTTTTAGAATGTTTTACTTTATTGGAATGTTACAAAACTTGGCAAAGGTTTTGGCACTGTGAACACACACAAAAAAATAAATAAATCATGGACATGATTAGAAAGGAATAAATGGTCAAAATATCGTCCCCACAAGGGATTGACCTCAGTGGGGGGTGTTCTCCAAGACTTGGGTCACCGGTCCAAAAATGACGCGTGCTGCAAACCGAATGAAGCTTGGGGGGGGAATTTCCCTAGTGGACCATTCATATGTACCCCCAAAAAAATTTTGTAAAATCTGACTCATGTTTTGTGATATTCCACTCAACTTGGGAACACACTTTTTTAATTTATAGCTTTGATTTGTTTAAAGTTTTAAAGATAAGCACGTGTTTGGAAAAACGATTTAATAACAATAAAATTAAACTGTTGAGAATTTTTTTTTTATCCCACTGTCAAGCAATAAGTCCTGACCAATGCCTCTCGTAAAAAGAGATGTCAACGTAAGATTTATGATTTTGAGCTGGAAATTTTTATTTCAAGTCACTGACCCAAAATGTCAAATTATACAGTAATAATTTATACTTAATAATTTATAACTTATCTATTTATACTAACTAAGTCGTTAACGTTACTAAATGGACCTCATAGCTATGCCAATAAATAAATTTTAGTGCATAAAATCCCCTAAAATACAAAATTATATCAAATAAACATACAGTGGAAATATTTATTTGATCCCCTGCTGAATTTGTAAGTTTGCCCATTTACAAAGAAATGAAGGGTCTGTAATATTTATGGTAGGTTTATTTTAACATATAAAAACAGAATACCAACCAAAAAAATCCAGAAAAAAAAAACATTATATAAAGGTTAGAAATTGATTTCAGTGCATTTCAGTGAGTTAAATAAGTATTTTGACTTAGTACTTGGTGCAGAAACCCTTGTTGGTAAGCACAGAGGTAAGACGTTTTTTGTATTTGGTCACCAGGTTTGCACACATCTCAGGTTGGATTTTGTTCCACTCCTCTTTAAAGATCCTCTCTAAATCCTTAAGGTTTCTTGGCTGTCGTTTGGCAACTAGAAGTTTCAGCTTCCTCCACAGATGTTCTATAGGATTGAGGTCTTGAGACTGGCTTGGCCACGCTATGACCTTAATGTGCTTCTTCTTGCTGAATCCACTCTTTTGTTGCCGGTGTTGGCATAAGGTTTCGGGTCATTGTCAATGCTGAAGACACCATCCCTGTACCATGCTTCAGTGTTCCTGGATTGAGGGAAGGAGGTTCTTCAATTCCAAGATTTTACAGTACATCGTCCTCTGGGCCCTTTTTGCCCCTCAACTGGCGGTGAAGTCCGCCGTGTACCCTTAGCAGAAAACTAGCCCCAAAGCCATAATGTTTCTCTCACCGATTCCGTGCTTGACTGTAGGTTATTCGGGTTTCGTGGGGTCATAGTCCGCAATTTCTCCGTTCGCTTTAGTACTCACCGGCGAGTCTGTTAAAGTGCCCCTATTATGAATTTTTTTAAATTATCTTTCATGCAGTGTGTAACATAGCTATAAGTTAATGAAAACATCCTGCAAAGTTTTAAATCTGAAAGTGCACCGTGTAAAAGTTATTGTCTCTCAAAATAAAGAGTCGATTCTGAATCATTGAAACGAGTCGTTTTTTTTAATTAATCCTAAGCCGTTTCATGTTGACGTCAACATAATACATTAGCATATTGCCCGCCCACTTGCTGGTATTTTCACATTGGTTGAATGAAAATGCAAATTTATTCTTTGCCACTAGGTGCCACTTCTTGAGCGGTAAAATAGCGGTTTCCCCGGTAACGCTGCAAGCTTTATCAGGCATTACAGCGAGCTCCAATCGGACCAATCACCGCAATTAGCGTCACACAAAGCAGGGTTTGGAAAACGAATTGTTGATGAATCCTTTAGGTATTCATTGAGCAAGTAGGTAAAAATAATGCATATTCTATAAGACCTGAAGGTTTTTTTTTGACTTTGCATGCCCCAATGTCAAACCTGTTGTTGGGGACGCCTCCCAAAACCAAATAGGAACCTGTCATAACCCATAATATGGGCAACTTTAATGCCAAAGAGCTCAATTTTGGTCAATTTTTGTTTGACCACAGCACTTTCTCCCAAGCCTTCTCGGAATCATTTAGATGTTCTTTGGCAAACTTTAAACAGGTCTGTACATGTGCCTTCTTGAGCAGGGTGCTGCAGGATTTCAGTCCATTGCTGCGTAGTGTGTTACCAATGGTTTGCTTTGTGACTGTTGTCCCAACTGCCTTAAGATCATTAAAAAGCTCCTCCTGTGTAGTTCGGGGTTGATCCCTCACCTTTCTCATGATCATTCTTACCCCATGAGGCAAGATCTTGTACTGAGCTCCAGACCAAAGCCGATTGATGATTGTTTTGTTTTTCTTCCATTTCCAAATAATCGCACAAACAGTTGTTTCATTCTCGCCAAGCTTCTTGTTGATGGTCTTGTAGCCCATTCAAGCCTTTTGCAGATCTACAATCTTGTCTCTGACTTGCTTTAACAGCTCTTTGGTCTTGCCCATGGTGATGGAGAAATTGGAATGGAAGATACAGATTGTGTGAACAGATGTCTTATACACCTAACGAGCTGACATTAGGAGTAACTCCTTAAAGTGACGGGACTAATCTGTGTTCCACATGGGCACATAACCAATCTGTGGGATCCAGAATTCTTGCTGGTTGGTAGGGGGTCAAATGCTTATTTCACTCACTGAAATGCAAATCAGTCTCTAACCTTCATATAATGTGTTTTTTCAGGATTTTTCTGGTTGGCATTCTGTCTCTATCCGTTAAAATAAACATACCATAAAAATAACAGACCCTTAATTTCTTTGTAAATGGGCAAACTTACAAAATCAGCAGGGTATCAAATAAATATTTTCCCCACTGTACATACATTCCGTATTCATTGAAATAACCAATGATTTTTGACCACCATGGGAGGAGCACCAGAGGGTTAAAGCTAGGGGTGTGCGATATATATCGTCTGTGATAATATTGTAATTGTTGTTTTAATGATGTGCGATTTGACATTATAGAGTATTTTGCAAAAACCATTCAAAACACACCTACAGAGTGCGCGCATACATTACGTGAAGTCTAGACTAGTGCGTGTACATTAGAGTGCGCTTTCATTTGCTCGGTAAAGGCCCATGTTTTTTATTATTAGAATTTGACTCAAAAGAATGCACACTTTTAGAAAAAGAAAATGGCTTTATAAAGTTACAAATGCCCATAAAAGGTAAAAATCAGTTTAAACTTATTGGAAAAGATTAATTTCTATCAGTATGAACTGACCACCACACAGGATATGAAGAATATCAAAAACTTTAGGTTGTCCACGGTTGTCCTTAAGATACCAGCACAATAACACTCAAGTCTGATTAACGTTATCGATAAAATCTAAATATTGAGTTTTTGTCAATATCACATATCTCTAGTTAAAGCTTTACTTTTGTTGATAACAGCAGGTTAAAAAGAGCATGTCATTATAGTTTGTGAAGATGGTTGGCGATGTTGCGTTCCCAAACGTGCATTAAAACAAATCAAGACCGAACCAAACCGCTATGAGACACTGAAAACACTGGATCACGAGCTACTCACAGTAGCTGTACCCCACCAGTGCCGTGTTTTGTACTCTGAAACCACGCAGCGCAGATATTATCACAGTTCATAAACACATCCTTTTGAGATTTAAGGCTCCATGATCATGATTTTGGTTTTTATTTTGATCAATCGTGCAGCCCTAGTTTTGTCATTTAGCAACATCTTATTTTTTAAATTCACATATGACTGAAAGCAACAGAAGCTTGGATCAGAAAACGGCGGCTTTTACCTGTTCAGCGCGTAACGGATGTCCCTGGAGCTCATGTTTCTCATTCTTTGACGGCTTCCCTTGTCTTGCAGCGGCCAGGTGCGAACCTCATTTGCTCGCAGCTCCTGCTGGTGATTGCATATAGGGGGCTTTCGCTTCTCTTGCATTGATTGCGTGTCAGGGGCGCTTCTCCTTGCGTCGCTTACTGAACACACAACACACAGTTTTCACCCACACACCCTGACCATGCCGCCGCACTATGTGGAACCCTGGAGCGACAAAACCTTCCTTAAAGTATGGCACGAGGTAGATTTTGTAAGCAGAATCGCCACAAACCATATGTATGGTCAAAATTAGCCATCTGTTCATATATCTTTTTATCGCCCTAAAAATCATGAGATAGTTTAATATAAAGATCATTTCCTTAAGATATTTTTGTGAAGGGCCTACGGGTAAATATATCCAAAACTTAATGTTTGCGGGGTAATATGCATTGCAGAAGCCACTTCATGTTGAACAACTTTAATAGGATGAACCTTGTGCTCACTGAGTGAGATTTTTTTTTTGCACCCGTCAGATTTCTGCTCGGATGATGCATTTTTCATAATTAGGTTGTATCTCAGTCCAAATTATTTTGTCCTATCATATACAAACCTGACGGCAGGGACATCATAGAGGATTCACGTTCAGATGATGTATAAATCTTAATTTCCAAAAATGGACCCTTATGACAGGTTTTGTGCTCCAGGATACTCTACCCTCTATAGATGAAAGTGAAACTCCTACCATAAACTGCTTATTTGTACAGGACGTCTTCTTCGCTCCGCTGTTTTTAATGTGAAATCCGGGAATCTTGAGTTTGCCATCAGCGCACATTATATATAGAGCGTCTGGGGAAAACTCAAACGAGCATGATTTTTTATTGAGGAGGTTTTTGTGGTAATCTCATTTCCTTCTGTCTTTTTTCCTGAAGCATACAACATAGTTTAGCTTCAACTATTCATCAATCACCGCACGCCAAAAGTGCGAAAGAAAACAACACTTCGATGTGGCCTTTTATTAAGGCCAAACATTATCGAAGGAAAACCCACACTCTAACACCACACTACACTCTCCTCCTCGATCTATCTCAACACACTCACACACACCCAAACACACACATCACACACACAACACACACACACGCTCTCTCCTTCCTCCGCACTCTTCTCTCAGCACACACACACAACACACACAAACACACACAAACACCGCTCTCTTCTCACGACACGACACCGCACATCACACACTTCGCCTGCAATATATCAACACACAGCCGACCTCACTTTCACACACACCACACTCTCTGCGCCTTCACACACAAGCAACTCACACACACACCACACACACACACACACAAACACACACACACAAACACAAACACACACACACACCAACACACACACACACACACTCTCTCTATCTCTCTCTCTCTCTCTCTGTCACACACACACACACGCACACACCGCACACACACTCTCTGGCCAGCTGCCGCCAATCTCTCCTCGCTCTCTCTCTCATCTAACACCACCACACTACAACTCTCCTCTCACACACTCACACACACACACCACACACACACACACACTCTCTCTCCTCTCACGTTCTCTCTCACACACACCTCGACACTCTCTTTTTTCTTCACTCTTTCATGTTCCTGCTTTTCCACTACACAAACACTCTCTCATTTCTTCTTTCTCCCTCCCTCTCTCTCGTCCTCACTTTACTTAACACACACACACACCCACACAAACACACACACACCAACACACACACCACAACCACCACACACACACACACCACATACACTCGCCTCTCCTTCTCTCGATCCTCCGCGCTCACACACACACACCCCACACACACTCTCCTTCTCACAACACACTCACTACACCACCCCCAACACAACCACCCATCTCTCCACTCCGGACACTCTCTCACTTCTCTCACCACACACAACACACCACACACACCCACTCGCCTCCTCAACAACACACAACACACACACACACACTCTCTCTCTCTTCTCACACACCACACCACACACACACACTCTCTCTCTCTCTTTCACACACACACACTCTCTCACACACAGACACACACACACAGGTTCTGGTTTTTATGGTTTATGGGGACTCTTCATAGGCGTAATGGTTTTTATACTGTACACACTGTATATTTTCTATTGCCCTACACCAACTTTCTGCATTTTTAGATTTTCAAAAAGACTCATTCTGAATTATTTATAAGCCTTTTGAATTACGGGGACACTGAAAATGTGTCATTTTCTCGTTGTAATACCTATGTCATACCCATTTTATTATACAAATTTGTGTCCTCATAAAACACACACACACACACACACTCTCTCCGTCTCCCTCTCTCTCACCCAACACACACACAACCCCACACTCTCTATCTCCTCTGCTCACCCACACACACCCACACACACCTCTCTCACCTCTCTCTCTCTCTCTCCCTCTCTCTCTCTCGCTCACACACACACACCCCCTCTCTCCTCTCTCCATCACAACAACACACACACACACACACACAAAACAATATACTCTCTCTCTCTCTCACACACACACACACACTCACACAATTATCCTGAGGATTTGAGGAGTTTCCTTCACTACCTGCGGTTAACGGCGGCTCTAATGTTTCCCAGAGTTCAGTTCGCAGTGTGTGGCGTGAGCGTCAGCTCTAATAACGGCTGAAGACACACGTTTGCTTGTGTGACCAGAGAATGACCCGGACGCCAGACACAACTCAAGAGCAGTTTTCTGGAGAGATTCGCCGACACCTGGACCGCATCACTGAGGAAATTTACCCAGAAACCCCAAACACAGCTGACAGATCCATCACAGCACATCTTTAGTGAAAATCTGTGCTAAACATGATCTCTGTCGCCTGACGATCAAAAGTGGGGTCAGCAAGATTTTTTATGTTTATAAAGAAGTTTATTTTGCTCAGCAAGGCTGCATTTATTTGATAAAAAATACAGTAAAAATTGTGGAATATTATTAGAATGTAAAACAGCTGTTTTCTATGTGATATGGGGGGGGTGTTAAACTGTATTATTTCTGTGATGCAAAGCTAAATCTTTAGCATCATTACTCCAGTCTTCAGTGTCACATGATCTTCAGAAATCAGTATAATATGCTGATTTATAATAAATGTTGGATAAATATCTTCATATTTTGCTTTATAATGTTTTTATAATGTTGCTTAATTTTTTTTTGGAACCTGTCATACTTTAATGAAAAAAAGGTAAACAGAACAGCATTTATTTAAAATACAAATCTTTTGTAACAATACACTCTACCTTTCATAAGTCTGGGGTCAGTAATTTTTTTTCTTTCTTTTTTGAATGAAATGAATACTAACATTCACAAGGGTGTGCTAAACTGATAAAAAACGTGATAGTAAAGCCTTATTTTGTTAGAAAATATTTCTATTTCTAATAAAAGCTGTTCTTTTGAACTTCATGTTCCTCTGTGAATCCTGAAAAACAAAATGCACGACTGTTTTCAACATTGATAATAATCAGAAATGTTTCTCGAGCAGCAGATCAGCATATTATACTGATTTCTGAAGATCATGTGACACTGAAGACTGGAGGAATGATGCTGAAAATACAGATTTGATCACATAAATATATTATAGTTTAACAGATATTCACATAGAAAACAGCTAGTTTAATTTCTAATAATATTCCACAATTTTTACTGTATTTTGATCAAATAAATGCAGCCTTGCTGAGCAGAAGAGACTTTAAAAAAACATTTAAAATCTTACTGATTCCAAACTTTTGAACAGCAGTGTATATTGTGTTTCTACTACGTTACATGAGAATACAAGATTATTTCAGTGAAAAACGATCCACTTAAATTCATCCATCGATCTTTCAACAAGCCAACTTGATATTCAGATGTTTAATGTTGAACATAATACAAGCCTGATTTATAGCTCAATATCATATTAAGTTATGGAGGCCTCGGAGCTCCATAAATCACCAGCTGTTTTCTTTATATATATATATCTCTCTGGCACTTGAAAGTAAAGAGAGAGGCGAGTCTGGGCCGCTCCAGCTGCTTTGTGTCTGTAACAGTTATTAGCAGGCTGATAAGCTCCATGCGCCGCCTCTGTTTACTGGAGAAGCGGCCCAATGCTTCAGCGCAGCTCGTGACAGCTCTCCGTTTCTCAGCATTCACTCGCATGACTTTTTCCGTGAGAACTCACATCCACGTCTGCTTTAACGCAGTAAACGGCTCCATCAGTCTTGAGCTGGTTCTGCGAGAGCCTGCAGTCTGATTGGATCCAGAACACAAACTCCAGACTATTTTTAGAGCCATTAAGATTTTTTTACATTGCGACATTATTTTTATGACACTGAAGCACATTCTCATGACTGTAATGCACAAGAATCTCGTTCTCATTCATGTTACTATTATTTAGAGATACATTTAAATATAAAGTTTACCAAATACTAAATTTAAAGGAGACATATTATGCCCCTTTTTACAATATGTAATATAAGTCTCAGGTGTCCCCAGAATGTGTCTGTGAAGTTTCCACTCAAAATACTCATTTATTATATCATTCTGAAAATGCCTATTTTGAGTGGAAGCAGAAACGCGCTGTTTTGCGAGCCTGTCTCTTTAAATGCAAATGAGCTGCTGCTCCCCGCCCCCTTTTCCAGAATAGAGCTGTGCCATTGCAGCTCGGACCTGCTAAAAACATCTGTTTTCGTTCTGATTATCATGTTTATCGCGCTGAAATCATACGTTTTAAACCATATGAGTTTAAACTTCTGATATAGGGTTTTCTGAGCGCACACATCTGAAGCACACGCACAGAAAGCGGCTGTCGCAGCATGCGCGCACTAAACTAAGCTCTCATTCACACAAGTTTACGTTAAAAACACACCTTAGTTACAAAAACAGTTGGTTATGTCTGTGGAGGTAAACTGCTGGGAAATAAATTGCTTGTTTATTTAGATCTGTGTGGCAGCAGCAATATAAAGTAAATAAATCAATAATTCCACTGCTCTTTTGTCTCCTCTGAGGCTGGGACTCTAAACAGTGTGCTGTGCTCGTCTGTGCAGCCAAAGACAAAACAGTTAGAATGTTTTGCTCAAACTTTCACCATGGAATTAGAGCTGGTACACCATTGTCGCTTGATAAATCAAAATGACGGCGCTGTGGGTGTAAACTTACAGATTAAGGGGCGGTAATATTATAATGAGATCTTTGCCACGTCACTAGGGGAGAGAAATCAGACGCGCTCATTTTGCAGATGCTTGCAGAAAAATGCTTAACAAAACAAAGTTACTGGGTTTATCTTTTTCATGTTTCCTTGGTTGGTATATGCACCGGAGACCTGATTATAGCACTTACAACCTGGAGAAGTCAGATTTTCATGATATGTCACCTTTAAATATATACATTTAAAATTATTTTAGAATTTTAAATATTTTTATGTTTGTAAAACACCACAATGCAAAAAAAAAAAAATTCAGATCGTCCTTAAAACAGGTTTAATTTTCTTTATGCTAAATATATTTTGGGGTGTAAGACTTGGGGACACGTTTTTATGAGATTGATCCAATTCATTTAATTTTTCTGTACATTTTTCAGATTAAAACTACACTGTCTGAAAGCTTTCACTCATCATTTCCAGCTGTGACGAGAGTAAAACACTCTAGTAATCATGTGATCGGATTAGATGAGTTAACCGGTTAGTCTTACCTGCTTAAACCTGGCTAGCTCCTTCAGGGCTCGTCCCCACTGCTGCTTATAATGCAGTTTAGATTTAGTAGCAGACTCCAGTTTACGCTCCAGCTCCACCTTGATGATAAAAACACAGATGATTCTCAAAACAGACTGGATATAATACGCCTCTGCTCTGTGTAGGGTTTAGTGTCTCTGACCTTCTCCGGGGTCAGCAGGTTGATCTCTGACTGCAGATAGAATAAGAATATATTAACTAACATGAACTAACCATAAGCAATACATTTGCTACTGTATTTACTAATCTACGCTAACGTTAGTTAATAAAAATACAGATGTTCATGTTAGTTCACAGTGCTAATGTTAACAAGATTTTAATAATGTATTAGTAAATGTTGAAATTAATTTTGATTAATAAACGTTGTATACGTGCAGTTCATTATTAGTTCATGTTAACTAATGTAGTTAACTAATGAACCTTATTGTAAAGTGTTACCAATATTTTTTATAAATTATATTTTAAAATATATTCCAATAGAAAGCATCTATTTTAAATAGTAAAAATATTTCACAATATTAGTGCTTTTGCTGTATTTCTGATCAAATAAATGCAGGCTTGGTGAGCAGAAGAGACTTCTTTTCAAATCTTACTGGTCAAAAACGTATGACTGGTAGTGTATGCAATACAACACAGTATCTTTCACAGGGTAAATTCATCAAATGTGACGAGTCTGTGAATGCTGTCTAAGAAGCAGAGAAGCGCTGACAGCTGTGGTATATATACAGTGCTGTTCGTTACAGATCCAGTGTGTGTTTAACAGCACATCCATCAGCTCAAGCTGCTCCCGGTGTTAAGACAGCGTCCAGTCCAACTAAAACCTTACAAGCGCTCTCCATCCGCCGCTTCTCCCTCTGACAGAAAGCAGACGCCAGAGAAACCTGACACACGATGTTTGGTGTTCGCAAACGAGCAGAGAGCGTCCAGAAAAGAAGAAGAGAGACGGGGGAGGATTGAGCCTGGATAAACTGGGACAAATGCATGTTTACACGTTACTGACACGAGAGGGAAGACGATATATACACTAGCCTCCTCTCTTTTCGCATGTCAGAAACCTAGTTTGCTTGATTTGTTAGCGCCGCGCCGGGCCAGATGTTTTCTGGGAAAGAATGAGATGGCAGGCTGAAGTATTTCAGTAGGTGGGCTGTCTGAAGACGTGAAGATGCTCTGTTTCACAGAGGAGCCGCAGATGAATTCAATAGAAAACAGACGCTGGATATATGTGGGAATATTCTAGATGTCTGAATGCATGTTCACACTCATCTTGTGAAATATATAAATATACACACTACCGTTCAGAAGTTTGGGATCAGAAGGATTTGTAATGTTTTTACAGGAGTGTCTTCTGCTCAAGGCTGCATTTATTTGATTAAAAATACAGGAAAAAATGTAATATTGTGAAATATTATTATGATGTAAAATAACGTTTTTCTATTTTAATATACATTAAAATCTAATTTATTCCTGTGATGCGCAGCATCATAACTGCAGTCTTCAGTGTCTCATGATCTTCAGAAATCATTAATATGCTGATTTATTATCAGAGCTGGAAACTGTTGCTGCTTCATATTTGTTTGGAAGCTGTGATACTTTTTTCAGGATTCTTTGATGAATAAAAAGTTAAAAAGAAGAGCGTTTATTTAAAATAGAAATCTTTTCTAACAATATACACTACCGTTCAACAGTTTGGGGTCGGTACATTTATATTCTTTCCTTTTTTTGAAAGAAATTAAAACTTTTATTCAGCGAGGACGTGTTAAATTGATAAGAAGTGATAGCAAAGATTTATATTGTTAGAAAAGATTTATATTTTGAATAAATGCTGTTCTTTTTAACGTTTTATTCCTCAAAGAATCCTGAAAAAAGTATCAGTTTCCAAAAAACACAACTGTAGCAACATTGATAACTCTAATAATAAATCAGCATATTATACTGATTCCTGAAAGATCATGTGACACTTTTATCTGGAGTAATGCTTGACGGGTCACGGTCCAGCGATCGCTCACAGCGAAATAACCATTATATGTTTCATCAGGCATATTAAATAGCAACCCTTCTTAGTAGTCTACTACCCATTTTGCAAACGTTAAGGCACTCCTTGATGAAGACACTTCCTATAAAACATTACAAGTCTCACTGATCCCAAACTTTTGACGCGGTATCTACAGTTTATGTGTCTATCTCAACTCTGTCTTTTACCAAACGGACTTTGTAAGCTTTTTAAGCGACCACGTCGATCTGCCATCTACACAGCGGTGGTGCGTCTCCCATATTCGCTAAGGTAATAACACCGAATTGCAAAACGACATCTATGTAAGTGGGTCAGCTCGCTACTGCGTGTTGAACATGTCTCGGTATTTTTTACATTTTGTTTCTAAATGGAGGCGCCCAGCGAGCGTCGGCCAAGAAAGATGAGTACAACCGTGTGAAGGCGGGGGGACTCAGAGCCCGTCTGGGGCAAAGGGAGCCGAAAAAGTATAGACTTGGTGTTCTGCCTTCGTATTGTGGTCATCTTGCAGCCCGTTGTAACACTGAATAGCGAACGAGGTTTTCAGGCCGACACACATGGATGCAAATAGACACTCCTGCTAGTCGGCATGCCAGTAGCGTTTCACGCGCAGAGGCCCTACCATAAACCAGCCTCTTAAGTGAGAGCGGCACCGACGCGAGAGCTGGGCAAGACGGGATAGCAGTGAGGAGAGGAGGGGCCAGAGGCTTCCGGGCAGTGCCGGGAGTTCTGACCGCCGGAGCGGCGAGAATTCCGTGCCAGGAAGGAAGGAAGACGAGACAAAGACACGTGGAGGGGGGGGTAAAACACGGACTGAGGAGGGAAGCTGCCGGCGGGAATACTGGAGGAAGAAAGAGAGGGGTGCGGAAGGTGGGGGAGGAGAGATAAGATAGAGAAAATGGGGAAAAAGGTCGTAAACAAAACAGGAGAAAACTGGTAAATAAGGGGGGAATGGAGGGTGGGTCGACGAAAAAAGAAAGGACAAAAAAGAGAAAAATAGGGCCTCCGGCAAAACTGGAAAAACAAAAAACAGAGAAAAATACACAAGACTGAGGCACCAGAACTAACAAAGGGCTGGGAACACAAGCCAGGGAAAGGGCATGCAAACATTGTATAAGCAAAAATGGGCGAGATGCGTGGTGGGTGTTAAGGAAGGAGCGAGGTGGGTGTGTGGGGACAGCTGTGTGATGCGAAGGAAAGAGGCGAAAGGAAGGAAATCCACAGGAGAAGGAGGGCGAAAACAGGGTGACACGAAAGCGGACGGAAAAGACTGCCAGAACGAGATAGGTAGGGTCGAGGTCAAAGAGCGAGGACTGTCGGTGGGTATCGACGAGCAATGGCCGAGAAAGAAACAACAGACGTATGTAGTGGGCAGGTGACCGTCGAAAGCGGGGCCTACGGAGCGGCCAATCTGCCGAAGTTCGTCAAACAACCTACCTGATCGACAACTTACCGGCGAAAATAGATCACGACCAACACCCCACACAAGCTACGAAAAGCGGAAGAAAGAAAAGAATCAAGATAGATCCAAGAACACACAAGCAACCCAAGAGAGCAACGAGAGCTACTTAAGAATAACAAAATGGAACAAGAAAGACAAGAAGACGAAAAAAAAAGAAAGAAAAAAAAATATCAAGAGATGAGATGGGGAACAGAGAGACCACGAGAAACACCCCGCCCGACCACCCAGGGACACCACAAAGAAGTCGCTTCACTCCCAAGTAAGAACGATGAATATAATTGACACCGGTGACCTTGACCCCAGCCTGAAGCCAGAGGTCACAGTCACAGCTCGTGTTCGCTGTGTTTACCTGCTGTCGCTGCTGAGCCAGGAGATCCTCGAGCTGCCTGACCTTTGACCTCTCCAGCTCCACCTGGTGAGCGCAGACGCCGGCCGCTGTCTTGCAGCTCCCGCATGCTGAACTCGTGCTCGGAGCGGAGCCTCTGCGTCTAAACGAGCGGCAGACGAACGCCTCAGAAACACGATCACACGACACGCTCTCTGAAGATCATTCAGTCTCACCTGCATCTCAGCGTGAGCCAGAGCTTTCTCTCTCTTCTCCAGATCAGACCGAGTCTTCTGCAGCTGCTCCTCCAGGAGACTATACTCCATCTCCTGGAAACACAGTGACAAAAACATAACATAACTAACCCTGTCATGGGTTTCTGCAACAGTGCTCACTCTCTGACCTTCTTCTTGGCGAGCTCTGTTCCTCCACTCCTCCGCCAGCATGTGACTCCGCTCTTTCTGCTTCAGCTGACGACAAAACAAACACAACAACACATTACGTCTGAAAGACAAACAAACAACTTCTAGTACACATCTGCAGCATCTTATTGGTCCCCAGATGTGCACCACCTCTGTTACGATTGGCTAAACTCTTTGCATATAAAATGAGTAACTTTGCATATGAAACGACTTGCTGAATACTGAATAAAGGCAGGTAATCATACACTGTAAGAAATAAACAAATACAAAAAAAACGTTTTAAGTTGCCAGAACTTTAATATATATATATAGTAGCAACATTACGTTTTACAGACTGAAATTACAATTTAAAAAACAACAACATATATTTCTGTAACTGAAATAATGTTAACATACCAAATTACTAAAATCTCTTTTTACCTTTATAATATACTGGCGAACGCCTTAAAACACAGGTGGTGCCAGACACGAACGCAAAACACCATCATTATAACCGGCATGAGAGTAAAATAACGCAATAAACAACATACAACCTTAATGTACTGAGAAAACGAAGAGGACACTTATTTGAATGAAAAACCATCAAATGTGAGCCGCACAGCACAGGGAATTATCAGTTGCCAAAAGTCAATTTAAGGCTTTTTACTAAAGCAATAATCCCCGTGAAGCCGTGGTTTACAGTGAGTTTATAACAGCTAAGGGGTGTTGTTAGGCACAAGTCCCTCAGCTGTTATAAGTTCACTGTAAACCAAGGCTTCACGGGGGTTACTGCTTTTATAAAACGGTTATTCCATATACGTAGTAAAGTTTCACAAAATAAAACAGAGCAAATAAAGTGTAATGATATTAATAAACACAGTATTCTTCCACCAAACAATGTAGCTCCTCAGAAACAGTTGTGGTTGCTACAAAGTGGCTGCCGAGCAACACACAAACGTAAACAAAGGTGTGTGTTACTTTGTAGCATCATTTACAACAGCTTCGAACGCGGCTCAGCCAATCAGAATCAAGCACCGGAACTCTCCGCTTGATAAAATACATTATAAGATGTCTTGTTCTAAAACAGAACATTTTAACAGTATTTTACTGTAAAAGGAAATGTCCCGTTACATCGATTACAGTTTTCTACCATATTGATTTTTACCGGGTTTTTACCGTAGTGTGATTTTTACAGTGTATGAGCTCATGGCTCTGATGTCAACACTGTAATGCTTTGTTTATCTTATGCTGTTTTTGGGTAAAGGGGATGCTTTGCATTGTGCACATTAGAGTTTCTTCATAGCTCCACGACAGTGAAAAACTAAATTCTGTTTTCCATGACACATGTGATCCGAGAACCGAGCCGCACCTGATTGTCGAACAGATCCTCCTGCATCTCCAGCTCCAGCGCTGCCTTGTACTCCAGGGTCTCTCGAGGTCGAATGACAGTCTCTGCCTCACTGGGACCCTGATCAACAAACATTACCATTGTACCAATAAGCATTGCATGTATTCTGAGCCAGTGCTATCTGCTTGTCAACCAGCATTCAAAGTCCAAAGCGCGAGGAAAATCTGCGCTGATACAATGTTACTCGTCAGTTGCTCAGTCACATTATTATGAATTTTTACAAGGCATGTTACAATGCGATACGTGTGACGTATTCATAATGAGACTCATTTATAAATCTGCTGACAACAAAAAGAAGCGCTGAGGTCTTCCTGCACATTTCTGCCAAAATAAAAGCTGAGAAAAAGCTAGAACGCCAACATTCATAAATGTTAGTATTGTTGTAATTTTACTGTTGTTCTGTAAAATAAAATAAAAAGACAATAATAATGATAATAATCATTACAACAGCTCTCTTAATACATTTATTATAACATACACACATAGTGTTCAAATTGGGATCTGTAATATTTTGTAATGTTTTAAAAGAAGTCTCTTCTGCTCAGCAAGGCTGCTTTTCTTTGTACAGTAAAAATACATGCCTGATTCAAGAAGGGCGTCTGATCGCCAAAAAATATTATTTTACGAACGTATTAATTTTAAGTTAAATTGTGCTTTGTTGGTGTAATGTTTGCTAGAATGTTAAAAAATGTTGAGCGTTAAATATTTTTAAATTGTTGTTTTATAAATGATTTTTTTCTTTGAAAAACAAGACAAAACAGTAAAAAAAAAAGTGTTCGGTATTCGGCTTCGGCCAAGAATTTTCATTTCGGTGCATCCCTAACCATAATTCTGCTGTCCAAGCCACATTAACATTCAGATACAGAACGAGAGTCGGTGAGGAATCAAAGGTGAAGCACCTGTGACGATTCAGAGACGAGGACGTCTTGAGCTTTCACAAACCCCAGATCTTCAAGAGCGCTCACATAACAGAGTTCAGCCAACTTCTCAGACCTACAGACACACATTCAGTTCAACCGTTAAACTCACACCATTTCTGCCATGGGACAAAAGCATAATAAAGGTAACTATGATTGTAATCTTTTTATCTTACAATTCGGTTTTTTTTGTCTGCCACAGAATAAAAAAATAAAAAAGGTAACCGTGACTGTCTCAAAATCAGAGTTTATATCTCGCAATGAGACTTTTCCCTCAATTCAGAGTTTTATATCTCGAATATGACTTTTTATTCAAAATTCAGTTTATATTTCGCAATTATGACTTTTCCCCTCAAAATTCAGAGTTTTATATCTCGCAATTATGACTTTTTGCCTCAAAATTCAGTTTATATCTCGCAATTATGACTATCTTCCATAAAAACCAATTGTTGGCATGTATCATAAAAATGTGCTTGATGTGGTGACATAAATACACATCCTTAACCCAGAAATCATCATTCTGCAACCATTTACCTGTTTGACTTTCTTCTATGAACACATAAGAAGATATTTTGAGAAATGTCTCAGTGTTTTTAGTGCATACAATGAAAGTAAATGGGCTTTAATGTTGTTTAGTTCTCAACATTCTACAAAATATCTTCTTTTGTGCTCAACAGAAGAAAGAAACTCATTTTTGGGTGAACTGTCCCTTTAAATAACTCCATAGTTTTCACCGTCCCTCTCCTATGCCCCCCCCCCCCCCCCCCCCCCCCCCCCCCCCCCCCCCCCCCCCCCCCCCCCCCCCCCCCCCCCCCCCCCCCCCCCCCCCCCCCCCCCCCCCCCCCCCCCCACCCCCCCCCCCCCCCCCCCCCCCCTCTTTTTACAGACATTTCAGCATTGTGTTTGTGTTAATACTGAAACTACTGATCATTTATTTTTCCATTGTATGCATGTAGACGCCTTATGATATTCGTGACTGATTTTTCCCAAAGTTTCCTCACCTTCCTCAAACATTGCTTGGTTAATAACATCCTTGTTCTTTGGAAATCAAATATACATAAATCTAAGCATTAGAAAGTGAAACCTAGGTTTTGTGCATTTCACAATGAGTTTCATTCTTATACAAACGCCCTGAAAATAATAAAATAACAATGCGATAATCCTTTTTGCCATAATAGAAAAATATGACTTACAAAAAAGCACTAGCCCTTTAATTTTCTTTTTCTATTAATTTATTTGTATTTGATCTATTCTCTATTCTATGTATTTCTTTATGCGCCTGATCCTACTGTTCTAATGCAAACATATATGTGTCCCTGCAGCACAAAAGCAGTGTTAAGTCGCTGGGGGATATTTGTAGCAATAGCCAACAATACATTGTATGGGTCAAAATTATTGATTTTTCTTTATGCCAAAAATCATTAGGATATAAGTACAGATCATGTTCCATGAAGATATTTAGAAAATTTCCTACCGTAAATATATCAAAACGGAATGTTTGATTAGTAATATGCATTGCTAAGAACTTCATTTGAACAACTTTAAAGATGATTTTCTCAATATTTAGATTTTTTGCACCCTCAGATTCCAGATTTTCAAATATTGTCCGATCCTAACAAACCATACATCAATGCAAAGATTATTTATTCAGCTTATGACTGGTTTTGTGGTCCAGGTTCACATTTGTGTTTTTTGTTGAGTATCATATTACTGTTGAATAATAAGATTGCATAACAGGACTGTGTGTTTTAAGGTCGCCATCTAGAGGTGAGTTCTGTGTGCTACAGGTACAATGATCTGCTGGGATTGAACAGAATATGATCCAACAACTAAATACAGTCCTGTACGCTTCACGCCGAGACGCTTGCATCAGCGCAGCCTTCATGGATTCAGATTTGCAAATCTGCACGAACCCGTCTGCTTTCATGATGGGAATGGATGGATGGTGCTGAGGAGGCGAGACAGATGAATGCTGACAGAACCCAGCAGAACATCTCTAGAGCTCGGCTCTCTGTGCCACATCTCCACCGCCAGAGGAACCCTGATCACACACAACAACAACAGCTCACAATCAAACCAAGACATCACATTTAAACACCCAGCTCATTTCATATTAAGTGTTAACTACACTTACAGTTATCAGTTCATTTCCAGACTGAGATTAACCCTGTAAGGCCTGACACATGAAATCATAGTCAGAAAAACTTTAGAACCATATGTCTAATATTGTCTAATAAAGAACAAGTGTTTTTTGTTGAGTTACACTTGATGGATCAGGCTTTATGGCTTATGGATACAGTGAGAATACGGAGGAAAAAACAGCTCAATTTAATTCAGAGACTCAAACTGAGCAAAAATATGAATTTGCTGCAGATGCTGATATTCATATGATGAAATTCTGCTGCTTGTGATGTTAATCAGTGATTATATATATATAACTTATATAAAATGATCTAAATATTCAGTCGTCGTCTATATCTCAGTGATATGACTTAGAGATTGAAAGGATCCAAAAATATGCTCACGGGTCGATTAGGATTTGTGTTTTTTTTAAATAGTGGTTACGAACAAGTGCTCTTCTGTAAATAAGCGTTATAATTAATTTCAGCGATAAAAATCTACCTTTATGCTTACACTATTTTTTTTTTTTTCTTCTTTTTTTTTGGGAGTCCTTAATTATAAGGTTACATTAACAATTACCCACACTGAATTTTAATTAGGCTATTTATTTGTAAATATAATATCACACTTAACTTAAAAAAAAAAAAAATTGTGTGCAAGCATGTAACTTGCCCATATGTCGTTGTTAGATTAACTTAAATATAAATTATATTGTTAAAATCTATTCAATTACACAGTGGCTGTCAGAACATGTGTCATAGCAGAGTATTTAAAACATTACATGAAATTAATTAAGAATAAACAGGTAAAGTAACATATAATGCGTTTCCAGTGTACTATTTCAAGTCAGTTCAAGTCACCTTTATTTATATAGCGGTTTTAACAATACAGATTATGTCAAAGCAACTTTACAGCATTAATTAGGAAAATAATGTTTCAATAATGCAAAGTGACAATAGTAAAAACTCATTTTTCAGTTAAAGACAGTTCATCAATGAATTCAGTGATGTCAACATCCAGCTCAGTTTTAATAATATCTTTGCAATCACGTCAACGATAACGCTGGAAATTAAGTGTCCACAACTAAAATAAATAATATTTCGGGAATGCTATCTCTAGACTTCATCTATAGTGAACAAAGTTAACGAGGTGTAGACACTGATGAGGGCTTCAGGGAATGATGAATGAATGATGATGCATTATATTTATATACACATATATATATATAAATATAGACTGATTGAGCAATTACATGAGGCATGAGATGTTCATTCATGTTTATTCGCGTTAAAACTAGTAGTAAAGACTAGAGTCAATGCTTCAAGTTACTGTTAGAGGTCTTTTCTTTAAAGAAACACAAGCAGAAAATGAATAGAGAGTTGTAGAGTTAGCGGGTCAGTCAACAAGTAGATATAATAGAAATAGAATAGAGTGCAAGTGTTAGAGGGTCAAGTCTACAAATAGATAAAATAGAATTAGAATCGAGAGTGCTAGAGTTAGAGGGTCAAATAAACCAAATATACCAATAGAATAGAAATAGAGTGCAAGTGTTAGAGGGTCAAGTTAACAAATAGATAAAATAGAATTAGAATAGAGTGCTAGAGATAGAGGGTCAAGTCAAAAAATAGATGAAATAGAATTAGAATAGAGAGTGCTAGGTTAGAGGGTCAGTCAACAAATAGATCAATAGAATTAGAATAGAGCGTGCTAGAGTTAGAGGGTCAAGTCAACAAATAGATAAAATAGAATTAGAATAGAGAGTGCAAGTGTTAGAGGGTCAAGTAAACAAATAGATAAAATAGAATTAGAATAGAGAGGGCTAGAGTTAGAGGGTCAAATAAAAATAGCAGGAAAATCTAATTAGATAGAGAGTGCAACTGTTAGAGGGTCAAGTCAACAAATAGATAAAAAGGAATTAGAATAGAGAGTGCTAGAGTTAGAGGGGCAAATAACAAATATATAAAATAGAATTAGATAGAGAGTGTTAGAGTTGAGTCAAGAAAACAATAGATAAAATAGAATTAGAATAGAGAGCAAGTGTTAAAGGGTCAAGTCAACAAATAGATAAAATAAAATTAGAATAGAGAGTGCTAGAGTTAGAGGGTAAAGTCAACAAATAGATAAAATAGAATTACAATAGCAGTGCTAGAGTTAGTAGGGTCAAGGCAACAAAAGGATAAAATAGAATTAGAATAGAGAGCAAGTGTTAAAGGGTCAAGTCAACAAATAGATAAAATATAATTAGAATAGAGAGTGTTAGAGTTAGAGGGTCAAGTCAACAAAAAGATAAAATAGAATTAGAATAGAGAGTGTTAGAGTTAGAGGGTCAACAGTTAACAAAAGTAAAATAGAATTGAATAGGAGTGCTAGAGTTAGAGGGCCCCCCCACCCTCCCCCCCCCCCCAAAAAACGTACACAAGTAAGAGAAGAATAAAAACTTAGGGTAAAAGTCAACAATAGTAAAATAGAATTAGGAATAGAGAGTGTTCGAGTTAGAGGGTCAAGTAACAATAGTTAAAATATAATTAGAATCGAGAGTGTTAGAGGTAGAGGGTCAAGTCAACAGATAGATCAAATAGAATTAGAATAGAGAGGGTTAGAGTTAGAGGGTCAAGTTAACAAAT
Source organism: Sinocyclocheilus anophthalmus (assembly GCA_018155175.1). Taxonomy (NCBI): domain Eukaryota; kingdom Metazoa; phylum Chordata; class Actinopteri; order Cypriniformes; family Cyprinidae; genus Sinocyclocheilus; species Sinocyclocheilus anophthalmus. Next base: position 50,440 of record JADLZN010011901.1, on the reverse strand, counting down.
AGATAAAATAGAATTAGAATAGAGAGTGCTGGAGTTAGAGGGTCAAGTCAACACATAGATAAAAAAGAATAGAATAGAGAGTGCTAGAGTTAGAGGGTAGTCAACAAATAGATAGAATAGAAATAGAATAGAGAGTGTTAGAGTTAGAGGGTCAAGTTAACAAATAGATAAAATAGAATTAGAATAGAGAGTGCTAGAGTTAGAGGGTCAAGTTAACAAATTAGATAAAAATAGAATTAGAATAGAGAGTGCTAGAGTTAGAGGTAAGTCAACAATAGAGTACAATAGCATTAAAAGCGAGTGCTAGAGTTAGAGGTCAAGTCAACAATAGATAAGAAGAATTAGAAGAGAGAGTGTGAGTGTAGAGGGGTCAAGTCAACAAATAATAAGATAGAATTTAGAACAGAGGTGTTGAGTTAGAGGGTCAAGTCAGCAAATAGATAAGAAGAATTAGATAGAGAGTGCAGAGTTAGAGGGTCAGTCACACAAATAGATAAAATAGACTTAGAATAGAGGTGCTAGAGTTAGAGGGTCAAGTTACAAATAGATAAAATAGACTTAGAAATAGCGAGTTGTAGAGTTAGAGGGTCAAGCAAACAAATAGTATAATTAAATTAGAATAGAGAGTGCTAGAGTTAGAGGGTAAAGTCAACAAATAGATAAAATAGAATTAGAATAGAGAGTGCTAGATTAGAGGGGTAAGTTAACAAATAGATAAAATAGACTTAGAAATAGAGTGCTAGGTTAGGGGTTCAAGTCAACAAAATAGATCAATAGAATAGAATAGAGAGGTAGAGTTAGAGGGTCAAGTCAAAAAAATAGATAAAATAGAAATTAGCTAGAGAGTGACTAGAGTTAGAGGGTCAGTCAACAAATAGATAAGAAGAATAGAATAGAGAGTGGTGGTTAGAGGGTCAAAGTCAACAACTAGATACGATAGAATTAGAATCGAGAGTGATAGGTAGCGGTCAGTCAACAATAGCTAAGTAGAAATTAGAACAGAGAGTGCTAGAGTTAGATGGACAAGTCAACAAAAAGTTAAAATAGAATTACAATAGAGAGTGCTAGAGTTAGAGGGTAAAGTCAACAAATAGATAAAATAGAATTAGAATAGAGAGTGCAAGTGTTAGAGGGTTTTATATAAATAAATAGATAAAAATAGAATTAGAATAGAGAGTGCTAGAGTTAGAGGGTCAAGTCAACAAATAGATAAAATAGAATTAGAACAGAGAGTGCTAGAGTTAGAGGGTCAAGCCAACAAATAGTTAAAATAGAATTAGAATAGAGAGTGCTAGATTTAGAGGGTCAATTAAACAATAGATGAAATAGAATTAGAATAGCGAGTGCTAGAGTTAGAGGGTCAAGTCAACAAATAGATAAAATAGAATTAGAATAGAGAGTGCTAGAGTTAGAGGGTAAAGTCAACAAATAGATAAAATAGAATTAGAATAGAGAGTGTTAGAGTAAGAGGGTCAAATAAAAAAACCGATAAAATAGATTTAGAATAGAGAGTGTTAGAGTTAGAGGGTCAAGTAAACAAACAGATAAAATAGAATTAGAATAGAGAGTGCAAGTGTTAGAGGGTCAAGTCAACAAAAAGATAAAATAGAATTAGAATAGAGAGTTCTAGAGTTAGATGGTCAAGTCAACAAATAGATAAAATAGAATTAGAATAGAGAGTGTTAGAGTTAGAGGGTCAAGTTAACAAATAGATAAAATAGAATTAGAATAGAGAGTGTTAGAGTTAGAGGGTCAAGTAAACAAACAGATAAAATAGAATTAGAATAGAGAGTGCTAGAGTTAGAGGGTCAAGTCAACAAAATTAGATAAATAGAATTAGAATAGAGAGTGGTTAGAGTTAGAGGGTAAAGTCAACAAATAGATAAAATAGAATTAGAAATAGAGAGTGCTAGAGTTAGAGGGTCAGATAAAGATGTAAGATAGATTAGATAGGAGAGTGTAGAGGTAGAGGGTAAAGTCACAATAGATAAAATAGAATGCGAATAGAGAGTGCTAGAGTTGAGGGCAAGTCAACAAATCGATAAAAAAGAATTAGATGTATTAGACGGCAACGCTGACCTAAAAATCCCGCATCTCAGACCTCAAACACATAGAATATTACCCTTTTTAGACGTAGTTTTTGAAGTAAAGAGTAAAGAAAATACTATACAAAACTTATTAACAAAACAGTTCTTTATGTGCTTCTGTGAGCGGAGAAAAACATAATAAAGCTAGGCTATAGGCCTATATACATAACGATAAATAGGCCTATAAGAGAAATATATTTGTATTTAAATAATAAATTAAGAAAATGAAAAAAAAAAACGTGTAACAAGTAGCCTAGTATGCAGAGTTTCAGTTCATTTTTGTGCTGCGCGAAAGGAAACCAAGACAGCAGAAAGCGCATCCGGTTTGTTTTATTTCTGTTTTTATTGTGAATGTACACAAATAAAGGCAAACATTTTACAATTTCGATTATCTTTAGGACTAAAAGGAGTAGTTGCTTCCACTGTTAGAGGGAAAGAAATCAAGGTTATCACACAGTTAAGCATTGTACCTTGACCAATGCGCCGTTCATTATCATAATAAAGTACAGTCAGTCAAACATATGGAAAAAAACACACTGCTCAGTTTAATTATGTAGTAAAATCTGTGCCGTTAAGTTTTATCACCGTACCGTCGTGATGTTATGCACAACATTTAGTTTTACATGGATATTGGAACGCGAGTAAAGTACATAATAAATAATAATTTGCCATTCAAATACAACGCGAATACGGAAACATTTGATTTTGTCGAATGAGAATAATCAACTTGTTGTTTATATAGCTATAGCTTCTTATATTTTTATTCTTGTTCTTTTCTAAATACTGTTTATTGAAAGGATTTGTTGTGGAGTGAGATGAACTAAAATAGCTTAGCTATGTTTACAGTGTTTGTTATAATGTTTGTAAACATTTCGCGTCGGAATTAGGCCAATTTCTGAATGAAATAATAAAATGCGACTTATACCCGACTTATGTTTTTTGTCTCTAAAAAACTGGATTTTTTTATACATGTAGCGTATTTTAACCATGCAGCAAACCTTTTTAAATATTTGATAAATTACAGAAAAAATAAATAATTAAATGACTTTTTAAACATTTATAGGGGTCATATGATGCTTTTTTTTAAGATCATTATTTTGTGTATTTGGTGGAACAGAATATGTTGACATGCTTTAATAAAAAAAAAAAAACATTATTTTTCAAATAATGTACATTATTGTAGGTCCTCTATGCCCGCCTCTCTCAAACGCATCGTTTTCAACAAAGCCCCTCCTTTCAGACAAGCGCAGTCTGCTCTGATTGGCCAGGTGACCCAGTGCAATGTGATTGGCCGAACACCGCAAGCACTGTCGGAAATGTAACGCCCCTTACCATAAAATCGCAAGCTTCAGCTTTCAAAATAAATACAAGGAAGTTAATATGTCGTTAAGTTGTACATCAGTTTAAAGCATGAAAGGACAAACAGAGTGCGGACAGACACAGTGCTGATTGCAGTCACAGGCGCGGTTAAGGGAAAGCTGACGTGCTATGATTTCGACAGACAGTTAGCGGACAGGTTACATCCCAGGAGAGTGCAACGGTCTACCCACACAACACACACACACACGACGTGTTACTCTGTGCTGAGCAAAACTCAGCATTTGAACAGTCAATAGCTAATACTTAAACTAGTAACAAAACATACGTACAGTCGCTGATTCAGAAGTGCCAGATTGTCATGACTTTTTTTTTTTTTTTTTTTGAAATAAAAAAGGGGGGGGCCTTTGTGCCACAGCCAGCCATCGTACTCTCTAGGGTGTCCCGAAAATGCGTTGCCAACAAAATTCGACCATCTGGGTTGTGCGTTCGTTGTAAATAATCTTAACCAAGGATTCAGAATTGCATCTAACTGCGGAAGGCCAATAAAGGGCTTTTGCTTCGAATGAAAACACAGCGGGGGTTCTCCCTGACTGCTGTGCAACAGAAACTGCGTTACGGAAACCACGGCCTTCTTTTTTATTGAAAAAAATCATTTGGACTGCATTATGCTAATGTTTCCACACAGTGAGGTAGATATGTGGGGGCGTGTTAGAACGAGGCGTTTTAGGTAGGTGTTGTTGTCTCTTAACTTTTATAAAGAATATATCTCTTTGGATTTTAAACTTTAGTCTTTGCAAATTTACAGATATTCTTTATACACCAAGAGCTTGTAACACTCCAAAGAGAAAGCAAAACTTGAAATCGCATCATATGACCCCTTTAATATTTTACTCGGTCAAATTCTACGTCGGTAAAAACCGGTTAAAATGAGCATCCCTAGATCTAAGCACATCTCATAGGTCTGAAAAAAGTGAGTTGCCACTGAAAGGTGAGGAGTTTCATCTATGAACATGTTAAAGCTTTCGCGAGGCACCTGAGGACGCAGTTGATGGGGAAGCTGGTCCTGAGGTCTCGGATGCAGCGCAGGTCCAGAGAGAAGCAGTAGTGATGTGCGGACGCAGGGATGGAGATCTTTGGAGCAGAAACAGAGACGGACGAGTCTGCAGCATCAGCTTTAGACACATCTGGGACAACAGGTGCATCTGAAGGAACAACACAGCTATTCATACACACACACATTTACTGTGCTCTAGCATGAGAAATATTGCTTTTTAATGACTACTAATGAGATATGAACGTTCAGTCTGAACTGAATGAGATTTAACAACTGTGCATGAAAATAATACATAAACAGCAACTGGACAACACGATAACACTATGCACATGTGGGTCAAAGATAAGACGTCCCATTTTGGTGACCACATGAAAAAAAGTGATTTCATATACACAGAAAGTATAACAAATGCAAGTAAAATGTTCCCACACAGTTTGAAATAAAAATGTCAAAATATGGGTGAAATAATATTAATTGTCATTCAGCGTAACAGATATGCATTTATATAAAAACGAAACATACTTATTCTGAACCTGTACTTATTAAAATATATAAAAGAAAATTTAGTGATCATACTAATTTTTTTAACTATTTTAAATGATTAAAACGGTTGCTGTCTAATGATGGAGCTAATGATTCTTGTTCTAAATATGCCGATGGAGATTTTTGGTATATGTATGATTGTAATGTATGAGTACATTTTTGCACGGAAAAAAAATGAATAATAGGATGATTTTTTTAAAGCTTTTTAAAGTTTATGATGCTTGCAAAACCCATTTTCATCTTTGACCATCATGTATTAAAAATTGGTTTATGTACTAAAATATCAATATATATGCATATGAGATCGATCAATATTGGATTTTGCTTATAATAATGTGTTTAAAGAAAGCCAATGAATGGATTATTGTGCCAATGCTAGTAAAATTAATATATGGAATGTGTTAAATAACGTTCTTAGTCTTTCGTTCCAGTGTCACAGAGCCAGAGAGAAGATACAGAGCTGAAGTGAATTAAAGGACAGATCAAAAGACCAATAAATACCAAAAAAAATATATATTATGCATAATAGGGTGTCAAATTTTTTTTTAAAAATAGAATTTGAATATTCGTCAAATTTAAAAGAATACTTTTCAAGGTGCATTTTCAAGCTTTTCCAGCACTTTAAACTGTGGTAAATTACATGTTTATACACACACACACTTGAGTTTTTCACTTTAAATCAGATGTTATTGTGCTATTAAAAACCACCGGTCTGGATTGCATATAGCATTGCATAATATAAATAGCCAACATACAGTATATAAATTAAATAAAAAAGAAAAATAATTTACAGGGTATCTACAGGATTTTAAAATAAAATGTAAGGCTTTTTAAGACCTGCACAAATAAAATAAAATAAATACTGAGCATGGTAATGTCTATGGTAACATATTAAACCATAAAATGACTGCAAAAAAAAAGGTTCAAATACAGGTTTTCCCAAATAGAAAGTTTTATATAAGTGACAGACCTCACATTTCAGCCTTTAAAATATTTTTAAGCAATAAAGAAAAGGGATGAGTCAAAAGTACAAAGAATTATTTTGTTTCTTTGATCGCGGAGGATGAATTTGCATTTTCAATAAGCCCGTCTGCTGTTTTTGTTCAGGAAAAAAAGCTAATGTGCCTTCAGAAATCTAAAAAATGTAAACAGCTAGATGATTGTGTGCTTTAAATAAAATTAATTCTTTACACTTTTGACTCATCCCTTTTCTTTATTTCTTGAAAATAGATTAAAGGCTAAAATATCAGTGGTGTAAATCGGATGGTTCGTCACGATACGATACGATATCGATTCTCATACCCAGCGATACGATATTTGCCGATACTTCAAACAATTCTGCGATACGATTCGATCGATATATCGATATTATTATATTATATATTTTAAACAACCATCTACATTTTTAATTCACAAATGCAACCAAAACATATAACATGAATATTTATCTTAAATTTTCACATCCTGTTCCTCAATTGGGACATTCAAAAACAAAAAATAGGCCTACAAAAAAATTAAATAAAAATCAAGTCACACACAAGATATAAGTAATCTTAAGATATGACAACAGTCAAGATTTGTGTGCTAAAATATGCAATGTGTAAAATAATGTAAATCCTCATTAGGAAACAACACAAACGAGGTACTCCAGTTGTAGAAAAAATACATTAATGTAGAAAAATAAATAAACAAAATACAAAAATAAAGCTGTTAAAACTTTTTGGCTGCTACTATGGGCTCAGTGCTAAAAATATTTTCTACAGATAACCAAATTCAAGCAATAGCAGAAAATAAATACAATATAACAAAGACACAAATTAAATAAACCGTGCTTTTCAGGTTTTTCAGGTAGATCTAAAAGACATTTTCAGGTACAGAAAGAAAGCACGGATCTAATATACTGTTTACGTTAAGACATAGGCCTAATCGACTGTGTTTATTTAGTTTAACTGAGCAGGGGCATTTTTGCTTACCTTTTACATGGCTTAAAAGCGCAGACTCCCCCATGAAAAAAGCTGAATTTACTGGAGACTGTACATTATTTTAACCATAATTTGTATTTGTCGTTTTCAAGCCAACGCTGACTGAAGCAGCAACCTCCCGACATCTGCTCCATCAGAGGCGCGCGTCAATAAAGACAAACAGATCACACTAAAGCCAGACTCGAGCAGAGCTGTTTTTGTTTTATGCAAAAGGTATTTTGTCTAAAAAGTGAACTACCATTATTCAGTAATAAAGCAAATTATTATAAAAACCAATGCAATTGCAATTTCAAGCACTTTATCCAAAATCCAAGCACTTTTAAAACACTATGTTAAAACTCAAGCATTTTCAAGGATTTCAAGCACACTTACGTACATGATGCTGTTTTGTTTCTAATAGTTTAAGCAACTTAATTAATTATATATGCTTTATAAACATTGATTTAAACATTATGCACTTTTTTCAAAGATAGTCATGTTATTTTATTGCTTTGAAGAAACGTGCATTAGTAATAGTTTGCTCGATGCGCCCTCTTGTGGACTCAGGAGAGAAGCCAAATGCTGTTTTTCCCCCAAACTGAAATTGTGCCTTTTAAATTAGAACACAATTTGAATATTGATAATATTTAAGTACAAAATTCGAATTTAGTTTTTCAGCCATTTTGACAGCCCTAATGCATAACGCTGAGATTTTAATCATAAACAAGCCTGATTTACACCAGGACTCTTATTTTGAAATGCATATGCTTTACTACTTACAGATGCACATTCAAAATGATGAAATTTGCTTGAACACTTGCCATGAGCTGTGGGCGGAGCCTGTCTCTCATACGTTGTGGGTGGAGTCTGTCTCTCGTGTACTGTGGGCGGAGCCTGTCTCTCATACGTTGTGGGTGGAGTCTGTCTCTCGTGTACTGTGGGCGGAGCCTGTCTCTCATACTTTATGGGCAGAGTCTGTCTCTCGTGTACTGTCGGTGGAGCCTGTCTCTCATACGTTATGGGCGGAGCCTGTCTCTCATGTACTGTGGGCGGAGCCTGTCTCTCATACTTTATGGGCGGAGCCTGTCTCTCGTGTACTGTGGGCGGAGCCTGTCTCTCGTGTACTGTGGGCGGAGCCTGTCTATCATACTTTATGGGCAGAGTCTGTCTCTCGTGTACTGTGGGCGGAACCTGTCTCTCATACTTTATGGGCAGAGTCTGTCTCTCGTGTACTGTGGGCGGAGCCTGTCTATCATACTTTATGGGCAGAGTCTGTCTCTCGTGTACTGTGGGCGGAGCCTGTCTATCATACTTTATGGGTAGAGTCTGTCTCTCGTGTACTGTGGGCGGAGCCTGTCTATCATACTTTATGGGTAGAGTCTGTCTCTCGTGTACTGTGGGCGGAGCCTGTCTATCATACTTTATGGGTAGAGTCTGTCTCTCGTGTACTGTGGGCGGAGCCTGTCTATCATACTTTATGGGCAGAGTCTGTCTCTCGTGTACTGTCGGTGGAGCCTGTCTCTCATACGTTATGGGCGGAGCCTGTCTCTCATGTACTGTGGGCGGAGCCTGTCTCTCATACTTTATGGGCAGAGTCTGTCTCTCGTGTACTGTCGGTGGAGCCTGTCTCTCATACGTTATGGGCGGAGCCTGTCTCTCGTGTACTGTGGGCGGAGCCTGTCTATCATACTTTATGGGCAGAGTCTGTCTCTCGTGTACTGTGGGCGGAGCCTGTCTCTCATACTTTATGGGTGGAGCCTGTCTCTCGTGTACTGTGGGTGGAGCCTGTCTCTCATACTTTATGGGCGTAGCCTGTCTCTCATACGTTGTGGGTGGAGTCTGTCTCTCGTGTACTGTGGGCGGAACCTGTCTCTCATACTTTATGGGCAGAGTCTGTCTCTCGTGTACTGTCGGTGGAGCCTGTCTCTCATACGTTATGGGCGGAGCCTGTGTGTGCCAAGAAAATATCCCCCAAACCATTACACCACCACCAGCAGCCTGAACAGTTGAGACAAGGCAGGATGGATCCATACTTTCATGTTCTTTACGCCAAATTCTGACCCTACCATCTGAATGTCGCGGCAGAAATCGAGACTTGTCAGACCAGGCAACGTTTTTCCAATCTTCTGTTGTCCAATTTTGGTGAGCCTGTGTGAATTGTAGCCTCCGTCTCCTGTTCTTAGCTGACCGGAGCGGCACCCGGTGTGGTCTTCTGCTGCTGTAGCCCATCTGCTTCAGGGTTCAACGTGTTGTGCTTTCAAGATCTATTCTTAACCTTGTTGTAACGAGTGGTATGTGGTTTATGTTGCATTTCTACCATCTCTAACCAGGTTTGACAATTATCCTCTGACTGACATCAACAAGACCATTCTCTGTAAACCCTAGAGATGTTTGTGTGCGTGAAAATCCCAGTAGATCAGCAGTTTTTGAAATACTCAGACCAGCCCGTCTGGCACCAACAACCATCCACGTTCAAAGTCACTTAAATCACCTTTCTTCCCCATTCTGATGCTCGGTTTGAACTTCAGCAAGACGTCTTCACCACATCTAGATGCCTAAATGCACTGAGTTGCTGCCATGTGATTGGCTAATTAGCAATTTGTGTTACCAAGCAATTGAACAGGTGTACCTAATAAAGTGGCCGGTGAGTGAGGTGAGTGAGTGTGTATACATATTCTATATATTATATATATATATATATATAGAATATATAATATTAGTTGCTGGCAAAAGATTAAATTGCGATAATCGCATCCAAAAAATAATTTTTGTTTACTAATATATGTATGTGGTGTGCATATTTAGTATGCCTATCTACCCACCCGCACACACATATGCATGTATATATTTAGGAAAAATATGTTGTTTATATATGAAATATATTTATTTATAATATAAATATAGACATGTAAATACATGTAAATATTTTCAACATATATACTGTATGTGTGTGTATTTATGATTGATGTTAGAAATATACAAAGAACCAACCCATATAGTATGCAAAACAAAAAACTTTTATTTGTATGCGATTAAGTTGACAGCACACCACAAATATATATTAATAATATAGACATACAAAACTGTCATGCTCGTGTCCGCAGCAGGTCAAAGCACAGAGGCCCGATATGAAAATTATATGGGGAAATGACAATTAAACCTGGACTTATGACATTCAATACAAAAGAACTTTGTATGTTTATGTTTTATGTACTTTAAAAGTGAGATCCATTAAAAGCGTAATTGTACGTTAGTGTATTATTTCAGCCTCGTCAAAAATTAAACTGCTTAATCGACCATCGATAGCTTTAATCGACTGCATCTCTTATCGACAATTAATCAATCGTCGATTAATCATCTTAATAGACCTTTTTAATGATACATCGTGAATTAAAAGGATGATAAGTTGTGTTTTTACGGCCTGTATAGACAAGCTCTCCATTAAACAAACAAAACAAGCCCTGCAAATGAATAATAATTATAAATAAAAAAAAACATTATACAGACACTTCACATTTAACGGTATTTTATTATTTAATGTATTATACTTTCAATAAAGCATTTGCAATGGGTTTTTAAAAGCTGTTTGCGTGCATGTTTCGAGCGCTTCTTTGCGAGCAATTGGTTTAATTGATCCGAAGCTTCAAAAGGTTAGTTGCTCCCATCATTACTCACCGGTGCTGATGCTGCGTCTTGCGGTCGAGCCTCGACTGCCAGCGTGTGCCGCGGACTCCTGGGAAACTGACGGACTGATGAAGAGAACACAGATCAGTCGTGCTGCTTCAGAGGAATATACACTGGAAAAGTGCTATAAATATAAAAAGACAGTGATTACAATGAGAAAAACAACAAGAATGTTTTTTTTTTTTTTTTTTTTTTGGGTTTTTTATTGAAAGAAGTCTCTTCTGCTCAGCAAGGCTGCAGTTATTTGATCATAAAAATACAGTAATATTGTGAAATAATATTATAATTTAAAACAGCTGTTTTCTAAGTGAGTATCTGTTAAACTGTAATGTATTTCTGTTATGCGCAGCTGTATTTTCAGCATCATGACTCCAGTCTTCATCGTCACATGATCCTTCAGAAACCATTATAATATTGTGATTTGGTGTTCAAGAAACATTTATTATTATTAGCAATGTTGAAAACAATTGTGCTGCACAATATTTTTGTGGAAACTGTGAGGCATTTAGATTTAAAAAAAGAAAAAAAAATTTACACTTTTAGTCATCAGGAAGCATTAAATGGACCAAAAGCGAGGTAAAGAAAATTTATAAAAGTTACAAAAGATTTCTATTCAAATAACTGCTGTCTCTGACGTGCTGTTCATCCGTGAATACGAAATAAAATGTATCACAGTGTCCACAAAAATATTGTGCAGCACGACTGTTTTCAACATTGATAATAATCAGAAAGGCCCCCCCCCCCCCAACCCCCCCCCCAAAAAAAAAAAAAATACTATAACTTATTTATTAATTTAAAGAGTAAACTTAAAAAAATAAATACAGTGATAGTATCATATGATTACCATATTCATATACCGTGATATACAGTGGGTACGGAAAGTAATCAGACCCCCTTAAATTTTTCACTCTTTGTATATTGCAGCCATTTGCTAAAATCATTTAAGTTAATTTTTTTCTCATTAATGTACACACAGAACCCCATATTGACAGAAAAACAAAGAATTGTTGACATTTTTCAGATTTATTAAAAAAGAAAAACTGAATATCACATGGTCCTAAGTATTCAGACTTTGCTGTGACACTCATATATTTAAACTCAGGTGCTGTCCATTTCTTCTGAACATCCTTGAACGACGTTCACACCTCATTTGCGTCCAACGTTTTTGATTATAATGATTGGACTTGATAGGAAAGCCCACACACTGTCTATATAAGAACTTCAGCTCACAGTGCAGGCAGAGCAATGAGAATATGAGGTCCAAAGAACGGCAGAAGAGCTCAGAGACGAATTGGGGGCAAGCACAGAGCTGGCCAAGGGTTACAAAAAAAATTCTGCGGCATGAAGGGTCTAAGAGCACGTGGCCTCCATAATCCTTAAATGGAGGACGTTTGGGACGACCAGAACCCTTCTTAGACCTGGCCGTCCAGCCAAACTGAGCTATAGGGGGAGAAGAGCATTGGTGAGAGAGGTAAAGAAGAACCCAAAGAGCACTGTGGCTGAGCTCCAGAGATGCAGTCGGGAGATGGGAGAAAGTGTAAGAAAGGTCAACCATCACTGCAGCCCCAAACAGTCGGGGCTTTATGGCAGATTGGCCCGACGGAAGCCTCTCCTCAGTTGCAAGACACATGAAAGCCCGCATGGATTTTGCTAAAGAACACCTGAAGGACTCCAAGATCTGATGAGACCAAGATAGAACTTTTAGTCCTTAATTCTAAGCGGTATGTGTGTAAAAAACCAGGCACTGCTCATCACCTGTACAAAACAGTCCCAACAGTGAAGCATGGTGGTTGGTGGCAGCATCATGCTGTGGGGGTGTTTTCAGCTGCAGGGACAGAACGACTAGTTGCAATCGAGGGAAAGATGAATCCAGCCAAGTACAGGGATATCCTGGACGAACGAAAACCTTCTACAGAGTGGCTCAGGGACTTCAGACTGGGCAGAAGGTTTACCTTCCAACAAGAAAATGACCCGAAGCACACAGCTAAAATAACGAGGAGTGGCTTCACAACAACTCTGTGACTGTTCTTGATGGCCAAGCCAGAGCCCTGACTTAAACCCAATTGAGCATCTCTGGAGAGACCTAAATATGGCTGTCCACCAACGTTTACCATCAATCCTGACAGAACTGGAGAGGATCTGCACGGAGGAATGGCAGAGGATCCCCAAATCTATGTGTGAAAAACTTGTTGCATCTTTCCCAAAAAGACTCATGGCTGTATTAGATCAAAAGGGTGCTTCTACTAAATACTGAGCAAAGGGTCTGAATACTTAGGACCATGTGATATTTCAGTTTTTCTTTTTTAATAAATCTGCAAAAATGTCAAAAATTCTGTGTTTTTCTGTCAATGTGGGGTGCTGTGTGTACATTGAGGAAAAAAATTAACTTAAATGATTTTCGCAAATGGCTGCAATATAACAAAGAGTGAAAAATTTAAGGGGGTCTGAATACTTTCCGTACCCACTGTATACCGTGATACTCTAAAGTACTGCAGAGAATACCATGGTATTCTTTGATTAGTGACATATCTGTCAGTAAACACATATTTACATATAATTAATAAGCGTGTCTAGTCTCGAAAATCACAGGTTATTAATATGAAAAAATCACGATACTGCATTCGCCTTGATTTTACTGCAGGAGTCATAAACAAACAAATCTCGCTGTTACCTTTGATAACAGAAACGACAATCAGCTGCTCTGGTTTTGAAGCCATCTCATCTCTCTGCGTTAATTAATCACTCTCATAATGATTTTAGGATGATTTCTGATCTGTTGTTTGTTTTAAGCGCGTCTGTTGTGTACCGCTTGTTTTTTTTTGCACATTTACCGTGGTAATGTCACGGTATTCTCTTAAATATATTCTAGTACTGTGTAAATACCATGTATTATGTATTTGGAAATCATTCAATATCACTGTAAATATAAGTGCCATGAAATATCCACTTATTTATTTGTAAAGTGCCATATTTACTGTTTACGCAGAACTGTTTACGCATTTTTTTATATTAATTTATTATGATTTTACCGCAGGTAACAAAAATATGTTCTAAGAACGATTTGTTAGAATTTTCCCTGAACGATCAAAACGTCCAGTTTTTTTAAATGGTGTATTTTTTTTTCTTGGCTATGCAAACGTTAAAGGAACATTCCATTTGAATGAATTTGCAAACGTTATGGGAACGTTACATTTGAATGTTTCCTGAACGTTCTGAAAAGTGTAAACATTTAAAAAAAGCTAGATGAACAACGTATAGATAATGTTTTTGTGCTAGCATTGCTAGAACATTTTTAAAGACCAGATAACTGAACAAATGTTACTGGAAGAACATCTGTTTATAACTTTGAGAAAACCTTGCCAGAATGTTGTGAGAACGTTCTCTGTTATCTGTTATCTATACAAGAACAATATTGTATTTAAGTGGGAACATAACTTGTTGACTTACTGAAACATGGTTTATTTTCATATTCTTACTGTAAACTCGACTTACTTTCACATTCGAATGGTTTCCCACACAAAAACAACCATCGGCATGTAAAAACAACCTTGACTTTTTATTTGGATTGCCAAACATGTTAAGGCAGAGACAGTATAAAAAGCAACTGCAGTTTGATGATATAGCAGACATCAAGAAAAACCTAATGACGGGACTCAACCAACCTACACCATTGACTTTCTGTCCAGAAAACCACTTGTAAACATATTTAGTTATGCATTACTATTGAAGGACTACGTCTGCCGTTTAGGTGAGGTGGGTAGACAACCATACATTGCACTGAATCAATACAAAGGTACATAAGCTAGTTATAGTCGCTGTTGAGCTTCGTTCAACTATGTACAACTATATACATCACGATAATACTGTATGGTACTGCGATGAACTGTCGAGTGACATCCACTTTATACGATACAATAGATTAATGGCTGTTAATAACAGTATATTCATGTTAATAAGTCAATGCGGAGCGAGCCACCTTACAGTCACTTAGAATCTATTGCAACCCGTCCTTTACCACACAGAGGTGATGAAATAGCAAATACATTCAATAGTATGGTTACAAGACAATATAAGTGCATACAAACAGCTAGATGTAGCCATTTACAGGCAAAATCCAATGACCAGAGGGTTTACGCAGACCTTGTTTGTAACTGGCACCTGAAGGAAATGTTTTTCAGGTTCGTGTCACCGTGTAGCCATGTCTAGTTCCACTGCAGCCCTCTATTAGTACATTCATTGGTTAGAAATGAAATTAGTCGCTGCCTCCAATGGAGGCGATGTGTAACACCATGGAATTGATGTCTGTGAATCCTTGCGTGAGTCGGGAGCATCTCACATCTTCCCGTCGTTTTCTGCAGATTGAGATTAAACAGACAATAAGAAACCCAGCTAACAAACGTTTTGCTGATGTTCCCAGTAAGTTATGAAAACGTTGAATGGTCAAAACGTCTAATTATACAATTAAACATTATAGGAACTTATAGGAAGTGATCATTTTGCAAACATTCTGTACATTCTTCGTTCTGAAACAAGTAGTAACATTTTAAAAAAGTTAGATGTGCATCCAACTGAAACGTTTCAGAAAAACGTTCCATGAATGATGTATAAATAATTTTTTTGTTACAATGCTTTGAGAACATTACTAAAGACCACATGACTCTAAACTATAACTCTAAAAATGTTCAACTGCTTCAGTTCAATCAATCAATTCAGTTAAGTATTTGTTAAGACGCCTTTATTCAAAGCGACTTGCGCTGCATTCAACGTGTACATTTGCAGGGTTGCCAGGTCTGCGAAACACAACCAGTCCAATTGCTATTCAAAACTAGCCCAACCACATTTTTTCGGCGGTTTTTGAATTTCCGTTCGGTCCTCTCAGTTGAATTACCATTCCCTGGGGTGGGATTTGTTTAACCCGTGCACTAGGGCTGTCAAAAAAAATTGAATTTGAAATATTCGTCGAATTTAATGCAAAAACATTGCATTCGAATTTTAGGTGTGCATCAGGCAGCCTTATCAATGGCGCACGAGATGCGATGGCGATGTGTTGCATTTTAATGCTTTTTTTTAGCCTATCCAGTTGAAGCTACTAGATGCAGCGCTGCTGCGTTTTTCATTCAAAATATTGCGGAAAAAGAGAACAATGCGGAGAAGATCTTGTTTATGGCAAAACTGAAACCAAGCCGTTCACACAGAACGCATATTTATCGCATTTTCTAGAGGGACATCTATCAGCGTTGCACTCGCGTCTCGCACAAGAGAGCCAACATGCTTTTAGAAAGGAAAGCCAGTAAAAATTAATGCAAGTTCACTTTGAAAAAATATCTCGAGACTTAGGCGGGGCTTTTTTTCATTCCAAATACACTCATGTTTTTAAATGGAAAAAAGTACTCTGTGTGATTGGCTTTCAGTCCTTTGTATTAAACTATGCATACATACATGATGCTGTTTTGTTTCTAATTGTTTATGCAACTTAATTATATATATGGTTTATAAACATTATTTTAAACATTATGCACTTTTTTCAAAGATAGTCGTGTTATTTTATTGCTTTGAAGAAATGTGCATTAGTAATATTTTGCTCGATGCGCCCTCTTGTGGACTCAGGAGAGAAGCCAAAAGCTTTTCCCCCCTAACTGAAATTGTGCCTTTTAAATTCGAATATAATTCGAGTATTGATAATATTTAAGTACAAAATTCAAATTTAGTTTTTCAGCCATTTTGACAGCCCTATCGTGCACTAAAAATCAACCCACGGTAACCGTGTAAAAGTAGCCCAAATCTGCTGAAAAACCAAATTGGCAACCCCGATGCATTCCCTGGGAATCGAACCCATGACATAGTGCCATGATCTACTGTTTGAGCTACAGGAATTTATTTTATTGCAGAGGTAATTGCATTTGTTTTCTCACCGCTGGAGCAGGTCTGTGTCGTCGTCACTTGCTGGTTTGCAACCAGCGCCGCAGGGCTCAAACCTGAAGGATCATAGATCACAGAACATTACAATCAACACTTACCACATGCATTCTTCACTGTAAACATGCTTAAAGGCCTCATATCATTTTTATCAAGCAATTTTGTTCCCTTGAGTTGCACCCAAAACCATTCATAGTTTAGTTTTTCATGCATTCCCACTCTCTCTTGCACTTAGAATTAAATGGGTAATTTTTGCTAGATTTTCACACAAACAGCAATGGGAGAGTTGATTCTTGACAATATGGAGAGAGGGTTTGTGGTGCACGAGTCAAAAAGCTTGAGTTGTGCAGCGTGCATTTGGCATAGGACTGATATGTACACGTCCTCTTTGTATGTGACACGGCAAAAGCACTTGCGGCTCATGTACCTGTTTACATTCATCTGTCAGAGAGATACAGAAGTTCAGAGTCATTGTTGCAGATTAGTTTAGATGGATCCCATGCTCTTCGTTGACTGGAGAGGAACCATTGAGGTCTGAATGTTACAGTATGTTTTTTATTACATTTATGGGCTTTTTATGCTTTTATTCGGACAAGACGGTAGAGAGCAGACAGGGTAGAGAGAGAGGGAAGCGGGATCGGTAAAAGACCACAAGACGGGATTTGAACTCGGGTTGCGCTGTATGTTTTAATAGCACAACAAACTCTTGTTTTACAAGACTCCTCATGATATGAGCCCTTTAATATAGGCTATAGTGAGTTCAGTAGTGTAGTAAAGTTCAGTTGTTTTTGACCTTTTCACCTTGAAAGGGGTCATACTGGCCAGACACCAGCGTGTAGCTCATGCCCAGGTGAGTGAGATGATGCGCCTGAAGGTGGCGGCCGAAGGGAACCGATTCTCTCTCCCGTTCAGTCTCGCGTTCCTGCTCTGGAGACCCTCTTTCTCCAGGCTGAAGGAGTAAAACATAATGTGTAAACAACTTTGAAATACTTTGAAGAAAATATGTGTCTCTGATTGTCATATATTTTAATTTGGTTAGACTGTCAAAGCCCTTTAACTGTACGTAAACAATTTGAAGGAATGCTGTCAACTTGTCTTTGGACAACAGGACACATACAGTATGTAAAATGTTAAAGGACCTACATGAAACCATGACATTGATCAACTGTCTAATTCATTTAAGTACTTCAAGTGCATCACTATAAACATGTTTTGTGAGTCCATTGTGTACACAATTCCCAACAATTTGCAAGCATTAATTTTTTGTACTTTACATTTTATTGCTGTGTGTCTGGATGTTCCTGATGGAACTATATTTCTGTCATGACAACTCTTGGAGGGATTGACATGGTAATGTACATGACAACGTTAATGTATTTGGTCTTGGCAGAATAGATCTGCTATGCTGCTGCTGCGGCAGAGCAAGTACCGAGACCTGCTACTGCCAATACATCCACAACATCTACGTGGTCATGTGAGAATGCTGCGCAACAATTAACCTACCTGAACTAAACCCACATATAGCATACATGAATCACCTCGTAGCAGATCTATAAAGGTGGAGCTGGGGAAGGTGGAGGGTTTCTGAAGCAAGCTGCAACTGCTACGGCAAGCACTAGTCATATATTTGAATGTTGAGCAGCGAGCTCATTGGCTACCGATACAGGAGAGAACCAATCAGCTGTGCCATGTGATAATGATGTCATTAGGTCAGATTGAGTTAGACCAATCGGACTGCGCCATCTAGAGTTTCATGCCAGAACACTGTATTTATATTGTGGGTATTTAGCAGATGCTGCTATCCAGAACAATATTAGCTTCACAGTTTGTATAGACCACATTGGTTTACTTGTTTTTTGAAGTGAGATACATACAACAGGAGATTTGCCATGATACGGCAGGAGAGGATGTGACAGAAGCTCTAATGCTGTTGAATCTGTTACTGGTTTGCTGCTTTGTACCCCTTCTGAATCCTCTCTCCCTGCCGTTTTTCCATACAGAGGGTAATGGAAACCTAGAATGGAAAACACACAACTTACACTTTACAAGTAGTTTGTAGAACAAGCTCAACTACATGAAAGTTTTGGGGTCATATTTATGATGTACAGAAGACGATTACCTGGGTAATTATGCACCAAAGCTGGAGACATCACTCTGTAAGCATTGCTGCTCGTCTCACACAGGTGTAAATATGGGTAGGAGTGCTGAAACTGGATGAAGGACTGCTGGGGTGACGACGCGGCCCCTCTTGCATTCTGCGAGTCTTCAGACGTCTCATCCACTATCTCGTCCACCTCCGGTCTGGTACTTTCCTTGATGACCTCGGCAGCCATCTCACACTTGACGTTCTGGTGTTCAGACTCCAGCCTGGACTCGGGCTCTAGAGGCAGGTGCCAATCTTTCCCCTTGTCTGGACTCAGACTCATTTCCTCAGAGATCCTGTTGACCTCTTGATTTTGCTGCTTCACATATTTGGACTGATAAGAGTGGCTCCAGGACTGAGATTCTGAAGCCTAAACCCAGAGGAACATCTACTGTCAAACAGTTTCTGGTCTGACAACCAATGAAATTACACACCTTACAGGGAAGCCCTTTGTTATGAAACAGTAGCCCTGCGAAACTAGTGTTTAATGAGTTCTTTGTCATGGAAAATTTCAAAAAGGATGGCATTGTCTTAGAAATAAATATGCTCTCAATCATCAAAGAATCCTGGCAATTCGATCATTTGATGATTAAGGATCATATTTCCAAAACAACATACTTTGGATTGATATTCCAAAAAAAAAAAAAAACAAAAAAAGACAAACAAAGACATTTCTAGAAGTCTGGTATTGTCTTTACAAGAACATTTCCTCAGTAAATGATAAGTAACATCAGTAACTTACATTTAGAAATGTTACATTTGTGTCCACATTTGATTCTGAGTTTAAACTCTCCAAACTGAGGTCTTCAGATTCCTTGAGGACCCCTTGTTCTTTTGACATGGAGATATGGGACGTTTTCCCCTGTTGCTGCAGCTGCTGAAACGACAGCTGCTTGTCCAAATCCACATAGATGAAGCCAGGTTTTGCACAGTTAATCTTAGCAGAGTTCGCCCCTTTATGAATCGACTGAGGAGAGCTTATAAATGGTTTTTGCTCATCCTTTGTTCGTTCCTTTTGCTCAGATCCTCGTCTAACTTGACCTCTACTCTTGCTATACTGCATTTCCTCACAGCATGCCTCACTGAGAGGTCTGTGGGTGCTGGGCATCATTAGAACCTTCTGGTCCATTGAAACACCCCGGCTGTACTGTCCATAGTACAAAGACTGAGCCAGCGCTGTGTGCGTTTCAGCGTACTGAAGCTGTGATTGGGAACTTGAGTGGCTAGAGGATTCTGAGCTTTTTATATCCTCATTTAAATCTCTCAAATCATCCTTCGTCCGACCGTAAGGTGAGGTCACCTTATGGAACGAAGTGGAATTGGCTTGCCCAGAATGCAAGTAACCTGGGATGCAATGGGATTCATAACCATGGCCGTGAGATGTGGACTGGATCTCTTTTCCTGGGGTCACCGTGGGAGCGGTACTCATTGAGGGAATTTTGGGATTGATGTTGCTGTTTGAGTTTGAATCTTGTGTCGAGTTCCTTCTGGACCTTGAGTTTGACCCACCGTCCTCAGCTGCATCGGATATGTCGGAGTATGCAGGACTGTTTGTTTTAGCACTCGTTCCATCTCCGTTTGTAAGAGGGACGCAGTCCGTTCTTGCAGAGCTCCCAATGGAAGGACTCGGTGCATTGTCTGAGAAGGTGTACACCTTGTCGGCCTCGGCTCTGATACTCGCCATGCGGCTTTCTTGCATTTCACTTGGACCGTTTACAACATCTTGCTTGCTTAAGTGCTCTTTCAAGAGGCTAACAGGAAAGTCTTTCCCGATACACTTTGTATCATCCGTTTTTGTGTAAATCGGGTCACTTTTGGGACTCCGGGTATCTTTACAATTTCTGTCCTTTAATCGATGCTTTTCCTTTCTCTTACTGTCTTTGCTCAGGACTGCGGTGGCGTTGGCCATGTTAACTTGTGCAATAACGTCCAGCTTTGGCTTGATGGGTTTCAGTGAGAGGTTCTTGGCTTTAGTGAGGGCAACAGTCGGAGAAGCCTGATGAGAAGAAACTTCTGTGATTTTAGTGGAAAATGCAGCGGGTGGAATAGCGGTCAGCTTCGGAGGAGCAGGGGCAGCGTTGATGAGTCTGTTGGTTCGAGATTTGGCTAAGCATCTCTCAGTAAACCCTTCTTTCTTAACTTTGTTACATATGTCCCTCTTATCAATAGCACCCTCCGCTTCGAGCTTAGGCATCTCAACAGATGTGTTACGATCCGTCATGAGGCAATTCTCAAGGACAACGGACATATTGGAAATGAGTGGGAGGTTGCTCAGATCGTCAATTGATCCGTCTTTACTTGCCACATTTGGGCGTAGTTTTGCATTGGCTATGGGACTGCTATCATTGTTGAGCAATGCTTTCCTGCTCTTTGGAGAACCGACTGCATTGAGTTTATACATGCTTCTGGGCTTCTTGGAGATAATGTTCTCAGAAGAATCAAAAGGTACCGAGCTGAGTGCTTCGAGTGCTTCATTCAAAATACTGACAGACGTCTGTCCTCTGCGCCATCCACTTCAACTCTAGTGTCTCTCGGTTTCACCGGTGGCAGGTGAGCGTATCTGCTTACTGTCGGTTACATAGGGGCCTTGTGTAGCCCCGTGATTAGTTTTTTTTTGTAACTCTTTTTTTCCTTCTTGTGTTCTCCGGTTTGGCGATGCTGGACTATTGTGCCGATTGCTAGTCGGGCTACGCCACTATACTTGATCAAGGGACACAGGCGCTGGCGCGTACCTTTACTCCTGAGTGCGGGAACGATCCCTTTCTCACTTCTCTGGATCTAGCTCGGATCCGGTTGCCCAGGCCAGTTCTAATGTCATCCGACACCAGCCCTGTTCTTAAATATCGAGATTCGGCCCTGTTGGCTTGCCTTTTCTTTTCCACAACATAAGTGGATTGATTTGATGTCATCTCCACCTAGCGTATTAAGCTCTGGGGTCTCCTTACTCTCACCACTGAGGTTCAGACTCCCCTTCGTCTTCCTTCTGGTTGCTCCGATATTCCCACACCTTGTGCTGCCTCTTGTGAGTCTTAGTCCCTCGTAGCTGGGAAAGACACCTCGGTCCTACACTGGTGCCGGGCTTAGTCACCTGCTGCCCTGCCAGCCCCGCATGCCTTGGTTACACGTCCCCGTGCATAAGGCATTTCAGAGTCACTCATTTGTGCTTCACACAATCCTAGTTAAGATACAACAGGAGTCTGATGTTTGTACAATAATCACTTTTCTAAAATGAACAGAATCTAACTTCTAAAACAGTTTTGGAATCTTGACCCAACTTCTTGAATCTTAAGTTAAATGATAGTTAACATTACAAATTACCATCCTCCATTAATATTCACCGATCGTGCACTTCTGCCTAAAAGGTATACATGCGACTGGCATCTGTTTCCAAAAAGTGTGCATCGGATACAGTTAAAATTTTGTATTCGTGCTTATTTATCTTTGCCATCAGTATAACACGATATACTGATTATAAGTATACTTTTTATTATTAAAAATCGGCAGCTGTTGACAGTAACGGAGTATGGACACTTCTATTCTACTGACTTTTATAGTACATCTTTTCCAGCTATCGCACGTACTGGAGTTTTTATTTTGAGTATACTCTTCTTTTAACCTTCACCTACAGCCAAAGCATAGATCGTACGTTTTTCTTCACTACCTTGTTCAAAACATATCGGTTTACTCCTCTACATTATCCCACTGCTCTGACCGCAGCAAGCGGTGCATCTGACATTCAAGACTAATGATTCTTTTTGCATGACCTTTGAAATCGGATTTTGCAAATCGCACTCAAATCTCACTTCACGAATTTAGATTGACCTATTGGCAGCTTGGCCTCCTCAACGACAACGATTTCACTGGATGTAAAATTTGATCCGTTTGAGTGCAGTATCCCCAGTTGAGTCTCTGAATTCCACAACGTTTAGTAACCCTGGAGATCTTGTGAGCGCACTAATGCGCTGGTTTTTCTTCTCCTGCTTTCCGACTGGTGCTGCGTAAAAGTTATTCGGTACGTAACACATTCGTTTTCGAATGTTATGATTATTTTATTGGACACCAAAATGGTTCATATTTGTAGGTTCAAACTGCAGTGTGGTTGTGAGCCTATATCTGCTGTATAACAGTGTGATCTCTTAAGAACCCACTGGACCTGCATTGAATGGGCAGACACTCCAGCAACTCAGTGCGCTTCTAGCTTCTTTAGGTTACAACAAAATCGAACCAAAAACATCACAATCAGACAAACTAAATAAATCTAATCACGTTCCACATTCGCGCTTGCCGTATTCACTTAACCCGGGTTACTGCCTGGCTATCGCATTTAGCCTTATTGTGACTCTGTTTTTTATATTGGTTTATTCAACCTCTGTACATAACTTTTTTTTTTTGTTCTGAATACACGACCGAGGAGCCAGATAGAGATGTTGTACATTCATACACCCATAACTGAAAACTAAGTAAATACTTCGTCTTAGTCTTTGATTGCTAACGGCTTTTGTGCTACATCTTCTGCGGGTGCCACCATTGAGGTAGCTTTCCTTTAAAGAGAAATCCCAATGTATTATTTTATTTCAACCCACCTACCTAGACTATCACGATGACATCTGGGGAAAGAAACGGATTGAATGTTCAGAACAGGGGTAACTTCAGTAATTATCAATAGTGTGAAGTTGATAGGCCCTCTGGGGCTATGGGCCATTGGTGTGTGTTCGACACCCAGAAACCAGGGTGAGAAAACAAAAAGCATTAGGAAGATAATTAGATTGCCGTCGATATGGGCTCTCTACAACTTCAGGCCTTATTCTCAAGTCATATATAATTGTGATGTTCTGCAAAACAACAAGCTTCAAAACACCCTTTTCTTACTGGTAAAAATCAGATGGGCCCAAGTCCACAGTGTAAACTTCCACAGTGGGACCAACCTTACTGCATCTCTCTCTGCTAACGTTTTAGGCTTCCAGAGCAACAACAATAAGATACTTCTGGCATCATCAGTTGCGTGTCATTTCGGGAAAATCCCAGGTAGGTCCGTTGGAGCAAGGAGAGCGCACTGCTATAAAAACTCAAGTAAGGGATTGCGAAGATAAAATTAAATTTACCTTATGCCCGATATAAAACTGCAAAAATCCTTCTATGCAGGACGTTTGTTTCACTTCCGGCGCACTCAAATGAGGGCGAGTGCAGTTGCCTAGCCTGACTGCGCACCTCAACGCGCAAATGGAAAAAGGGGAGGACTTTTATGTTGTGCTGGTAAGGAGATTGGGATGATACCGAGCGGGTACGGGGACTGCCACTATGAGGGGGACGGCCGCCCAACCACGGAAAGAAAGGGTACCAATCACATAGTGTTCCCTAACTGGGTGTTATTCATTTTATGAAGAATGGTTTCGCCTCCTCTAAACGTGGCTCCATTTGGTGGGCCCGCTGCGCCCCATCGGCTGTGCCATACGGTAGTACAGAGCACAACGCTCCGTCATCGCCTCATACGGGTCTCCATACCTGAGGTGCGGCCCATGAGCGGCGGCTAGAGATGCACTCCGGCCACGTACGCGGGTGCCACTTGACACGGACTGCCATCTTTCCTAGAAGCCCGGTCCGACGCAGCAGCACTCACCATAGGCATGCTGCGCCCTGCTCTCGCAGGTGACCTCATCACTCCATCACGAGAAGAGGGAACATCACACACACACCCTCCCCTGGCGGACATGATTGGTACGACTCGCCGGTTGGGAGTCCTGTACAGTGTGACTTCGCCTTACTGCCGGGCGTGGGGTGCCCTTCATCGGGGGGCCCCGTGCCGTCGCGGGGGTGGGGGCGGGCACGCGTGACTGGGGGCCGGGGGGTGGATATGGGGGCGCCCGCCCCGTGTGACCATTGTCTTTCTCTATGGGATGACGCGGGTTCGAGCGTGGCCGGGGAGCATTAACGGGGCGGCTTGCGGGGGGGGGGGGACCCGGCCGGGGCGAGCGACTTTTACGAAAGCTTGGCGTGTGGGGCCTCACGCTGTCACGCTGCCACACTTGGGCCGTAAAACGAACAGAGACAGAGGTTAGGTCCGTGGAGAGGCACAGCACATGAAGCACTGGCGAGGGAGAGTCGCATCTGCCCACTCAATCATTACAGGCAATCCTACAGAACATAAGCACACTATTCGGTCCAGACTTGAAGGTGGCCATAGCACTTCACTAAGTATTTGGCCATTGTCCTGACTGGCGTGAAGCTACAGGGTATGGAATGCCGAAGCGAAATTGGGATCGCGCCTCTGGGGGGGACTGCACCACTGTATATTGGAGTGATCTCGTAGGGCATGCATCACTAGCTGCTTCATAGGTAAGGAATACTCATCGCTTATGCATGGCATTAAGGAACTTTGTAAAGGTGCTGTGCCGTGGGCAGAGCCAACGAACCACTCCCACGTAGTAACCTCTTAAAATCTGGCAGGCACAGCAGCAATGGTTCATCCCCCTATTCCCTGTTCAGCTGACAAGTGATTAGACTAAATGAAAACTATATTCTCGGGGCAGCGCAACTACTTTGAACCATAACGGGTAAAAATTAACGTTTGCGTCCCTATGTTATCTGCTCGTGACCTCCGGTTCCCCGCGGGTGACATGACGCTTCTCATCTCTGTTCACATCTGGTACCCAGGCCTTTCAAATCAGACAGCATCAGAGAAACTATCGCGGGAAGTATCACATTTAGTGCTTATGTTCACTGCACTGAGGCTAAATTAATAACTAATCGAGAGTGGAGAACTGTGAGAAGATTGTGGTTGTTGCTGGGTCGTGGTGCCCTGTGTGCTGTAGTCTGGCGCACGGCTATCCTGCAACAGTGACCCTAGCTAGCGAAGGATCGGCAAACACAGGGCTGGAGTGTTGACTTCGCGTGTCTCGTCCCTTTTGGCATACATTAATTAACGAGCAGAGGATCCGCGGCGTGTGATTAATAGGACGTTGATGGGTGTACGCATCGCCGCGCGTCCTCCCGGCTCTCTCTGTCCCCCGTCGGTCGCTCGGGTCGTTGGTTCCGAGGGAGTGTTGGCATGTCTTTGGTGTTTTTGAGTTAGCATGCATCACAAAACTGGTCCATGCGCATCAAGAGTGACCAGAACCAAGGGGGGACTAACTCCGACGGTTTTGCGAAACTCAGCCCCAGGACGTGGACATTATACATTACTGGTCCATCGCATGCCGGACACCACATACCCTGAGCCGACCCTCGAATAACCAATCGATTATGGCAGGTCCCAACGAGGTGATAACGGAGCGTGTAATGTAGGTGACCAATAGTTACTCCCAATGCCTATTGCGGTCAGTAGGCAGTCGTTGGCGAATACAGATGAAGCATGCAGAGACAGGAAGTGGTTGAACCGTGTGGAGCCCGGTCTGCGGGTACAGTACAAGAGAGTGCCCACTAGGTCCTTTTCCTCCATCTGACATTCACACGAAGAACCTTCTCCGAATCAACGAGAAACCGGCACATAAATAGTCCTCTGAATATTAACAGGAAACGGCACCCAAATTATTCCAAAAGATTAAACATTGTGCCTACAAACACAAATAAACCATTAGGTTTCGCCCTACTTGATGCGGTACTGCTATTTTCGTTAATGATGCCGTTCTGTGCTTGATAAGATGGGGGTCGGCAATTTTAATTACTCAAGCAAGATGCAACCCGGTCCTCCTCTGCCCGTCAAGATAGCTCCGTCTCACAGCTGCGTCGGAACACTCAGGTGCGCTGCCGGGGGCGTCGAACTGTTACCCATAGCTCGTTCGCCCCGTGCCACCGCAGCACAGTAGCCAGTGAAACGCAATAACCAATGGAATGCAGTCATTCATAATGTGGTGAAGAAGAAATAGTGATGCGAGATACTAACTGAAAGCACATGCATGCAGGAGTATGGAAACAAAACAGCCTCGTGGGGTAGGGGGGAACATTGGCCTCATGAATAACAAGTCCCACTGCACTCTGTCGCGTCCGGCTTCATGCCACACAATACCCTCTAGATTGACGCTCGTTCCTGGTTGACATGGCTCCATGTAGCTGGACTCGAGGGCTTTCTCGGCTTCCTGTGTGTTAGTTCCAACTGACCGCGTCTTAACACTCAACTGGAGAGAGAAAGAGAGCACAAACACAGTGCCAGCTGAAGTATAATACAGTTGCATGCCAGTTTCTTGTTGATCAATTGCATCAAAATATTTGACTTCTGTATTTTTTAATTCTGCAATCAAGTGATCAAGCAAAACACACAAAAGTTCCTACAGCAATGACAGCATGTCAGAATAGCCTCGTGAATGATGTCTATCTGAGCGATGTCACTGGAATCAAGGCAAAATGCAAAAAGACATCTAGATAAGGGACAATAGAGCAGAATGGCCAAGACTGGAGGGGGTGGAGCTTGTCTCTATATTTAAAATGTAAATAGCACACGAAAGGCAATTTGGCTTTAAACAAGCCAGTATGTCTTTGTCCAAAACAAGCAGAGGGAATTATGATGTTTAGGTTTCCAATAGCAACAGACGTGAAGAATTTCACAAGGGCTGCGTTAACAAAGGAAATGGCTGACAAACAAAAGACAACCTCTTTATATTGATATCGCGATATAAATCCATCATTGCACGGAAGGTGGTTTGGTGCTCGTTTGGCTATTTGACGAATCTCGCCGGCTGCATTGAGATTCGCGCATAGCGCACAAAGAAGCAAACAGACGCACGAAGCACCTTTGCTTTTATAGCGCATTTCAACACTGAACACTGAATCCGCCATCAGCTCAACCTGCAGCCTCGCGCTCGTTGCTTCATAACGCAGTAGCGGGATTCGTATGTGATCGCACGCGTCAAGCGTGCATGGAAGGAAAGATGCGAGCTTACCGTTCTTAGGCTGTGCTCCTCGGTGTTTGTGTGGTCAACAATAGCCGCGTCCATTCCGCCCCTGCCGATGAGATTCTCCGTTCCGTTCTCCGAAAGCGGGCCAAATTCATCGCTTGACTTCTCCTTCCGCGTCTTAGCCGAGTCTTTCTCTCTTTTCACTCCTTTGCTCTGGGTTTTGCCCTTTTTGCCGTCTTTGGTTCTGCCGAGCGGCGCGGGTTCGTCGCTGTCCACCGGCGCTGGTGCTGAATTCATCTCTCCGCCGCGTCCTTGAGCCTCGCGCCGCTTACCGACGCATGCTTTGGGAATGCCGCTCACAATCTCCAGCGACGGGAATCGATCCGTGTCCGTGGAGGAATTCCTTCGTTTCAGCTTGAATTTCTTGGGCTCTTTGCAGAGGAACGGCTGCGTCAGGCCGTCGAACGCGGCGCCTCCTGCGTTTGCGCAACTGTATTCCAGCGCTTCGCGACCTTCCGCAGCGCTTTTAACGCTCAAAACGCGATTCATCTCCAATCTCTGTCGATCCTTCTCCAAATCCGCGTCCAGGTCGATGATCAGATTCCCAACCCCGATCTCCCAGTCATCCCCGCTGTCATCCGGATCCGCTCCGTGCGTCTTGATTCTCTGCCGAAGGGAGGAACTGACTGACATTCTCCACACAGGATTTCTGACAGAAAACGGTGATGAATCCTAAATCAAGTGGATGGGAGGGTATTAATCACACACGAGTGCTAATAGAGATGGTGCTGGTGAAACGCTGCACACATTAAAACATCTTGGATCAACATGTGTAGTGTTTTGAGTGAAGGATTGCGGTTGTGTTGCAAATGAATCCATCAATAAGTTACAGCAACATCATTTCTGCCGTTCTCAAAAAGTCGTGATTCTTTCTTCCACAAATTAAGGCCTTAAAAAGCGTTAAATCAGAGTCATTAAGTCATTGAATGTTGCATTCATTGAATGAATATCTTCCTCAGCATTTTTTTTGTTTTCCGATATCTTTATCACAACATTAAATCAAGATAAACTTACTCCAAATGTAAACTGTCTTGAAATATTGAACGAAATAAAGTGAGCTTAAGCTTAAACCAAGTACAAATATCTATCAATGTAATAGGAAAACGTGTTTTCTCTTTGAACTCTTTGTTTCCTCTATGCACAAATCTGTGCATAAATCTTCTGTTCCAGATTCATACACATTATTGTTATTTATTGTTAAGCCTTACTATTTAAATGTTTTCTGTTCTCATGTCAGATATGTATGCATGTACCAAGAGCACCTTAAAAACCACAACAAATTCCTTGCATGCCTGCACACCCTTGGCGAATAAAGCTAATTCTGATTCTGAATTAAGTTGATTTTGGCAGATATCTGTTCTTGTTTTATTTTGATCAGTTTCTCAGAAAACAAGACTTCTTTTCTAAAGTCATGTTGCATTACAAGTAAACGTATTTTGAATTAAGGTTCTTCAGACATGTGTGTTGAAAAACTCCTTAGACATGTACATTATAAGAGAACATCTTGACATAGTGTGTTCCCTTCAATTTATTCCATACTTGGTCTTAAAAAAGTCTTAAAGTCATAAATTTAGCTTCATCAAACTGCATAAACCCTTTAAACGGCCACAATTGTTTCTGACATTTCTGCTCAATTCAGAGTTTCAATCTAAAATTAACTCAATTAAAAGTCAAAAAAGTGCAATGAGCTACACTGTAAAAAGGGCATATGGTGTATTTGTGTGTATTAGTTAGCAGTTGCATTTTCCATTACCCTGACTAAACATTTCTCACAGTTTATAGCTGCAACTTTGGCGCAATTTTACATTTTTTTTATGTAAATGTATAGATACAATAATGCATGGAAAACACAAATAATATCGTTAAAATTATGCCATTTATTTAATGCATTGCATCTTTCAATGTCTTTCTTGTCTAGAAAAGTGTTGCATTGGCACTAAGACATGTGCAAACCCACTTTCTCCAGAATGATCAGAATTAGTAGGTTCTTAGTAAATCTAACAGCATCTAAGAACAGCAGCCGGAAAACAGACGTGAACAAAACGAGTTAACAAAAGTGTTAGTGCAAAAATGAACATTAAAGGGTTAGTTCACCCAAAAATGTAAATGTTGTCATCATTTACTCACCTTCATGTCGTTCCAAACCTGAATGGATTTTTTTCTGATCAACACAAAAGACATTTTGACGGTTTGGAACAACTTTTTGGGTGAACTATCTCTTAAAATTTATTTCAAGCATCATTGAATCTGCTTTTTTTTTTGGTAAGTGTCGTTACATTAAAAATATATAAACAAATAAACTTGAACATTTGTGTAGCACTGGTTATTTCAGCTCAATATATTAAAAATACTGTTAGTCGATTTGGCGACGGCGAACAATCTGGTCAATATACAAATGTACTGATTGTAACACAGTCACTTCACGTTCTCTTCACGAGTAGAAGGTCAGAACACTCTGATGGTTTCCTCGGACAAGAAGTATTGGTGGCAGATCTTTAGTTAACGTGTCCAGCCAGGTCATGTAAAGAGCGCTGGACACCGTCCCCTTCCTGGCGAGCGGCATGGTTCTGTCAAACCCAAATGAATCAGATACTCAGGTGAATCAAATCAAGGCACCTGTGTGCTTCACAAGGGCCACATACTTTCAAGTGTTTTATGTGTTAAATGTGTGGTCAGTACTTACATGACAATAAGGTTGGCTGTGCTCGAGTATTCCTTTAGAAGCTCGTTCAGTCTGATCTGGCGATTCGACTGAATGAAAGCAGAGTAAGAACTGATGTCACTTACATGTTGATGCTATTTCAGACATTATTTGGGGCCGTTCGCACAGAACAAAGCAAAAGTGGACACACGGGAATGGAATGGGGAAAAACACAAGGTCTACACTCTAAAAAATGCTGGGTTGTTTCAACCCAACTTTGGGTCAAACATGGACTAACCCAACTGTTGGGTTAAATTTTTACATTACATTTTTAACCCAAAAGTTGGGTTGAAACATCCCAGCATTTTTTAGAGTGTAGGGACGTGTTTTTTAAAGTGCTCCTATTATGGGTAATGAAAGTTTCATATTTTGGTTTTGGGAGTCCCCAACAACAGGTTGACATGCATGCAAGGTCAAAAAACACTTTCATTGTCTTATAATATGCATTTATTTTTACCTTACTAGCTCAACGACTCCCAAACGATTAGTTTAACGATTAATTTTTCCAACCCCCTCCTTTGCGTGACGCTAATCTGCGTGATTGGTCCGATTGGTCTCATTTCCTCATGCCTGTAATGCCTGATAAAGCAGCGTTTGTGAGCGCAGTGCTGCTTTGTGTATAGCGTTGTTACCGGGGGGAACCAAGAATTTGACCGCTAAAGCGGCACCTAGTGGCAAAGAATGAATTTGCATTTTAATTCAGACCAACCCTGAAAAGACCAACACATGGGCGGGAAATATGCTAATCTGCAGTGATTGGTCTGATTGGATCTCGCCTGTCTAATGCAGTAAAAGCAGAAGTACCGGGGAAACCGCTATTTGTACTGCTCCCAAAGCGCCACCAGTGGCAAAGTATGAATTTGCATTTTCATTCAGACAAACACGTGGGCGGGCAATATGCTAATGCTTCATGATGACGTCAACATGTAACGGCTTGGGATTCGTTTTAAAAACGACTCGTTTAAATGATTCAGAGTCGACTCTTTCTTTTGGAAGACAATAACTTTATACACGGTGCACGTTCAGATTTAAAACTTTGCAGGATGTTTTCATTCACTGAGAGCTGTGTTACACTCGGCATGAAAGGTCATTTTCAAAAATCCATAATGGGGCACTTTAAAAAGCTGAAATTCTTCCATGTTTTTAGATGCTGTTTCACTCTGAAAGATCTGAGATGAGAGTGTAACGGTCAAACATATCCATCTAGTGCGTGTTTATATCCACCTTATTTTTCAACGCGGAAGTTAGCAGCCGTTTTTTTGTGAATGTGCAAGACTTCCGGTTCATTAGATGCTGTAGGGAAATAACGAGAAGAATATGCAGTAAACGGTAAAACGGTAGTGTTTGCACTACAGACCAGTGTGTTCATAATTAACCTGTTAACTGTCGGTTCCACCTGAAAATTACATTTCCTACTTAAACTGTTGTAAATTGTGAATGCTTTGGAGCACAGACTTAAGGTTGGTCTCTGTTTAAAGAAGACACTAGGCAGATTATTGTAGAAGCGAACAAAGTTATAAAAATTGCATTACAAAAAAAGTTATGGAAGTTTAAGTTAATGAAAATATAAAATGTAAAAATTAAAATATCGATATTTTATATAAAATATATATTTTACAAAACATGTTTTAACTCTAAAACGGCTAGAAAATTAAAACAAGTTGTGTTTCAAATTTGAGGTTGATATCTGAAAAAATGAGCTTTCAGTGAGATTTTGTTTGGATGCAGTACCAAGCTTTTCCACTAGGTGACCATCAAACCCCATTAGTAACCATATAAAGGCGCCTCCATTTCCATATACAGTTTGAGTGATCTGAAACATGTTTTTCCATACTTTTCTCAATAATTATGAAGTAGACATCACAATCAGAAGTATTAAGGGCAGTATGGCAGAATTTAATTTTAATCCAACCACTAAAAAACACATAAAAGACATTTGATGAGAACCTTAGACCTATGTTACAGTTCACACTGCCTCAAAAAATAGAGAATCTATTGTTTTTTTCTTTATATTCGAAACCCTTTTGGATGCTATCTTTTGAACACTTGACATGAAAATGAATGGAGGTTTTTACTGATTTTTCATATTTTTCATATGTGCATCACTATTTTAAAGTAAAGGTCAGAACTCGCTCTCCAACTCCGATGAGTACTCTTCTTGCAAATTATTAAATTACAGTTGCTATGTAAAATATTTCAAAAAGTAGTCACCAAATATGAAAAAAATGTGTTCTTTATATCTGTTTGTATAACATGAGAATTCTCTAGATTTCTATAGAAATATACTGCCAGTTCAAACATGTTTTGTTAATAGAAAATTTACAAAAAAAAAAATGAATTGTAAGGATTTCACTTCTGAGGATGACTTTTGAGAACCACTTCAACTGAGTTTGAGTAGTCTCAAACTGATTCGTATGGAAGCTTGTTTCTGGCTTGTTTTTATCTCACAATTCTGACTTTTTTTCTTGCAATATTGAGGCTGCATCTCACAATGCGGACCTTTTTTCTCAGAATTCCAAGAAATAAACTTGCAGTTGCGAGTTATAAAGTCTGAATCGTTTGATAGAAACACATTTCCAAGAAATAAATTAAAAATTAAATTACAGTTGCTAGGTACAAAATCACCAACTACAAGACACCATCCCCCAGCACTGAGGCCAATCAACAACTTGCTGAAGACCTGAATGAGTTTTACTGTAGATTTGAAACTCCCAGTCTAACACCCCACATTCGCTCTGAACATCTCTCCACACAACCTTCAACACCTCCTGCAACCCCCCTCTCCACCCCCTCCAGCACTCCAGATCAGTGAAGATGATGTGCGCCAGGTCTTCAGAAAGAACAAGAGAAGAAAAGCACCAGGCTCAGACGGTGTGACACCAGCCTGTCTGAAAACCTGCGCTGACCAACTGGCCCCCATCTTCTCACAGACCTTCAACAGATCACTGGAGTTGTGCAAAGTCCCTTCATGCTTCAAACGCTCCGCCATCATCCCCGTCCCAAAGAAACCCAAGATAACAGGACTTAATGACTACAGACCTGTGGCCCTAACGTCTGTGGTCATGAAGACATTTGAGAGGTTGGTGTTGGCTTATCTGAAGGACATTACTGGACCCTTACTAGACTCCCTGCAGTTTGCTTACCGAGCAAACAACTGTGGATGATGCAGTCAACATGGGAATGCATTACATCCTGCAACACCTCGACAAACCTGGGAATAACGCATGGATCTTATTTGTGGACTTCAGCTCGGCCTTCAACACCATCATCCCAAACCTCCTCCAGACCAAACTAACCCAGCTCCCTGTCCCTAGCTCTATCTGTCAATGGATCACCAGCTTTATGACAGATAGGCAACAGCTAGTGAGAACTGATAAATTCACATCCAACAACCGCACCACCAGCACTGGCACCCTTCAGGGTTGCGTCCTCTCCCCACTGCTCTTCTCCCTCTACACCAACGACTGCACCTCTATAGGACCCCTCTGTCAAGCTCCTGAAGATCGCAGACGACACTACAGTCATCGGCATCATCAAGGACAGAGACGAGTCTGCGTACAGACAGGAGGTTAAAGAGATGGCTGTCTGGTGCAGTCTTAACAACTTGGAGCTCAACACCCTCAAAACAGTGGAGATGATTGTGGACTTCAGGAGAAACCCCCCTGCACACCTCCCACTCACCATCATGCACTGTGACTGCAGTGGAGTCATTCCGGTTCCTGGGCACCACCATCTCTCAGGACATGAGTGGGACAATACATTGACTCCCTGTTAAAAAAGGCCAGCAGAGGTGTACTTACGTCGCCCAGCTGAGGAAATTCAACCTGCCTCAGGAGCTGCTGAAGCAGTTCTACTCCGCCATCATCGAGTCTGGTCTGTGCACTTCAATAACTGTCTGGTTTGTTTCAGCTACAAAATCAGACATCAGAAACCTACAGAGAATGGTTCGGACTGTTGAAAGGATTATTGGTGCCCCCTGCCTACCCTCCAATAACTGTATACATCCAGAGTGATGAAAAAGGCTCAGAAAATCACTCTGGATCCATCACATCCAAGCCATCTCCTTTTTGAACTTTGCCATCTGGTCGGCGTTACAGAGCACCGAAAACCAGGACAGCCAGGCACAAGAAAGGTTTCTCCCCCCCAGGCAATCTACCTTATGAACAGTTAATGTTCTCCCATTGTGCAATTAAAGTACAGTATGTGCAATAACCTTATACATATTTATCACCCTAAAACCTAGTACATCCCTACAACTTATTTAAATTTATTCTATTCCTATTCCATATATAGCACACCCGTACATACAATTTATTCTTTTTTTTGGTTTATATTTATGCATGTGTATTTTATTCACATCTCCTTTTTATTATCTGTGTGTTGGTTGTTGTTCCGTGTCCTGAAGCTTGGACACTATAACAAATTCCTTGTATGTGCAAACATACTTGGCAATAAAGCTCTTTCTGATTCTGATTCTGATTCTGAAATCGCAAGATATAATCATGCAATTGCGAGTTATAAAGTCAGAACTGCAGAGATATAAAGTTTTTCTAAGAAAATAGTCTTTCTTTCCTCAGAGTTGAACTTGAAGCTCATTCTGAGAAAAGAAGTCAGAATTGTGAGGGGGGAAAAAAGTCAGAATTGTCAGATATAAACCTGCAATTATTAGATTTTTTATTAAGTGGCTAAAATGGGCTTCCATAGATTTATGAGTCTTTTTGATTAATTCATTAAAAAGAATCAGTTCTTAAGAGTAATTTGTTCAGACTACACTGTTCACACAGTAGGTTTGTTGTGTGCAACTATAAAATTTCACAATAGAAATGATGATTCATAGATGCAAACTCCTCACCTTTCGGTGACAACTCACTTGTTTTTAGATCAAAACAGGTCACCTGTGAAATTTGCTTGGATCCAATGATAAATAAAGAACTGTTGTTTCAATAAGTTTTGTATAGTATTTTCTTTACTCTTTACTTCAAAAACTATGTCTAGAAATAGTAATATTTTGTGTTTGAGGTCTGAGATGTGGGAATTTTAGGTCAGCGTTGCCGTCTAATCCGCCAATATTGTCTTAAATAGGACTTCATCTTTTACAACATGGGATTTTGACGAAATATATTCAATCTTGATTTTTGTAAAATGTTGCAAATGTTTTTTTTTTGTTTTTTTTTGAGTTTTTGACATATGAGGTAATAAAAATATTTCCCATGCAATGTTCTCACCTTTTTTTCCCCCTCTCACCTGTTTGCATCTCTGTGTTTATTTGTCTTTGTATTATTTTGTGGTACTAATGCTTCTCTCTCATCACATTCAAACTTAAACCGAAGTAACTCAACTAAAACATCATTTCTAAAATGTAAATTTAGTAGCAGCGCATGAAGCACTGTCAGAGTATTTTACTGTGATGTTTTGTCTACACTGATGGCAGAATGGGGACATTTAAGATCAAATCATCATGAAAATCAATTGGTTCCAGACAGTATATTTTCTTTAAACAATGTAACTTGTTCTAAATAAGATCTGTGCAATGAAATAAAGCTGGTTATTATGAAAGAATCATGTCTAAAGTCATCTTTTTGATTAGCTCTCACTGTTCAGATGACACATTAGAGACATAATGGGGCTGAGACACGTGAAGCTCCATCTCAAAGCAATGTAAGAGAATCACATCTCCTGAAGAGTAGCTGATGGTAACCTTGGCCCTGTAGAGCTCCAGCTCATTATCTGTGATCCTCCACGGTTCTTCAGCCTTCAGTTTCTCAGCGGCTTCTTGCTCCATGTCGTCCTCCTTCAGTCTGTACGGCTCGATCATCTCCTCAAACATCTTCTTGCTGAGCACAAAATCAAACAACAGCTGCTTCTCGTGGATACCAGAGCAAAACATGCTCATTATTCGCCAATGCACTGCAAAAAATTATTCTCTTACTTAGTGTTAGTGTCTTGTGTTCTAGTATAAATATCTAAACATTCTTGACTCAAGATGCATTTACTGTACAAGTAAAATGACTTCAGATATTACACAAACACTAAGTAAGAGAATCATTTTTTGCGGTGTGGATCGAAACTTACTTGTGCTTCTTTGGCTTAATGTTGATGTCTCCAAGAACGGTGATGTCAGAGAAGTCAATCCTGAACTTACTGAGCAACGCCGCCATTCTGCACAAGACCAAAAGCTTTCACTAAACGAATACTAGCTGATCATCTTTATTATTTAATCTATTTTATATGTTAAACTACCAGTCAAAAGTGTGGACACACTGATTGAATTTGTTTCTCAGGATCTTAAAACCCTCTACAGGCTTCTGTTTAAATGACTGAAATTCATTTTGTGAAGGAATATAAACTGTGCCAACAAATTAATTTCTTAAAGGGGTCATATGATGCTTTTTTAAAGATCATTATTTTGTGTATTTGGTGTAACAGAATATGTTGACATGCTTTAATGTTCAAAAAAACACATTATTTTTCAATACTGTACATTATTGTAGGTCCTCTATGCCCGCCTCTCTCAAACGCTTCGTTTTTTTACAAAGCCCCCTCCTTTGACAAGCGTGGTCTGCTCTGATTGGCCAGCTGACCTAGTGCTTTGTGATTGGCCGAACACCGCAAGCACGTGTTTGAAATGTAACGCCCTTACCATAATTGCGAGCTTCGTCTTTCAAAATAAATTTAAAGACAGTAAATAATGTCCTTAGTTTTACCATCAATTCAAGCCCGAAAAGGCAACAGACACAGTAATGATGCATACACAAGCCCGCGGTTAGACAGCTACTCTAACTGTGACGTGAGCTGGCCTCTCTCTCTTTTTCTCTCTCTCACACACACACACACAACACAACACACCACACACACACTCCGCATTGACAGTCAATAGCAAATACTTAAACTACTAACAAAACAGTAGCTGATTCAGAAGCACCAGAATGTCATAGCAAAGTCAGAATTACCTCCTCTCCTAGTTCACGAAACGGTCGTCCATAAAATACATTGCTGTTCTGTTGTAAGTAATCTTAAAGATTCTTAAATGCATCTACTTCCGGAAGGCCAAATAATGTGCTTTTGCTTTCGCCTAGAAACACGCTCCCTGACATGCTGCTTCAACACTAACTGCATTACTGAAACCACACCTTCTTTCTTTACATGAACATTTGGGCAGCGTTATGCAAATCTTGCCAACACAGTGATGTAGATTTGTGGGGGCGTGTTATAACGAGCCGTTTTAGGGGGCGTGGCAGTGTCTTAATTTTGATAAAGAATATCTCTTTGGGTTTTTTTGACTTTAGTCTTTGCAACTTCAGGGTTCTTATCTATGCACAATCAGCTTGTACACTCCAAAGAGAAAGGAAAAATTAAAAAATCGCATCATATGACCCCTTTAAACCAACTGTCAAAATGATAATGCATTCGACATGAGTCAGAATGACGCTTAAAGGGGTCATAGGATGCCTATTTTCCACAAGTTGATATGATCTTTTAGATCTTAATGAAAAGTCAGTAACATAGTTTGGTTAAAATTTCTCAATGGTAGTGTAAAAAACACATTTTTTACCCTGTCAAAAACAGCTCTTTTCAGATCAAGCCGTTTTTGTAGCATTTTCCTTTAAATGTTAATGAGCTCTGCTTGCCCCGCCCCTCTCTTCCGAGCTGCTTTCTGAGGGACTGTTTACTTTAGCTGCATTCATTTTGAAACTTGCTAATTAGCACATTATTATTAAAGGCGATTTGCAAAGATTCATTACTAAACATTATACTCGCTTCTTCTGTAGATGAGGCTGGTTCATGAATGATTCACGCGAACATAGACACATTTATGTAGATCAGGGGAGCATTCCCTTCAGAAACAAATGTAATCCTCTGCGTCTTCAGCGGCTCAGATGTCGGGAGTAAATGACGACTGCTATGTTCATTATTACATCCAACAACAGAACACCTCAATCGCTTAGGAGTCATTCTTGTCTACATCTGCTCCGGCGGTGAAACAATGAAGCACTGATGACAGTCACTCAGGGCGGAGCTAAGGTAAAACTCTACTGTCAATCAAACTATCGTGGGAGGGGCCTGTTTTTGTGACGTCACACAGACAGGCATCTGAGATCAGCTCGATTTGAGAAAGGGGAAAACATTTAACCAGATTAAAAAAAAAAAACCTGGGTGGATTTTTATCATTATAGGGCGGTTGTGTACACACACTGCCAACATACATTTATGTTCAAACAACTTGTAAAAGAGCAATTAGCATCCTATGACCCCTTTAATACAGGTTATACTCACGCTCTGCGGTCATGGTCAATCCGGTTTATCTTTCCTCCAATGAACACACGGATCTTGCAGTCGCGCCATTTCTTTTTGTTGGTTAGCAAATACGGTATCAAAAGTGTCAAGCCTACAACGAGTAATCAATCACAGTGTCATTTATTAAAGCTACAAACTCTCAGAGAGCATAATAAAGGCAAACATTCAATTATAAAACTACACTCTTTACCTCCGTCGTCAAACAGCCACCAAACATCGATGGTTCCTTTGCTCTGTTTCTTCTGGAACTGTTGACTGGCGGCCAGAAGTTTCTCATCCGCAGGACTGAGCTGCATCGGAGGCTTCTTGGTGTCTGAAATCACACATGCATCGTCAGAGAAGAGAAATTAGCATCAGTTTACCAGATACAGATTATCACGAATCTGAGATGCACAAAGCCGTTTCATGGAAAATTTATATTTGCTATGAACTAATTCCGTGAGTGCATGTAACATGATGTTCAGAAGAATACAAATCTGTACATTCATGCATCGAAGGAAACTGCAGGAGGTTCATGAACTGGAGGATATTTGGAGTGGCTCTAATGGGAACACAATACGACTTGACTTCAGTCTCTAATCAAGATTTTTACAGTTTACACTCATCGCAGGAACACTCATTAAAGGAATAGTTCACCAAAACGGCATGTACCTACTCTCGCCCTCAGGATCATCCGAGATTAGGATGAGTTTGTTTCTTCATCAGATTTGGAGAAATGTAGCATTGCATCAGTGTCTCAGTAATGGATGCTCTGCAGTGATTGGGTGCCGTCAGAATGAGAGTCCAAACAGCTGATAAAAACATTACAGTAATCCACAAGTAATCCACAGCACTCCAGTCCATCAGTTAACAGTCCATTCCATAATCCATAATAACCTTCTCCATTAGTCGTGTTCTGGTGTGAATCAGAAGAAATCTGCACAGATCACAGCTTTAAACAGCTCTAAAACACATGTGGCTGGGTTTTGATGTGAGAGACAACAGCATATCACTTTTCACTGAGAGTTATTATGGATTATGGACCTCGTTTGTTAGTAACAACAGCTTAATGCTGGCTTTGTTTCAGCGTGTGTCTTCTCCAGATGTTAACTGATGGACTGGAGTGCTGTGGATTACTTGTGGATTATTGTGATGTTTTTATCAGCTGATTGGACTCCCATTCTGACGGCACCCATTCACTTGCAGTGAGCAAGTGATGCAATGCTAACGTTCGCCAAAGCTGATCTCATCCTGGTCTCGGATGATCCTGTGGGTGAGCACATTTATTTTTAAATGTGCATTACGTCATTGTTTTCTGACCTCTGAAGATGAGCGGGCTGCTTTGGCAGCTGGTGGATTTAGATGACGGTTTTGAGGAATCGCTGTCAAAGTCTTTGATGTTGATGGACACCAAGAGATCCTTCATTCCAGGAGGTTTCTCCTGCGAGGTCTGAAATTCATCTGAAGAAAGACCAACAGAAGCAGAGTTAGAATCACTGATGAAAAGACTCAAACCAGTTACACTTTAACCAGGAAACTCGACCTTGAATGTGAGAGATGTCGAGACCTTCCTTCAGTCTCAAGAGAACCACCCCGAACTGCAGGTCAAACGCGTCACTGAAACACACACAGTGATCATTCAGATGAAGATTTCAGTTCTTAAAGATGAAGACATGAAGAGCGTCACACAGTCAGACTCACTGGATGGTGTTGATGTAGGTTTCCACATCCTTCATCTCACCGTCCCTCCAGTTGTTCTTAAAGCCAAACACCAGTGTGTTGGGTTTTAGGCGACCCAACCCAGTGGTCTGTGAATCCCGACAACATCAGGTTTACTCTTAGTTTTAAATGCGTTCTGATTCAGTTCATTACATGAGCTCTTTGTTCTGACCTGTAGGAGATACTGGGCTCCTTGTCTGAGATCATCAGCAAACACAGGAGTGTAAAAGGCTTTGATTCGGGTCTTTAGCAGCCAGCGCTGATAGCGCACCTGCTCGTTCATCATGTCCTTATAGTTTGGCCTACGGTATCCCTGCAGGAAAATGCAAGAAACAGGGTTTCTGCAGGATTTTTAAGCTCAAATTTAAGACTTTTTTAAACTCTAAAATGACTGTAAAAAGCATGATTTACGTGCAATACGTGTTCACAAAAACCCACGTTTTATGAATGATACACTTCCATTCAAAAAAATGGATGAGTCAAAAGTATTACTCATTATGTTAATTGAAACAATTATTATCAATAAATTGTTATATTAACTAAAAAATATCTCTTATCTAAAAGTATCAGTTCTTTCATCCCCATGCACATTACAGCTCTGTGTGTGGGTGGATTTTCACATTGGTCTGAACAAAAACAGCAGACGGGCTTATTAAAAATGCACATTCATTCTCTGCCAGCAGGTGGCGCTTTCGGAACAGCAGAAATATAACTGTTTTCCTGGTAACGGCAATACACAAAGTAGCGTAGCACTGCAGCGCTCGTGTTTATTCAATGAAATCATAGCCATTTGAAGTTTAATCGTCACATTGAGCCATATCGCAATTCAGTTTTTTCCGTACCGTAATTTAAGACCTATTGAAATCATAATTATGTAACTGCTCATAACTGCAAAGATAATTCATTGAAATTACATACCGTGCGCACGTGGCCACAGACCATCAAGCCCACGTCTTTGGTGAAAGCGTGCACTAGATACAGCAGCGCTGGTCTTGAGTTTGGGTATCCGGACATTACGAGACACTGAGGCCTGTGGTAAAAATTATTTCAGAGAGGTTTTGGGTCTCTATAGAGTCACATATGACAGCTTCAGCATCTGTCGGTGGATCACCTGAAGTTCTTGATATGGTCCTCAACCCCCGTGAGATGCAGACTGTGAGTCAGTGCCTGATTGTACATCAGCGCTTGTGTCGACGAACCCCAGTTCACATCTGCAGCAGAAAAATGCATTTTGACACTCAGTTATGATTTATGAATTTTTAAAACATAACTGATAACACTTTACAATACAA
This sequence comes from Sinocyclocheilus anophthalmus, assembly GCA_018155175.1. Lineage (NCBI taxonomy): Eukaryota > Metazoa > Chordata > Actinopteri > Cypriniformes > Cyprinidae > Sinocyclocheilus > Sinocyclocheilus anophthalmus. The sequence goes on along the minus strand of JADLZN010011901.1, from coordinate 8,858 downwards.
AGTAATAGTTCACCCAAAAATAAAAATGATCATCATTTATTCACCCTCATGTTGTTCCAAACCTGTAAGACCTTTGTTCATATTTGGAACACAAATAAGTCTTTGAAATGTTGGCAATCTAACAGTTGACGGTAGCCATTGACTTCCATATTAGGGTTAAAAAAAATACTATGGAAGTCATTGGCTGCCAGCAACTGTTTGGTTACACTCATTGTTCAACAGAAGAAAGAAATTCAACACGAGGGTAAGTAAATAGTGTCAGAAGTTTTATTTTGGGGTGAACTATGCCTTTATCATGAACCACAATTACATTTATGCATTTGGCAGACTCTTTTATCCAAAGTGACTTTATCCAAAGTTCCAAGATGTACAGGAAGGCTACATTAACTTTAGTTAATGAACTAACATGAAAAAACAATGACCAACTGCATTTTAATTAGCTAACATTAACAAATACATATATTAAATGCTATGAAAATTATATTGCTTATCGTTACTCCATGTCATTTAGAGCACTGCATTAGTAGACATGAACTAAAAATTCACCCTATATATTTAAAAAATGCATATTATTGATCTCATTGTGAACAATTAATCTGTGCATTTTCATTTTTTCAAAATGTGTATTATTGATCTTATTGTAAACAATTCATGTGTGCATTTTTCACTTTTAAAAAATGCATATTATTGATCTTATTACGAACAATTCACATGTGCATTTTTTTTACTTTTTTAAAAATGCATATTATTGATCTTATTACGAACAATTCACATGTGCATTTTTTTAACTTTTTTAAAAATGCATATTATCGATCTTATTACGAACAATTCACATGTGCATTTTTTTAACTTTTTTAAAAATGCATATTATCGATCTTATTACGAACAATTCACATGTGCATTTTTTTAACTTTTTTAAAAATGCATATTATCGATCTTATTACGAACAATTCACATGTGCATTTTTTTTACTTTTTTAAAAATGCATATTATTGATCTTATTACGAACAATTCACATGTACATTTTTTTTACTTTTTTAAAAATGCATATTCTCAATCTTATTACGAACAATTCATACGTGCATTTTTCACTTTTTTAAAATTGCATAATATTGATCTGTTCATTCTTACATTCTATGGCAACAATGCACCTTTCGTAAAGTGGTACCTAGAGATCGACCATTGTATCGGTTTTGCCGATTAATCGGCACCAATTGTTGATTGCTGGAACAATTGATTATTGGCAAAAATCCATACCGATAGTTTTTACCGGGTTGCGTCCATTGCTGGAGCGGCTGAGAAGGGTCTGCTGTCATTACACAGTGCGAGAGCGGCCTCTAGTGGTTGAAATCACTGACAGCACATGCTATTTGTTTAGACACGAGATACTGCACGCTGAACAGAGCGGGAAAGCCGACAGAAAATCCTGCCGCGCCACAGAGGACCATTCACACAGTTTTCCTTTAAATTACATTATATTAGTCCCGAATCATTGTTAATGTACATAATAAATTGTGTATTGTGCATTTTCAGCAAAAAATTTGTCTTTCTGTGGCTCTAATAAAAACTGTGTGCTTCATTTATAGAGCTATAACGTAGGTCGTGCTTTCTCTTTCCGTTTGCTCCATTTTTCAAACACCGAACTTCAAACTCATCCATACCAAATTGTTCATTCTTGAAGTAATTGATTACATAACTGTTAGGACCGCTGCTCGAGTTTAACGCGACGCGTCGGAGGGTGGTTGATACGTGAGGTTCTCTCCTAGACTCAGCGCTCGGCGCTCTTTATTTTGATTAATATTCATCAAGTGTTCGAAATAAACGTTAAAGTCTGAATAATACCTACAATATCCATATGTCATATAAGGTTAATGCTATAGCCTTTGTGTATAATTTAGATTGCATCTTTAACATGCCTTGAAATAAGTGGCACACGTTAAAATAAGTCCATTGTATTAAGATTAGTGAAAGCTGCATAAGTATTGTTCCTTGTTAGAGTGTGTTAACTTCAACATCTACTATTACTATTAATATTATTTTTACTACTACTACTAGTGTTTCAGTACTGTTTTTGTTAATAAAGCACTATTTTAGTTTTTGTTCAGTATCAATTTTAAAACAATCGGTTAATTAATCGGTATCGGCCAGTGTGGTCCAACCTAGCTATCGTATCGGCAAAATCCACTATCGGTCGACCTCTAGTGTTACCACATAATCATAGAAATGAACTGAAAACAGAACAGACCTGGTTTCTTGTAGCTGACGTAGATGTAGAGCGCCAGGACGATGACGTTGGTGAACAGCGCCGCCCACCAGTTGATCACAAACATCACCACGCAGCACAGCACGGCTCCGGCTAACGACACCCACTTGTTATAGTATTTGAAACTCGGACGCCACCCTGTTCAGATGGAGATCTGTGAATTACTCATGATACTGTCTGAAACGATCAGTGTCAACATCACGCTCATTTTCAGTTTCATCAGCGAACACTTGCCTGGGGAGTTCGCCAGCGACGCGTGGAAAACAGAGAAATTTATCAAGGCGTAAGAGGCCAAGAAGAAGTTGGAAATGATGGGAGCGATGATGTTTAACTCAGCTGAAACACCAACACACTGGATTTTAGAAGCAGTCTCTGTCATTAGTGTATAATAAGCAGATAAGTCAGCATTAGGTGGAGTGTAGTTTACCGATCAGGATGAAGGCCAGGCCGATGATGAAGGTGAGGACGTAAGCACGCAGAGGCTCTTTGTTCTTCCCGTATCCTTTGGCAAACACATGCATTCCAGGGTAGAGTTTATCCTTACACAAGGCCTACAAAACCACACACACACCATAACCCCTGATTATCCTTGTAATTTTACAAAGAATTAGTATTGCAAGTTCCTTTGTGAGATTTATAACGTAAAATGTTATCAGCACTGTAAATGTCATCAGTTATTGCTCTACAACCTATTCTAATCTTGATAACACCAAGATAAGTCAGTCATACAAAATTCGATATTTTCAGTCATATACAATCTCATGTTCACCACAATGTTACCCACTATAATATAGATCTATATATATACATACATACACACACACATACATACAGTTTATATGCGCGATATAACACGAATATCCGTGTGATATGGCTGTACATCAGCATGGCTGTGATTGCGACTGAGTTCCGTAGGTAATCTCACAGCCATGCTGATATACAGCCATATCGCATGGCTATGAGTGTTATGAGTGTGATATTGTGTTTATACAACAGTTCAACTGCACAAGTGTGTAAATAAATAAGAAACATTTTTTCAACATTTTCTTCTCTTCCATGTCTGTCTTTGATGCGTGTTCACGAGAGTACCCTCATGAATGTGGTGCTAGCTGATTTCAGGATTGTTCAACCCCCCTGCCCGTTCTGACATCAGACTGGATGCTCGGCAATTGTTTGCAAGCAGAGGATGCTCACTCAGCTCGTGATATTCGTGACGCCGGGTAAGGCTGCTTTCTCCAGGTAAGGTGTCCTCGCGGGTCAGGACTGTGAACAGTCTCATTATTCCGTCACAAACCAATTATTTGTCGAATGAAATTGATTTGGGTGGTCCACTATGACAGTCGCTGTAGAAATACTGCAGTGGAGTGATACAAATGGGGAAATGGGCTGAAAAGACCTCTCAGCCAATCAGATTAAAGAACCAGAAAGAAATGTTGTGCATTTAAATATATTTGACACATTTATGCCCATAGCCAAAATTGTATAACTACTGCTAAAAATGCTTGAATAAATAAATAAATAAATATTGTTGTTAAGTTGATTTAAACATTAAATATCACAAAAAAATGCTTATGAAACATAGATATTGGGTGGATTTCTGGTACTGCCTTATCCACAAAGCATACTTGCAATTCTGACTTAGATTTTAGCCTTATAAGGCAGCATAACTTCACGGTCTACAGGACAGTTAGGATCTGTCCAATATCCTTTTTTGTCAGGGTTCTGTCACTTCGGTCTTGTGTAATTCATGGTTTTGTGACAGAGCCCTGACACTCGTGTCATGTCATTGTTTCATGTGAGCGTGTGGCTTCGAGTGTGCTCGAGCCGTGCGCTCTCATCTGCGTTTATTGTTTCATGTTGGAGCGTGGTGTTCAGACCCCTGCACTCATGTCTTGTTGAGTTTCGGTTTTGTGTCGGGGTCCGGACACTCGCTCTCACATGTTCTGTCTGGTTGTGTGAGCATGCGATCTCGAGTTCGCTCTGCCATGCTCTCTTCTGTCCACGTGTGTTGTGTTTTGTGTAGCACGCGGTTTGTGTTCGGCCGCGTGCTTTTCTTGTTGTCTTGTGTTAACACGTGGCTTATGAGTTTTCTCATTAGCTGCGTGTTCGTGTCTCTTGTTGTAGCACATGGCTTGTGATTTGTTTTGCTGGCCATGTGCTTGTGTTTGTTTTGTGTGAGCACATGGCTTTTTGTTTTTGATTCGGTGTGCCATGTGCTCATGTCCATTGTCTTGACCCCTCCCATCTTGTTACCTGATTATTAGTTTATTTGCCCCACATGTGCTCCCTCGTTACACTCCTCATTTGCTCTCCATTTATTCTCATTGTGTTTGCAGTCCCAGGCCAGTTCGTCATCATATCTCCCTGGATGTGTCCTGTCGTGTCTTGCTTGCCTTGCCTTCCTTGCCTCTTGCCTGCTTGTCTTGCCTTGCCTTGCCAGCCTTTTTTCCCCCTCGGGTAGTTTTTTGTTTTTGTTTTGGTTATTTAAATAAAGCCATTGCCGCAGCTGAGTCCTCGCTCCATCCTTCATCCCCAACCCTGACAGTACGAACTGGCCAAGATGAGGACTCAGCGGAAGAAGTGTTTGCGCCATCCACCAGCCTCCACTCTCTCCAGCCCCCACTACCAGCGCATGCTCCAATTTAGGACCTTGAGCTCCCTCTGTCAACAGGGGGCTGACGTGAGGAAGTTTGCCCTGGAGTTCAGAGGGGCGGCAGAGGGGTTGGGGTTTAATTATGCGGCCCTCAAGGACCTCTTCTGCTACACCCTGGATGAGCCCCTCAATTGGTGGATGATGAGAGGGTTGGACCACCTGTTGTTTGAGGGGTTCATCGAATTCCTAGCCCGACAGGGTAATCCTCTGGCTGAAGAGGCTGTAGCGCACCCAGAGACGGCCGAAGAGGCTGCAGTGCCCCCAGTGTCTGCTGAGGAATCTGCAGTGCCCCCAGAGGTGGCCGATGAGGTGGCAGTGCCCCGCTCTCGGAGACGGGATGAATGGGTATGCTCACCACCCCTAAGGCAGCTAAGAGGCTGCTGTGGCCCCTAGAGGTGGCTGAAGAGGCTGCAGCGCCCCCGAAGGTGGCCAAGGAGGCTGCAGTGCCCCCGAAGGTGGCTGATGAAGCTGCAGTGCCCCCAGAGGTGGCTGATGAAGCTGCAGCGCCCCCAGTGATGGCCCGGAGAAGCTGCAGCGGTCCCAGTGACGGCCGAAGAGGCTGCTGCGCCCCAAGAGGTGGCCGATGAAGTGGCAGTGCCCCGCTCTCGGAGGCGGAGGAGGAGGAGGGCTTCCTCCATCCCACATGGCCTGGAGGCCTTCCCAGACCCGCTGTTGCTGCCTGGAGGCCGTCCCAATCCGCCCAGCCTCCTTGGCCCTGCCGCCCCAACACAGCCCGGCTCCTTGCCCTGCCGGCCCGCCCGGCTCCTTGCCTCTGCCGGCCCTCCCGGCTCCTCCTGCCGCCCCCCTCCCGTGCTCCTCCCTGCGCCCCCGCCCGGGCTCTTGCCCTCCGTCCCCGCCCGGCTCCTGCCCTGCCGCCCCTCCCGGGCTCCCTTGCCCTGCCGGCCCCTCCCGGCTGCCGCCCTGGCGCCCCCGCCCAAGCCCGGGCCCCGCCGCCCCTCCCAGCTCCTGGCCCGTCCGGCCCCGCCCAACTCCTTGCCCGCCCAACTCCTTGCCCGCCCAAGCCTCCTTGCCCCGCCATCGAGCTCCTTGGCCCCGCCCAAGCTCCTTGCCCCTCCGGCCCCTCGCCCAAGCCCGTTCCCCGCCTCCCCCGCCCAAGCTCCCTGCCCTGCCGGCCCCGCCCAAGCTCCTTGCCCCGCCCATGCTCCTTGCCCTGCCGGCCCCGCCCAGCCTCCTTGCCCTGCCGGCCCCGCCCAAGCTCCTTGCCCCGCCCAAGCTCCTTGCCCCTCCCAGGCTCCTTGCCCTGCCGGCCCCGCCCAGGCTCCCTCCGGCTCCGCCCTGGTGGCCTACTGGGGTTCTTGTTAGGCCGGAGCCTCCCTGGTCTGTTCCTCCGGTCCTGCCCTGGCTCCCCGGGATTCCTGGTCTGCCTGAGCTTCCCTGGCTCAACCCTCCCGCCCCTCCCTGGTTCCTAGTTCTTGTTAGGCCGGAGCCTCCCTGGCCTGTTCCTCCGGTCCCGCCCTGGCTCCCCCAGATTCCTGGTCTGCCTGAGCCTCCCTGGCTCAACCCTCCCGCCCCTCCCTGGTTCCTGGTTCTTGTTAGGCCGGAGCCTCCCTGGTCTGTTTCTCCGGTCCCGCCCTGGCTCCCCCAGCTTCCTGGTCTGCCTGAGCCTCCCTGGCTCAACCCTCCCGCCCCTCCCTGGTTCCTGTAATGTCTTTCTGGGTTGTACTGCTGGCACTGGCTTGGTTCCCCTCCCTCCTTCCCTCCCCTCTTTGTCCCAGTGTTTTGAGTTTTCCTGTCTTGTGTTGCCTGTTATGTAGCGGTCTTGTGTTGTCATGTTCCTGTCTTGTTTTTGTTGTGCCTCGTTAGGGACGCCAGGTGGCGTTCCTTTTGAGGGGGGCTAGTGTCAGGGTTCTAGTGTAATTCATAGTTTTGTGACGGAGCCCTGACACTCGCGTCATGTCATTTGTTTTCATGTGAGCGTGCGGCTTCTAGTGTGCTCGAGCCGTGTGCTTTCGTCTGCGTGTACTGTTTCATGTTGTAGCGTGGTGTTCAGATCCCGGCACTCTTGTCTTGAGTTTCGGTTTCGTGTCGGGTCCGGACACTCGCGCTCCATGTTTTGTCTGTTGTGGGAGCGTGCGGTCTCGAGTTCGCCCGGCCGTGCGCTCTTCTGTCCACGTGTTTTGTGTTTTGTGAAGCACGCGGTTTGTATTCAGCCGCGTGCTTGTCTTGTTGTCTTGAGTGAACACGCGGCATATGAGTTTTCTCATTAGCTGCGTGTTCATGTCTCTTGTTCTAGCACATGGCTTGTGATTTTTGTTTTGCTGGCCATGTGCTTGTTGTGTTTTGTTTTGTGTGAGCACATGGGTTTTTGTCTTTGATTCGGTGTGCCATGTGTTCATGTCAATTGTCTTGACCCCTCCCCTCTTGTTACCTGATTATTAGTTAATTTGCCCCACATGTGCTCCCTCGTTACCTTCCTCATTTGCTCTCCATTTATTCTCCTTGTTTTTGCAGTCGTGCGTCAGTTCGTCATCGTCAATCCCTGGATGTGTCCAGATCCTGCTTTGCCTTGCCTTGCCAGCCTGCCATCCTGTTTTTTCCACCCCGGGTAGTTTTTTGGGTTGTTGTTTGTTTTATGTTATTTTAAATTAAGCTTTTTCCGCAGCTGATCCTCGCTCCCCTCTACCAAACCCTGACATTTATAGGATGGTCACTAGTTTTTGGAACAGTGCAAGAGTATCTACTGGATGTGCCAGATTAGGACAAAAGGAAAAACATTTATCATTTCAGTCACAGACGTTCTTGGTACCCACCAATCCAGTGAATTCTGGGCTGTAAGACAACCACAGCACAATCTGTAAGACATATATTTGACATTGTGACTGACACATACCAGACCAGCCCATATGAACATCTACATTAAGAATCATAACAGGCCTTGTGGACCCTTTCCCTGTTCCTGAGGCGGCTGCCGCACAGCTGTCTCCAGATTCTGCTGCAAGGCCTCTGATTGATGTTTTTATAAGTAAGACCTTGCTCTACCCTCACCCCTCCGGGTCTGGCCTGCACTTCCTACCATCAATCACGTGTCATTTCCTTTCCATCGCAGTCTCTGACAGAAATACAGTAAACATGATCTATGTGTGTGTGTATTTAAGTAATTATTAAGTGTCTGGCACCTCCAATAAATCACTGACATCACTTTCTGTAGCTTGAACTTTTTTGCACTTTTTCCAAATATAATAACAGCTGACAAAAGGTAATAACCTAATTTCTATCATGCTTCAAGTTCAACTGTTTTTTTGTCATACAGCAACACATAGATGCTTCCAACTACTGACTTACAATAGATCGCATATAGTTACCTTTGACCCCTCAAGGGTTAATCTTTTTAATGTTATCACATAGATCTCTTGAAAACAGTATAGGCTATATAAATATAAATGCAGAGCTGTAGCCTACATGACAAAAGACCAAATGCACACATACTGTATGTAAACAATTTTTTTACACTGGATGTATGCAGTGCAAAACTGCTTCATTTATAAACTGAGCTGTCTACACTCAGAGCATCTGTTGCAGTAACACACATTCAGATAGTTTCTTGAAATTCAGATATCAGCATTCTTTTAATTGTATCTGTATCTGTTGTTATTTGATATTTAACTGTTTACAACTATTTTAAGATTTAAATAATCATCTATCACTAAATGGTACAGCGATAGAACATATCAAAATGTAACCCTTCAAGAGCACTTTCTCATAAGTGTTTTCTCTTAGGAGTTCATATTGGTGAGTTGCTGTGCGTATGACGACAGCAGAGCTATGTGTGTTTGTGCATAAACATGATTGAAGCTCATTTCCTTGAAAAAGTACACCAACTTCATTATTGTTACTCTAAACAGAACTGAACTCTGCTTCATCAAGTACACACACAAACACTCTTTAAAATAGCAATCTTTAAAAATCTAATCAGAGGTTTCC
>JADLZN010011900.1:0-81544 GCA_018155175.1 Sinocyclocheilus anophthalmus | reverse complement strand
TGGTCGGTGAAGTGGCGGTTGTCTCGGTGAGTCACAGTGAGCAGAGCCACCTGCTCTGACGTAACCTGGTGTGGGCTGGGGGTGAAACTGAATATTTCCGTCCTAGTATTGCAAGTGAAGGCATGCAGTGAGGCATCAGCAATCGGGCATCGGAGGAGGAGTCAACAAAGGCTAACTGGGTGAAGGTTTGGATATACCACCCTGTCGGCTATTGACGAGGTACGTCAGACTATGTGTCTGCGCTGACGGGTAGCTTGCAGGGTTTAACTCTCCTTCTCTCTCTCTCTCAGCTGTCTTCTTCTGATTTGACTACTGCTGCTGTTTTTGTGATGTACCTGTGAGAATCATAAAATCAGAGAACTTTAGAAACATTTAACAAATATTTGTGAAACTTGAACACTTCGTTTCAAAATTGTCTGACTCTCACCCTACCTTTCCTTTCATCCTGGGTGAGTGAATCGCTTTATTTACATTTGTCATATCGGTCATTGTGTTCGTTTTATTGTTTGGTGATGGTCTCGTACAGTGTTTGTTTTCTCTTTGTGTATTGTTTTTAGCTCCTATGGTGTTTTATTTTAGTGTAATCATATTAAACATTTTTGGAAAAGTCAATTAAGGAGTTCTGACCATAGATTCAGTGGAGTAACAACAGACAATTATTTGTCTGTCCCTCTCATTAAGCTGTCACATTAATAGTTGGAATATATGGATGACAACATTTATGGTAATAAATGTTTACTATTTTTGCCATTTTCAGAATGTAATAACTATGAATGTGCACAGTATCGAATTTGGATCTGACAGACTGATCAAAAACAAAAATCAATCAATAAATAAAATCCATATTAATGCAGTATATTGTTCCCTGTTTTTACAGATTTTTTTAGGAGTGTATATTTAAGGTTGGTCCAGCTAATTTGCATGTGAAATCCCAAGCAAGCATCTCGGGACCCTGGCTGTTCCAAAGCTGCCTTTTGCTTTATTAAACTTGAACTTGTGTGTGTTTATCTCTGTGACCCAGTTTCTGTCTACCGCATATTCAGTTAATTTCATCCCAGGTGTTTCCCATGTTTAATATCCTATGATTCCAGGTGTGTCTCCTTAGTCCCTCGTCATCCTGTGTTTAAAAGTCTGAGACCTTTCAGTTAGTGTTGTCCGGTATTGTTTAGGTCAACTCCCTTGTGCTACGTGTGATTCCCCGCAACTGAAATAAACTCCTTGGTTTGTACTCCGGGTCTCTCATCGTTCCGTGCTCCCTCACAGTAGCACCCCTTTGAAGAATCCCGGACACCAAAACGAAGTGATCGTGACTTTTTCCCTCGCGAGTGTTTTTTTCCGCCTTTGTGTGTATTTTTTTTTTCCTTTCCCCCCCCCCCCGTCTAGGAAATTGCTGCTCACTTCTCCGCCTAGCTCACCTCGATCTCCCCTTCTACGAATAAGCCAGGGAGTTCTGCTATGGGATTACATTTCTGCCGAAATTCTGCACGCGAAAAGTGCGTTTTTGTGGAGAAAATGTTGTCTTCGCAAAGAGAAAGCGAGTTTTTGGATGTGTGCATACCGTCTCTTTTGCGGCGTGGCACGTTTCCCTACGTGCTCCCCTGATGCCCGCTCTCAGTGCTCGCCATGCCAACATCTCGTGGCTCAACACAACCCAGCGTCCAAGTGCTATTTCCAGCCAATCAGAGACGAGGCTGCCAAAGTCTGATTGGCTGCCTGGACACCCAATCACAACATTCCTTGCATTTACCTCGCAGCAGAAGCGGCAAAATACCAGTGCTGCATAATGATATGTGCCAGGTTTGATATTCTGATCATATTTTTTTTCCAAGCACATTTTACCAATAATTATAACTACTATTAATCTTGTATTTAATCATCTATATATTATTGTTCATGAAGGCTGGAAGTGAAAAAACGCCTTATATTCAGGTGTGCATATTTATTAAGCAGGTTATCTTCTACAGAACAAATCTCAAGCTGGACTAAAAATGAACTCCCAAAACTCACTGCCAGATTCTGGAAGATAAATTCCTCAAACAGTGGTACAAGAGGATGTGGTACTGGTCCTTCAAGAGTCACTCTCAACATATCTGTCTATAAAGCATATATATATATACACTGTATATTTAAAAATCTTCAAGTATTTTACTACACTTCAGTATGTTATACTTATTAAGTAGGGGTTATTTTTTTAGGATTCTATACTTCTCCTAAGTCTCTGAGAACCACCTGACACCTTGTACTTCTGGAGACAAAGGTTGCAGTTCTGGAAAATGGTGGAACTTGGAGACTAAAGGGTTCCTGATGGTTACACACCTAATTCTTCACCTTAATTCCTAATTATTTTGCAGTTAACATGCATCTTTTCTTCTCCACATGTTTTTTTACTGACCCTGCTGACCCACTGAGCATTTTGTTGTCCAATGGTTATTTATTTACTTTGCAATTTCTAGTATTGTATTATTTTTTAATATTTCTCATGGGCATTTAATAATATTTGACTTTCAGTCTGAGTAAATCTCTTTTTTGGCTCATTTTATCTGTAAAAGAAATGTGCCTAATAATTCTGCACACCTGAATAAGGATTTTTCACTTCAGGCCTTCAGCTGCATGAATATTACTATCTCAATTATAAATGATTAATACAAGATTCACCTAGTTATTAAGATTGATGTCGTTTGGAATTTGTAAAATGTGCTTGGAAAAAAATATGATTAGAATATCAACTTGCATAATAATTATCCATGCACTGTATTTTTCCTCTTCTGCTGTTGTGGTAATGCAAGGAATGTTGTGATTGGTTTTCAAGGCAGCCAATCAGAATTTAGCATCCTCGTCTCTGATTGGCTGGAATTATTGTAACGCTGGGTTGTGTTGAGCATGCCAGCTGTTGGCATTTAGCGAGCACTGAGTGCGGGCATCAGGTGAGCAAGCTAGTGAAACTTTGCACACGCAAAGAGAAGGTCTGCACAGATCCAAAAACTTTATTTTAAATGCAAAATTGATTTTCGTGCGCTCTAAATACTTTCTTCTTTGCGAGACAAACATTTTCTCCACAAAACTCAGTTCACGAGCGTGCAAAACGCACTTGTGCGCGCTCAAAATATGATCTTTCGCAAGCAGAATTGTGGCAGAGATGTAATCCCATACTTCTCCAGCTCAACCGCGGTGACGCGTTAGATGACGGCCTTAATCAGCTGTTCTGGCTCGGGGCCAACTACCATCGCCCCGTGGACGTCCCAGACACCACTGGACTAACTTGGAGGGAAGGTGTCTTCTGGTGTCTGGGGAGTGTCCGGTCCCGAGCCAGAACCAGTCTGCTGCCGTCCGCGGCTCCCCCAAGTCAGCCGGTAGTTCACGAGTCAAGTCAGCTGGCAGTGCATATGGCAAGCCCAAAGGATGTTAATGTAGCTAGCCCACCAAGTGTTCATGTGGGCCCAGTGTCGGTTCCAGCACCAGTGCCCGCTCCTCGTAAGCGCCTTCCAGAGCACCCTCAAGTGCCCGCTCCTCGTAGCGCCTTCCAAGCCCCTCAAGTGCCCGTTCCCCCAGAGCGTCGCCCCAGTGTCGCTCCAACCCACTCTCGCTGCCAGTTCCAGCTCCTCGAAGCGCACACATGATCCCCAGTGCCAGCACCTCGTAAGTGCTACCCTGATCCCCAGTTAAGCCCACGTAGGGCTCCTGTTCCCGAGTATAGCCCAAGGAGTGCTCCTGTTCCCGAGTATAGCCCAAGGAGTGCTCCTGTTCCCGAGTATAGCCCAAGGAGTGCTCCTGTTCCCGAGTATAGCCCAAGGAGTGCTCCTGTTCCCGAGTACTCCAGAAGCTGCTCCTTTTCCCAATTAACCCAGGGATGGCTCTGAGGCCCCCTTTACACCCAGGGAGTGCTCCTGCCCCCAGTACAGCCCCATAAATTTTTCCCCAATTAGTTTTTTGGTGGGGGGGGGGCTGCCAGAGCCTCCCGATTTCCCCTGCTCCACCTGGCCCCCTAAGGAGGGTAACTGTTCTGGAGGCCCACGGTCCCGTGTCCCTGTCCTGAGGGACTCCACGCGCCCGCCCCATCCCCCTCCCCGTTGGATATTATTGGCATGGACCCCCCCTTCCAGAAGGGGGGCGTTATGTCAGACTCTGTCCCGTGTTTTGTCTGTGTTTTTCTCTGTGACCCAGTTTCTGTCTCCCGCGTATTCAGTTATTTCATCCCAGGTGTTTCCCATGTGTAATTTCCAGTGATCCCAGGTTTGTCTCCTTAGTCCCTCGTCATCCTGTGTTTAAAAGTCTGAGTGCTTTCAGTTAGTGTTGTCCGGTATTGTTTAGGTCAACTCCCTTGTGCTACGTGTGATTCCCCACGATTGAAATAAACTCCTTGGTTTGTACTCCTGGTTTCCTCGTTCCGTGCTCCTCACAGTAGCGGTCCCGAGACAACTTGCTTCAAAATTTCATGAAATTCACACTATTCAGATACAGAATCTGAACTGTCTCTATAGTTGAGTTTCCTAATTGATTCTGCTATTTCAGGATATTTTTCAGGATATTTCAGATTAACACATGCGCTTTATTTTACTGCTGCTCTCTTCTTGAAATTACATCTATTTGATTTATTATTATTATTTTTTTTTTTTTTAAATGCATGAATTTTAAAGTAAGTGAAGAGACAGCGCTTTCACTCGTCTGTATATTGATTAGTGTTCTTTTTTTTTATGCTGGTAAAAGCATCTGACTCATCCACTGCAAATTGTTTCATTGATTACTTTTCATGTATATAAATCATATTCATTTATAAATCCATCTTTGTTAAATAAATCCTGTTTCAACACAGGAAGTCTTAAGTATTGGTGCAGCATGCATTCACTCGTATTATGGTTGAGTTAGTTGATTCGGTGGCAGTTGTGTTTTCTCATATCAAAATAAAAGAAATGGGAAAAGATCAATTTAATTATTACATTTGCACATTTTGCACACTATGCTTTTATATAAAGTGCACTCAAGTTTCATAAGTTTATTTGTTCCTTGTTCCCGAATAGAATTTGCTTATGAATTTGAATTTGCTTCTTTTCATGTAATCGAATGCTTAATGTGTGTGATCTTGTGATCAGGATGTAAACAGGGATCTTTAATTCTGTGGTTGGATCAATTGCAACTGTATTTAGTTTAGTTTGCATTATGCCATGTGTTTCGCATGAATAGCATTGTTAATTTAGTCTCAGAAATACATAATTTGAGATGTGAGATTTTGCCAAACTGTCTAGATGCTGTATATATAATATATTCATATAAAGAACACTGACCTGCACTTTTAGGGTTTTTCTCATCCTACAACTAAAAACACTACAGAGACAAGGCAGGCAAGTACAATTTTATAAAATATTTGTTAGAATATGAAACTTAAAACACTCCAAATACTTTTGCTGCTTGTTCAGTTTACTTATTTGAAATAAGGTGCAAGATTTTGTAAAATGGAAGTAATCGTATAGTGCTTTTGAGTAGGGATAGCATGAATCATTTTTGCTGACAGCTGAAACTGGACCGTGGATTTCCCAGCATGCTCTGCTTGGGATTGGATACTAAACTCAAAACATTCTCCATTAGAATCATGTTTGTCCTACATATTATATTATGCTCTTACAAATGTGAATCTCTATACAAAACACTTTGTTAGTGAAGTTCTTATGCATCTCATCTTATGCGTCCCAATGTGTCTACTTATACTTCATACTATGCCCTTAAAGTATGTACTCTTTTTGTGAAGAAAATGTACATACTTTTGAGTATGTAGAAGAATTATAGTAGGCAAGCTTTGGGACATACTATAACATCATATAATTGTGTCTTTAACGGTCAGCTCTGTCGCACAGTTACACACACCTTGTCACTGTAAACTGGCCTGTCAATAATCACAGTTTATATCCTACACATTTAATTTAATTTAATTTGCTACCATATCGGAGAGAAAAGAAGTAGCACGTTGATCTGCGAGTTGTGGGTCTTTATGCAGAGAACTCTGCTCATATTTTCTGCATAATGATGCATTTCAAAGTTCACATTGCTGTTGCAGATGAAATATAACACAGATAACCTTAAATAAATAATTTTTTACCAGGTTAAATGTTGATTATTAATAACTCAAACCCCTTTTTTCTAAACTCTCTACCTAACCGCCGGTCATGCACATCCGCCATGTTTGTAGTTTTTAATGCTTTTTATTTGTGTTTGTAGTTCTCAACCGAATCATTCGTCAAAGAGCAATGGATTGTGGGTAATATTAGCTATTAGAGTGTGCACGGATCCACACTTCAAAAATCTGTCTGAAACGGTAGACCATCTGTGGACTTTTGGCATACTCTTTTCAACAGACTATGCATTTTAATATGCTTATTAAATGTAACCACACTTAACTTACAAAACTTAATGTCACTGCTTATAGGTTTATAATTTATTTTCTCTTTTCTTTTCTTTGCTTTTCCAGCTCTATAAAATAGACAGCCTATCATCTATCAATAATCTATTTATAATGTAGAGATCAGATCAGTAACCAGAAAGCAAGTTTGAATTATGTAAAATTACACTATCTCTCAACTTTGCTTTAAGTAACAACAGCATTTGGTTTTCACTGTTATTTGTAATTGCTACTGATGTTTGTTTGCTTTTGATATACGGTTTTATCCTTGTTAAAGTTTTAGTACAGCACAACACATGATTGCATTGTAGCATTTGTGTAAAATAATTGTTTAATTTGTAAAAGAAGTGTTTTTTTAAATCTAGTGTACTGGCATTGAACCTGCGTAGACTGAGGAAGCTGTCCTCCATAAAATGTCCAGCACAGAGAGCTATATGTGGATTATAATTTTCAGGAACCCAGTTAAAAATTCATTTTAACCATTGTAATTTAACCAAAACGAGTCTCTTTTGATTGAGGTTAAGAATAAAGCGTTGCGACAGCTTGTCTACTACAAACAACTCCTTCTCTTCTCTAAGCACCCAACATGGCCTCGCCCTCTTTGGTGTGTGTTTCCCAGTGGCAGGGTTATGTACATTTTTAGGGTTTGATTGTCACAAACCCAGGAAGAAGCTCATGTATTCCACCGAGCCTTTTTGTGTTGTAACAGTCCTTAAACAGTGATTGCTTTAGAAGAAAATATCTCCCTTTGCATTGAAGTATGAGCGTCGTAAATTTGCAGATGTTGTTTATGCTCTAACAGCAACGTTACACACTAACTAAAGTTAAAAAAGGGAAATCGTAATCAACCATTCCTTTAATGCTTCTTTTCAATTCATCAAAAGTTTTGGATATCCTGAAATATCAAACCTCTCATCAGGATTAAAGTGTATTTGAAATTAGTTTTGTGCTTTATAGTTTTATTGGCCTCAAAGAGAGAACATATTTACATTTATTTATTTGGCAGACACATTTATCCAAAGCGACTTACAGTTGAGGAATACACCAGTGGATTCCTCAGAGATTACCAATAACACAAGAAGTTCCTGTTATACATGCGTCAGTCATTGTTCAATAATCTACATTACTAACCATGCTTTTAGACAGTTCCTTTTCCTCTTCTAACATTGTTAAAAATTATGCTTTATGTGAGAACATCTAAATTAACTGGTTTCAAGATGAAGTTATTTAATCTGACTATATCAACCTGAGAAATTAAATTAACAGAAGTTTTTTTGTGGGTTATAGATCCTGAGAAACAGATGCTTCAAATTACAATTTCAGGTTTCCACTTTTTCCAATGTACCTTGTAGTGTTCATAAGTTATTTACCAAGATTTCACTGTACATTTTTGACAGTTTATTAAAGTTAAGGTGCTGTTATATTTTATCTTGACAAACAATGTTCACTTACCATTAAGCACACATAAGAGCAGATCTGAGCAATAAACAATATTGGGAAAGTGACTTAAGGAATATTAATCAGTAGGATTGCAGCACTGTTACTGCAGTGGGTCCAGTTTAACCAGTAGTTGCTGAGGTGCAGTTACATGAAGGTACATGAAATTTAATGTGTGAAGGTATTCCTCAAAGGCTATACATGGTCATATTTAGATGCATATTAAGTGATTTTTCTCTTGATTTGATTAGTATTTGTTGTTTTTTGTTTTGTCTGTGTATGTATGTATGTATGCCACCTCAATGAAACCACTTCGTCTTACCTGGCCACCCCTGACAAAAGTTCTGGCTACACTCTTGCACTTGTGGGGCCTCATTTATAAAACGTGCAGCATGCACAGATTTGATCCTAGAGTGTGCATATGCTAAAATCCGCACCAACGTTCATAAATCATATTTATAAAAATGGTCTTTGATGTGTGTGTGAGCTTGAGTGATGCCAAAAATGTCTAAATAATTGGTCTTGAGTGTTTCCTTTCAAAAAAAAAGAAAAAGAATAGGATAAAAAAAATGTAAATACTACTGATTTGAGTGATGTACAGTGGAAAGAATAACGCACCACATTCCCATTTAAAAGTTATGCTTTTTTTTCCACCTTCAGTGCAAAAATACTATTGAATACAAAATACTATTGAACTTTTTTATTAAATATCATATTAAATATAATATTTCATCAAATAAAGTAAAACAATAAATTGACCTCTACTTACTGTAATTACCCATAGCTAAACTTACGTCTTCGTTTCCAATCACAGTCATAAATCCTTTATTTTGTTTATCTTTTCAGTGCTCAGGGCTTGACACACCTTCACTGTAAATGTATTTGGCCCTCATTTTGACCAAAACCTGTTTATCATCTGCATGCACATAATAGTTCACTGGGTCTAATGTGTACATTAGAGTGGTGTTAGTTTACCGATGCGCTGAAGCTGTTTCTATGGCAACATTCAGCCAACACTTAGCAGTTATAGCTATCATAGACACATCAAGCATACGCTAATGTAAGACTATACTATGGGTTACTTTTAACCGATAATTCATGAGATATTAAGTGGACCTGAACAGGTTTAATAAGATACGTACTTACCACTGCCAATAGCTTTGTGTTGGACACTTCATACCACATTTGTAAGGGTCTTTTTGCGTTCATTGTAAATATCCCAGCTAACAAATAAAGGTCCCCAGGATGTCCCCTAAATGGCCTCTGCGAACGTCCCCTGAATGTCAGTGTGTAGGGTCCTCTCAACGTCCGCGAATACGCCCTCCGGACTTGCACGGGGACGTTCGCAGGACATCCAATGGCCATTCGGTACGTTTAGGGGACTTAAGTCCTCTGAATGTCATTTTATTTTACTTTTAGGCTAACCAAAGAAAACAGAGCAAAATTGAACAATTGTAAAAAACAGTCCCAAATCTCAAAATTTACCAACGCATGAAAAAATAAGTAGTGCCCGTAGTGTCTTGTCTTACAGTACGATATACAATGATGTAAAAAATAACTATTTTAGACACTTTTATCTCTGTTTAATTTATTTGCTTTAATTTAAATCCTGGGAACCCATGATCTGAGCTTGTAAGACTAATAATTACTTTTTGAGACTTCACTGTTCTAACCGGACACAGCTGCAAACTGTTCAACCAATCCCAACTAGAATGCATAAAGATAATTATAATTGTTAAAACACTATTTATTTATGTATTTGTTTGTTTATTATTTTTAAGTGTAAAGCTGTTAAATGCAAAATATATTCACAGAAAGAAAATGCATTGATGCGACTGATAGAAAGTTCAGACGATGGACACATGGACAAAAAGATAGAAACGAGCAGAAAAAAGTCATAATGCTGGTGGGAGAAACCGGCGCTGGGAAAACCACCATGATAAACACCGTGAACGTTGTCTTCTGAAGCAAAGAGATCCACCTCTGCCCTTCCAAAGACAGACCATATTGTCTGAACCGTTTGGGGATGTTGTCTCTATTCTCCTGGTGCTACATTCCCAAGAAAGATGCCTCGCTGGCTAGGAGACAAAGAGCTATTGGCTAAATTGATTCTTAGCTCAAGCCATTCCAAGTGGCTGAGTAGTAGCGAGCTGTCAGCAATGAGTTCCTGTTCTGACCTGGCTAAAAGGTCAGAACACCCAGTCGTCGAGGTAGTTCAGAATGTGGATTCCCATCTGTCTCAGAGGGGAAAGAGCCATATCCATGCACTTCGTAAAAGTGCACAGGGCCAGAAACAGTTTGAATGGTAGGACTGTATATTGATAAGCCACCCACTCTAATGCAAATCTCAAGAATGGTCTGTAATGGGGGGCTACCTGGATGTGAAAGTAAGCATCTTTCAGATCCAATGATAAAAAACAGTCCCCCAGGTCATTCTTTACGGGAGGATTTGCTTCAAAGTTAGCTTCCTGAACGACCATTTCATAAGCATGTGGTTTAGATGCCAGACATCGAGGATGGGCCTGAGCCCGCCATATTTTTGGGGGAAAGAGGAAGTAGTGGCAATAAAAGCCTGACTCACTGTTCGCTAGAGGAACTGTTTCCATGGCTCCTTTTGCCCCTTTTGCCAGCAGAGTGCACACTTCGGACCGGAAAACGTCCTGTAGCATCATTGTCCTGTACAGAAGTTTAAATAATACCTCTGAAGCAAGGTGATATGTGAGCGAATTGGATTCCCAAACCTACAGCCGGATTGCAAGTGGTTTGAGTTTTTTCGAGTGACAGGTCGCCGCATGAGGGCGGGGATCTGGCATTTGTTATAGTGAGGAGAGGAGAAGTGCTCTTTTGAGTATGTGGGTCCGCTATCACAGCGGTAGTTTGGAATGGGTTGGGGGGGGGGGTGGGGGGGTGGTCATTCTTCTGAGAGGGCGGCCCAGCTTGAAAGAGCTTCCATCACTCATAGCTATGCAGAGGGATGAAGAGCAGGTGTGAGACTTCTTTAAGGGTGTTCCGGCCTTGCCGAGAACTGATTCTCTCCTCTTCCTCTCTGCATTGGGATCAGGACGGCTTCTAAGGCTCAGGGTCCAATGTCACTCTGGGACAGGGACTTTGGCGCTTAGGAAACGGGTAGTGTTCCGCTGTCTGAGGGCTCAGACTTAAGCTGGGGCTGGGTCGACAGCGGCATGGGCTTTGCAGGCTGCTGGGAGGATAGAGCCTTCTGGCGACTTGAACCAGCCGCTGAACTGGAGTCCTTCGGCCGAAAGTGACACATGGCCTGCGATGAATTCTGTGCCGCTGTAAGTCGCTCAACAAAACCATCCACGGCAGAATCAAACAGTCCCTTGGGTAAGACTAGGAAGTCGAGGAAGGTGACTTTGTCAGCGTCCCTGACCTCTGTTAAATTTAGCCAAAGGTGGTGCTCCCACACCACCAAATTGCCTATGGTCTTGCTAATCATCTGTGCAGTGGCCTTTTGTAGCATGCAGAGCCAAGTCAGTTGCTGCGCGCAGTTCTCTGAAGGTCACACTGGGCCACATTGGTTGCGTCAGAGGGAGCGTGTCAGGATTTTCGCCGGACCACACCCAGTCCTCTGCATCTGAAGATGTCAATGACATGGAGTCATCTGTGACAACTTACTCCTCAGAACCGCCGGAGGAAATCAAGCTGCTCGCAGCCTACGCACTGAAGGAGACAAATTCTGATGAAATGACCCTCAGAGACGACTTATATAGCAGTCAGCTCCACCCCTTTTGGTGGGTTGAAGCGCCATTTGTTCGTGCAGCTACACAAACATGAATAAATCAGGCTTCAGTATTCAGAGTAAACCCTATTTTATGTCTTATTATTTTAGCTGTTTTTCTGTGATGTATTCTACAATTATATTACAAATTTTACTGACTTGCCTCCAAGAAGATAATATTATATAGCTCTAGCTGGATGAACAGGTTTTGATTAATTTGCTAGAATGACTTGCGACAATCTTGGTTGGGAGCATCAGTACAAATGTGTTGAAACCTAGGTGCTCGGGGTAAAGATGCAGGTACTCAGTGTAACCAGTGTGTATTTTGTTACTTGACTTGCATCCAAAGACATAATTCATTCCTGAAATATTTCACACTTTCACAAATTGAAGTTTGAATGAATAAATAGTCATGTTTGTATTTGTTATACATGTTATGATTAATAGTAGTAAATTAACTGTTTATTGAAACACTAAACACAGCCTAAAGTCTTCTCATTAATTGTTTAATTGAGCATTCATTTTAATGACAAATCAATTGATATTTTCTTGAAAATTAACATTGCTGATTGCAGTTACACTGCAGAAAAGAAAAGAAAAAAACATTTAATTAAAGACACATGGCATATTCAATAAGACATTTTTGTGCTTACATTTTCCATTTTTCTAGTTTTAAAAACATCAAGGAAACAAAGATTAGAAGAAACATAATATTCTAAATAGAAAAAGGCCCAATATACATTCCGAACATAATTAAAATGACAAGATTACTGGAAGTGCAGCGAGATAAATGCTTCTTTATTTTCCTCTTGAAAATTTTTCTCTAAGCAATAGCCAAACTAGAAATTGCATAATAAAAACCCAGAATATATGCTCAACCATTCCCATGCATGTGCTGCTACTATAATCAATACTTGTATACTGAAAAAATATACTGACTGTTATAGACTGCCACTCTCGTAATTCTT
Organism: Sinocyclocheilus anophthalmus; assembly: GCA_018155175.1. Classification (NCBI taxonomy): domain Eukaryota; kingdom Metazoa; phylum Chordata; class Actinopteri; order Cypriniformes; family Cyprinidae; genus Sinocyclocheilus; species Sinocyclocheilus anophthalmus. The sequence continues at coordinate 69,012 of JADLZN010011900.1, read as the reverse complement.
AATTATCATTGTTTGGTATCTCAGTTCTTAGTTTTTCCAGTTCATCATTTAATTCATTCATAATCTTGTTTAGCTCCTCTACAGTCTCCCTTATTTTTTTCACAAATTTCATGATATCAGACCGCACCTGTGATGGCTGATTTTGTGCGTCGCTGTGCCCTGATTCACTGTCAATTGACCCAGTGGTTGATCCTTGTTGAGTCACTATTGAAGCATAATCACTGCGGAGATTGTGAATTTCTTTGGAGTCGAGGGCAATAAAGAAGATGTCAACAGCTACAAAAAGTCCAGACAGAACCCCTGTAGCTGCTTCAGCCACACGAACAGCTCTAGCGGTCTGAGCTGCAACTTTCCCAATACTTGCGACTTCAGTTAAACGTATAAGCTCTGAAATCCCTCCCAGCCCTCGTCCAAGTCGAGCTCCAGCACTTGCCAATGCATTCTCCTCAGACTGTGCATTGGACAATGTTATTCTGCTTTCAGGTAATTGATTTTGTTCAGTTTCTACTGCTATTTGGATGTTTTGGATGCAGTAGCTTGTGGAGGTAATTTTTTCTTGTAACTCTGTAATGAGCATTTTGATCTTTTGGCGGTTTGAATTCTGGTTCACCATCTTTGTTATGTTGCTGGCACCAGCTGTTACTCCACCAGCTACTGCTACACCGATTCCCACTCCTGTTACTATCAGAGAGGCTCCAAGAGTGAACGGAGTGAGAATAAGTCCAACTATAGATGTGATTCCTCCAGCCAGACCTACTACACCTCCTGTGAGACTGCCAACGGTTGTGTTGTAGTAGACTCTCCACAAACCATCGGCCAGCTCTTCCAGCACCTTTAGACTGACTTTAGCCTCATTAGGTGTCTCTTGACTGTCTTCGGACACATTAAGTGTCTCTTTAGACTCATTAGGTGTCTCTTGACTGTCTTCATGATTTTTACGCACATTAAGCTCTTTAATAGTTTGTGTGCTCTGAAAAAATCAAGTTTTATGACATAAAAATTGTGTTTGACAGTTGAGTGTTTTGTTTAATTTCATCAACGTCAGTTCCAGTGTCTAAAACATTCTGTGTTTTATGACTTTAGGAGACTACAGCCAAATATATGAAAAAGTGAACATTTTAATAAACTTACCTTTTCATAAAGGTGTTTAATAATGAAAGGCCTCATCAAGATCTCATTGACAGACGGTCGATTCGCTGAATCAATCTGAAGTGTGTCTGTTACCAGCTGACGAAGGTCCTCAGAGAAGGTAAGTGGCAGAGCTTCGTAGGAGCAGTTCAGTATCTTTGAAATAATCTCAATTGTGTTATGTCCTGGAGAACTAAAGACAGGCATAAAGATGTCACGTATTGTTGTTCTTTTGTTGATTTTGATTGCTTCTATGTCCTCATTTGTTAGTCACTTTGGATAAAAGTGCCTGCTAAATGACTAAATGTAAATGTAATCTATATAGTTGTTCAAAGACGCTTTACAGAAATGCATCTTTCAAGTTTCATTTCCATTCAAGCAATGCTTTTTTTTTTTCCCGAACCACTTTCAAGATTCAAAATGCAATATCAAAGGAGAAAACTACATTTGATTACTGTAATCTGAACTAGCTCATGTTCAAGCATTTAAATTACAATATGAGCACAACAGGACTAGAATGAAGTAGTTATTTTGGAATATTTGAAAAGGAACAGGAGCTGTCATTTTCCAAAAGTTACCTATACATAAACTATGGTTCTTGTGTAGATATTCAGCATAGCAATTTTGAATGTGCAAGATTTGAAAGCTATTGAATGGCTGCAGAGGACTTGGTATATACTGTAATACACAAATAATAGGGATGTAACGATTCACTCAACTCACGATGAGATACGATTCATGATACTGGTTTCCTGATATGATTTTCTTTTTGGTTTTCTATTGTAATGTACAGCAATTGGGAGCTACTGTGTAGCCTGTAAGGTGCTATATAAATAAATAAACAAACAAACAAATATGGTACTGACTGAATACCGTATATTTTGATATCACGATCTCTAGTTGATGGTTTGGATTGTCTCAATAGAGTAACCTTCACGTATATCTATATTACAAAATCAGTGTGTATTTTAAATATTGTTTTATTAAAGGGGTCCTATTATGCTTTTTCACTTTTTTAATTTTAGTCAGTGTGTAGTGTGTATGTTTGGGCATAAAAAAATATCTAGAAGTTACAAATCTCAAAAGTCCACTCTAAAGGGAGATATTTCGTTTTTTTAAAAATCAATTTTCAAGAACTACAGCAAATGGCTCGTTTGGACTACAGCGTTTGTTTCCGGGCTTTGTGATATCACAAAGCGGCTCATTAGAATTTCATTACAAGTAATTCCCGCCTACAGAAATTTGAATGGGTGGGGGGTGGGGAGGGGCGAGGTCGTGTTTAGAACGCTTGATTGAGTGAGCACATCAGACGAGACGAAGAAGTGCTGTAGCCTCAAATTTTCGGCATGTCTAGAACAGTGGTTCTCAATTCCAGTCCTTGCATACCCCCGCTCTGCACAGTTTGTATGTTTCTCTTATTGCTTCATAAGTTTGTTATATATGACTGTAAGTGCCCTGCGAAGTGGAAATTACCGGATATTCCTCCATTTGAAGGGAGGCGTATATGTTCATACACATGGCATTTCGTGTGCGAGACGTGGAATTTAAATTGTAATGTAATTTACATATTTCTAATTATGTCCCACTTCCGCTTCCTAGTAAGTTTCGTGTTTGGGAAACGCTGTGCGACAGCGCCGCAGCGCAAATCTGTAATTATATTCCGGATGAAGTAACTTCACCGGATTAGAGAGACGGCAAAACTCAGAGTGGGGGGTACGCGAGGATACTGAATTGAACCCACTGGTCGAGAAACATTCCTTACACAGTAACACACAATTTTCTGGGCACCGCGGACCACGATGCCGCCCGGTGTGCCTACACTCATAGAAATAATGTATTTGAATTTCAAAGACGTGGCGCGACGCTGCGCTTCATGTCCGGTGTGCGACCGCCTGAAACACAGTTTTTTTTCACCTCCGTGCCCAAACGTCTTTGTTTGGGCTTCCGAAAGTGGATTATGTCAGGAAACAGTGGTTGCAATTTGTTTTTTTAACTTTGTCCCTGAGCATTATAACCCCAATTGCTATTGTGTGCTGCGCATTTTACTGAGGACAGCTTACACATGTGAGAAGTGCCGGATTCTCCCCAAAGCTTTTGTTGAAAGACGGAGCAAGTGGCGTGGCAGTACTGAAACACCATCTAAACTGTTCGCCAATCACAACGCACTGGAACAGCTAACCAATCACAACACATTTTGTTTTTCGGAAGGCGGACCTTCATCAAAGCCGGAACTAATCGAGCCGTTTGTGCCAGGCTGGGGAGAAAGGTTTTTTAATAATGTAAATTATGTGAAAAAATTTTCGAACCACCAAGCATGAGAGCATGTTCTATGTACACCCCCAAAACAAATCAAGACTTTGTAAAAGAGCATAAAAGTACCCCTTTAAGGCTTAACCTGGAACTAAAACATGCGCATTATCTGATGAAAGAACAAAAACTTTTACCGCAGCACACTTCAGCATGCACATCTCAAAGATGATACAGCCCAGACTCCAGATTTCACTGTAAAGAAGTGAAGATTATGAAGGGTAGAGTTTCAGTATTCAGCTATGGAAACTGTTTAGTCATAATAGTATAAACATCAGAAATGTATTGTTTATTACGATTTGACATCATAAGATCCGCCTCTCAAAATCTCAGGTGCAACGTATGAGAGAGCTTCAGTTTTTGCAGTTTGTGCATCGGTGGACCTGATAGGAACAGAAATACATAGTACAGATCACAATATTTCATGTAGTACATGTTGAATAGTTCATGTCAAGTCACGCTTTGAATTAAATGAGCACATACAGTACCATTCATGAATCTTTCCAAACTCTCCCAGACGAATGGTTCCACATGCAGTGAAAAATACACTCTGTCATAAGACAACACACATTTAGTAAGTTTCATTTTAGCAAAGCTTTGGTTATAGCTGCAATATTAGATTAAAATAATTAAGGAGAGACACTAAGGTGGAAAGAAAACATCAAAAATACATTATTTGCGTCTGAAGATTTCAAATACAACACATAGGCCACAAGACACAAGGCCACTTTCTCAAAATGAGATTTTTCTCCTGCACTGAGCCAGTAAAAACCTCTTCAGGAGCACTTACATACATACATTGCACATACAACAAACTTTACAGTTGTATTCTTTTCTAGAGGCCCCCCCCCCCGTGTTATTTTTTTTTTTTTTTTCTGGAGGTTCAGGGGTTGTTTCATATAATTTGCATGATTTTTATTTATAAAAAATTAAGATTTTCTGACTTTTGAAGGTATTTTCAGATTTAAGGATATAAGATAATTCCCCTTTCAAGATGACACTAATATACCAAACAAAAATAAAATGAAAGAATTTTGAATCTGGCTTTATCCAATGTAGAGATTTTTGTTCTAGAAATGTATGCAAATTAGTATCTATCTATCTATTTATTTATCTTCTTTCTTTTTTTTACCCTATGGTCACCTGGGGTGTCTTGCCTTAATGGATTAATACAATTAATTTTGACTTTCCTGGTTTTGAAATTTTAGTTTTAAGTATGTTCTATATTCTGTCGATCAGCATGTAGTGCAGGGTTCCTCATATCTTGCCCTGGACTACTAAGCTCTGCAGAGTTTAGTAGTGATGGTGAAGTGAAGCGTTCTGAACCAACGAAGCTTTCAACACAATTGTATCGGAAAAAGGTTAATTACTCTAAGCTTTTTAAAACGGTTTATGCTGTGCCCATCTAGTGGTCATAAAAATAAATAACACCTTCCAAAGTGCTGTATTCCATTACAGCCAGTGGCTTCACATCTGATTTTGTTGTTTTGATTTATTATATACAATAATGTCTGGTCAAAGTCTCCCCCCCCCCCATTTGTGTTGGTGTACTGATACAAGTCAAATAAATTTACCAAATTCAAAATTAAACTCAATCTGTCTATTTTAGCCTCTGTCTCATTCCGTTATTTCATAGGCAAGTTCATTTGAGCTAAACTTTCATTGTGATATTGAGAAAAAAACAACACAAAACCAATTCTGACGCCTAGAAATTATTCTAACGTAAAGCAGGGCTATGCAATTGGCAGCCCTCATCTTCATCCGGCCTGAGGGAAGAGTATGTGCAGGTCACACATACACCTTGAATTGTTTTTGCACTAATTAATTTGTCCACAAGGTGGCATCACTGTCCCAGGCCGTGGTTTCACAGCCAAAAAGAGAGAGCGAACTATAAACTAGAAAGCATCAATTTAACGTTTTTGTTAAGATTGTCTTTAATTTCACTTAAATTAAAGTTTTATTTTTCCAGAGCATCGAAATGTTACAAATTATTATTCCAAATATACTGTAAATGTTGAATAGGCTTACTAATAAATTGCTAAATTTTGAAGGTGAAATGCACTTAGTAGATACAAGCGAGAAAAATGCAATGAATGTCTCAGTATTGGTAATCAAAAAACTAACGCCAATGTAAGTCGTTAATGTCATACTTGGCTCACTGTTTGGTAGTCCAGAAGCCATTAACGTCAGGTATTTAAGAAAAGATGCACAGCCACCAGTTTCATTTGGGAGGAGGTTGTCAAAACATTTAGGAACGTTGCTTCTCGGGACACGTGATAAAGGTAATAGGCACTGCTCTCCTGCCATTAATCAGACATAGAACCAGTGCACCAAAGTGTTGTAGTACTGCGATAACCCTCATCTCCATCAGTCCTTTCACCTAGCCTCTACCAACAACCTCTCAGAATTGGAACATCCGAGTCCCGATCCAGACAGGTTACACAACTCTCCCTACCCTGTTCCATTAATGTCTTTCCTAAGACCAACTATCCTTCCGTCCCAATGGCCAACTCAACATAGCGCACCTAACCTTATCATCCACTCCCTCTAGGGCGAGCTTAGGCTGCTCAGGATTGAGCAAGAACCAAAAGATGGTACAGACAACCCAGGGAACCATACCGCAGCAAGGCCCGAAGATACATCAGCAACAGGAGGAGGAGCACAGAAAAAGTGGTAGTTGGGAGGAGAAAAAGGGTAGAGGGAAGGAGATTTGAGAAGAGGTACTGAAGGGGGAGGGTACAGTAGAAATAAGCACAGTCGAAAATGTGATAAATAGAGTGGCAGACTGGGTGGTGGAACACGAGCAGTTGCAGTAGTTCTGAGTGAAACTTCTGAACCACCCGCATAGAGACACCGGCACATTCCCGTGGCGACCCGGAGCAGACATTCTTTAGTTTGTTTTAGATGGTAGCCTGCTGCACTCCCCCCCCACTTCGCCCCTTCCACCTTTTTCTCTTTCCCCCCCCCCCCCCCCCCCCCGCCCCCCTCGCCTCCCCCTCCCCCCCCCCTCCCCTCCCCCTCCCCTCCCCACCCTCTCCCCCCTCCCCGCCTGCCTCCCCCTCCTCCCACCTCCTCCCTTCCCCCCCCCCCCCCCCCGTCCCCCCCCCCCCCCCCCCCCTCCCCTCTTCCCCTCTCCCCCCATCCCCTCGCCCCCCTGGCGCCCCCCCCGAACCCAGCCGCTCGCCGCCAGGCAGCACCGGAACGAAAACACGACACAATCCCCCTTCCTCTCCACCCAGCCCCACCACTCCTCACCCCCGCCCTGACCATCATTCCGCCCGCCCCTCCCCTCGGCGAGCGCACAGGGCCCCATCTCCGCATCCATCCCCCCATCCGGACCCCCGCCCCACCCCACATCCCCACCGCAACCCGCCCGGGATCCAGAATAACACACAGTCGGGGGCACAATCCCCCGCCCGATCGCATCGTCCAGCAGGGTAGACCCAACAACCGGACGTCCAGGATGGGGAGCCTCTGCGCCCCACGGCGTATCCGTGACTGCACACCCGCCGGGCACACAAAACGCAAAAAAACAACACGGAAGGTAAAACTCAAAACTCCGGGCTCACAATCCCACCTCCGCTTCCCCAACCCCGATCTCACCTCCGCCCCCAAGTTAACTTCGCGACCGCCCCAAACAACCCCCCCACACTCGCGGAAACCAAGGATAATACCTAATCGGACAACCCAAAACCGCCGTTAAGGGGGGTCTCTCCCCCCCCGGATCCGACGGCCGCCGGCAACCAGCCCTAGCCCCGCCCTCAAGCTTCCCCTCCCCCCCCGCCCGCATATTCCTCCATCCGATCCCACCTCCCATGCCACCCGCGCCGTCGCGGAAACACGATAACCAGACCGCATAGCCAAACCCCAAGGGATCTCAGCGCAAAAATGCGATTAAGCAAAGCCTCAGACCACACACCGAGGAACACGGAAGGAAGAGCAACAGGCTCCAAAACATGAACCCAGGACAGGGCAGAGACCAGACCCTACCCGTCGCCGCGCCCACCCGACACCACCGCCCTCAAATCGGCCCCCAACATCCACCCCACATCCACGGACCGGACACCCCCCTCCGATATCACTCCCGCCGACTCACCCGAAACCGCCTGCACACCCTCCAATCCCCTTCCTCCGTCGTCCGACCCCCAACCCAAATACCCGTGCCCCCCATACGCAGCTGCCAACTCGCACACACGCGGGGGCGTCACCACCCCTGCACCCCCCTCCGCAAATCCCCAACGCGGCCGCTACCCCTAGGATCCCTCGGTTAACCTCATCCGGTCGCATTTACTCCCTTGTTGTTGTGCCCCATCCTGTCCGTAAGATATGCAGGACATCCGTAACCCCAAAAAACCAGGGGCCCCCTGCACACCTCGTGATCCGAACCACCCATCCCCGACACTCCCCTACTACACCATATAGACCACCCGCGGACCCTGGGGCGGTGCGACATAACCTCCCCCAAGGAAAGGCCCCTGTCCCTCCGTTGTCCACGGGGCCATTGGTGTGGGGCATCCACCTCTCCAGCGTCTGCGCGCCCAACGGCGGCGCTCACCGAACAGAATCTCGCGGAGACCAGGACTATACGTCTCAAACCACCTGCCGTCCCCCCCTGTATCCGGCCTCGACCAAAAATGCTACACACCCCGAGTCCAGCACACAACTCCTCGCAAACCACACCGCGCGGGGGGCCACCAACCAAAGCCGAAAAAAAAAAGGACAGACACACTGACACGGAATCTCGGCGCGAGAAATGAGGCCGTGCGGCAAAGGCGAACGGAATCCCCCCCCCCCATGATTCGCCCCCGCCGCCGTGGCGCGCCTTCCCCCCCGTCAGCCATAGGCGCTTCTCGCCCCCCCCCACAAAACCCAAACAACGGGCTATCTCCCCCCCAGGTCACTCGGCTGCCACCCCCGCGATCGACCCTCATCCCCCACCCATTCCGTAACATCCCGTCCCTCCCCTGCCCCCTGAAAATATCCATCCGCCCTCGTCGGGAGGCGCCCCCCCACCCCCCCCAATCCAGCGGCCCAAGCCCCCCCACACTCTCCCGCCCCCCCCAGAAAACCCAACCCCCATAACCCCTCCCCCCCCCCCCCCCTCGCCACTCCCCCTCCCCATCCGCCCCCCCCTCCCCCCCCCGCCCCTTCCGCCCATCCGGCCCCCCCATCCTCCCCCCCCATCCCCCCCCCCGCCCCTCTCCCCCCCCGCCTCCCGCCCCCCACCCCCGCTCATCCGTCATCCTCCCCCTACCTCCCTCCCCCGCGGCCTGCCGATCCATAGATCCCATACGGTACGCCGACCGCCAATCCGGTGCCCCACCCCGGAAAAAGGCGTAGGGGAACCCCCCCCGGGGCCGATCGCCCCCGCCCCCATTCGGCACTATCTCCCCCGACCGCTCCACACCCCGCAGCCGTCGTTTTTCCCCGCCCGCCACTATTCCGTCTCCTTTCTATCCCGACCCACCTCGCTGTTCCCGCTCAGTCCCCCCCCTTAATACTGGACCGTAGCCAAAAATTCCCCTCCGGCGACATAGTCCCCCCGAGTGTCCTCCTCCAGTTAGAATTACCGCGCATACCGCCGCTTCCGCCCCGCGCGCATCGGTCCAATCCCCCAAAAGCCCGCTCCCGCCCCCCGCCGTCCGCGGCCCGGTCCCCCGGATATCCTCCGCCCGCGCCCACCCCTCCACCCCCCGAATCCCCCCGCCGAAAAAAAAAAGGATCCCCGCGCCCCACCCCCCCGATCCGCGCCACCCCATTCCGCTGCCAGCCCGCCCGGGGCGCGAGGTCCCCTCCGACCCCCGTCGGGGGCCCCAAACCCTCCCCCCCGACAAACCGGTGCCCCAACCCCGCCCGCCCCCCCCGTCCCCCAACCGGGGGATCCCCGCCCCTCCTAACCCTGATCCACACCCACCCGCAATACACGCCCATGGCAGGCCCCTGGGACCGCCCCCCGCCGCCAGCTCCCCCGGCCGGCCCCGGGCCCAGACCTCCCCCGCATCCCGGACCCCCCCTCCGCCGATCCGTCCCTGATTCCCCGCGGCCTCCGCCGATCCGTGAGTCCACCGGCCCCGGCCTCCCATCCCGCCGCGGCGCAAAAAAAAATCCCCCCGCCCCCCCATCCCCCATCCCCCCCCGCCCCGCCGGCCCCCCGCGCCGCCAGGCTCCCCCCCCCAACCCCCGCGTGGCGGTCAACCACAACAGGTCGGACCAGCGGGCTAACCCCAATCCCCCGGACCCGCCCCCCCCCACACAAAAACCGGAAAGAAGTCCCTGATCCAGGCCCTCCATCCCCCCGATCCACCGAAATCGCTCCCGCCCGGATTCCACCCACCCTCCTCACCCCGGCCCGCTTTTCCGGGGCCCACAACATCGCCCACCCCCCGCGCCCCCCACCGCTCCAACCCCAATAAGCCCAACGCGGAACCCCCGAATCCCCGAAAACCCGCCCCCCGCACATCCGCACCCCCTCCCTCCTCCCCGCCGGGCCGCCGCCCGCGCTACCGCCTCCACCCTTGCCTGCAGAAACCCCTTCCCCCCGCCCCCACCATCCCCGTCCCCCGCGCCCCCCCCGACCCCCATCCGACCGTGGTGTCCTCCCGCGCGAGCCCCCCCGGCAAACCGCCCCCAATCATCCCCCTTCGGGCGGCCCCCCCCCCGATCCTCCATCCAATTCCCCGCCGGCGCCGCCCATCCCCCCCCCACCCGGGGGTCGGGAGGCCTCCCCCCTCCCATCCGTCCCCCCCCCGCCTCCGACCCTCCTCGGGCACCATCCCTCCCCGTCCCCCCCCCCCCCCCAACCCCCCAAAAAAACCCCGCGGCCAAAAAATCCCCATCCGGAAAACCCCCCCGCCCCCCCCCCCCCGGAATCCACCCTACCGCTCCCCCCCGGCCCTCCCCCCCCACCCCCCACGCGCCTGAACAAGAGTCGCTCTTCCCCCCTGCCGCCCGCCGCATTACCCCTCCGCCCTGTATAGTTGCGGCGCTCCCGCCCGCACCCCCCGCATCACGGGCAGGGTTTGAGGTTAGAGCTATAAACTCTGCAGGAAAGTGGATCACGTGGGCCAGATTTGAGGACTGATGGTATTGTATATAATTTGTCATCATTGAATATATATATTGTTGTATTTGCTATTTTGTGTTCGCTCCTCGTCATTCTAACAAAGTCATAAACACAAGACCAGAATGAAGCAGTTAAAGGTCATATTAGTAAAATTCATACACATCTAATTATTTATCAGCTTCACAACAAACTTTATATTGCTTTCAAAAATGCAGTGAAGCCAGTTTTAAAGCTGCAAGACAGAAGTTGTTCATTTCACCAGAAGATTCAGTTATGACATTCTGATTAAACATTATGCACAAAACATTAAAATAACAAATAAATACATTTTATTTAAATGTTCATTTTGTACCTTGGGCTGCAGGTTTTTATGGAGGATCTGTTGATCATGCAGGTGCTTTAACGCCATGCAGATCTTCACAGTCCAGTCCAGAATCTGTAAATGCAAAAAATTAACATGTGAAAAGCATTGTAGTACAGCATTGTAAAAATACAGCAATCAGTGCTGCATTTTTAGGGCTACTGAGAAAGACATAGTGACATAAAAAAATTAACAAATCTTCTAATTAATGGATTCGTAACTTTATAAATTCATATATTTGTACGTTTTAATGCTCCTTCCTGATTACTGTCCCTGCTACACCAAACTCTCCCTCAACTTCTGCACAGTCACCATTCACACCCCATTTACTCTCCTCAGAGTTTAATCACACCTCATTACCACACTCAGCAAGGACTACACTTATACCCAGCTCACTCCCTCTCTCACTCTCTCTCTCCATCACCTGTTCAGCCCATTGTTGGTTGACTGTGTTTACTCTCTCTGTTTGATCGCCTCGTGTTCCCATCGTCTGCAAAAAAACAAAAAAAATACTGTTAATTACAAGCTAAATGCTTTCAGAGTTCAGGATTTCATTCAGTAAAATTAGTTCCCAACCATGCTGATCTTAGATTTATACAAACAGACCTCTTTGAATGTGTTAAAATAACTTATTTTTATATATTTTTTAAAGATTTGTTTCAATGCTGTGATTAGTTACTAATCAGAAGTTTGGTATTTGTACTACAAATTGTACAAAATAAGTTTTAATTGGACAATGGTTCATGTGATGTGGAAGGTGTATTTTTTGTATTTGTTTGTACACTATGGCTTTGTTTTAATTCCAGGCCTTGCAAAATTTCTAAATCTCTGGAAGTCCTTTGGGCTGGCACTCTTCAGATTTTGGTAGCCTGAGATTTCCAGCTTAGGCTGGTTCCGCTGAAGGAAATCAAGCCTCTTGCAGCAGACGAGTGGTGCTGATCCTCACGTGTGTTCCCTGCATGATCCACACTTGTGGCGCAAAATTTGCAACAATGTTGCTAGTTTGCTCAGGAAATTTGCTCTGTAATGCCCGATGGCCACAGGGGAAAGCTCGAAGGTGTTCAGCATGGCCAATTCCTTTACACAGAGTGTGCGCGATCGAATATGAAAGCGAAAGTAAAACGCGAGTGCGCATTCAAAAGCGATTTCAATTGTCTGCATTTTGAGAGCGGCTCCCTGATGCGCGCAAATTAGGCTACGTACAATATCTCCCAATATCAAACCTCTCTCTTACTCTGTATCATGCTTGAAGAAAAAAATGGTCTCTATTTGCACTTTGAATATTTCTCTATTTGCACTTTGAATATTGAGAGAGTACTTTGACTATGGCTGCACTTACTTACATGGAAATGGGTTAAATTTCACCATCTATGAATCAACAAACATACCTCAGAAAATGCAACAGTTCCTTTCTTTTTGAGTTTGATTATGTGAGTGAGATCTCCACCCTCACAGAGCTCCATTACAAGATACAGACAGTGACGATCTGAAAGCAGATTCATTAATTAAAGTGTACTTTAAAATAATGTATTAAAGTTTAAATGTGAACATTTCAGATTAAGTAATGTAAATTTCTATCAACCTCTGATGACTTTCTTATGTTCGACTATGTGCGGATGATTGAGCTGTTGGAGCAAGTTTGAGGCATCATCCTGAAAACAGACAGACATGCACATCAGAATTTATCTTTCCATTTAAATATCATTATACACAAAGTGTTCGTCTTACCTGGTTAGCGTTCAGCTTTTTAATGACAAACTGATCACCACCTTCATTTCCCTCACCCGAGGCGTGTTATAGGATTCTCTTGTGCCATGGCGAAGTGTAAGCATTGGTCTTTTAGAACTGACTGATTGCTTCCACCATTCTGAGGATTTATGAATGAGAACAGGCATCGGTAAACTAGGACTCCATAGAAAAAAACTAAAAAAAGAATTATAATATGATATTTATATATTATATGATATCTATATATATATTATATATTCCAATTAATGAGTTGTTTGTCAAGAGGCTTCTAAGCTTTCGCACAGTGTCCTAGGCTTTAATTCTTAGAGCTAGTAGTTCATGATGCGAGGTAGTAAATAGGTAGAAATAGTTTAGATAACGGGATGTCCCAGACAAGTGTAAAATATTTTTATGTTTTAACTCAGATAGTCAATTCAGATGTTGGTGCTCAAGAGTAGTAATCAATAATTCAATAATGTCTCATCTTTCTTTGATACAGAATAGTTTTTTTTTTTCATACAGTTTAGTATGTCTTACCCGATCAGTGTAAATAACTGAGAGTGATTTGTTCTTCAGATGCTCCTGTGTTTAGAAATGGTGAAAATGTTTAGTATTAGTCCTTTCTTCTTTACGAAGGCTTGAGAGAAACGGAGTCTTATATATTATACTGAACAAGAACCGGGCATAAAAGAACGCTGCTGATAGCCGGTGGGCATCGCGTGTACCATTAGTTATTTTTAATTCTGTTATATAGTTATTTATATGGCTAATGCAAGGAAAATTAGGAAGTGGCATATACAGTGGTGTGAAAAAGTTCCTGATTTCTTATTTTTTTGCATGATTGTCACACTTTAATGTTTCAGATCAAACAAATTTAAATATTACACAAAGATAACCTGAGTAAACACAAACTGCAGTTTTGAAATTATGATTTCATTTATTAAGGAAAAAAGCTGTCCAAACCTACCTGACCCTACGTGAAAAATTAATTGCCCCGAAAACTAATAACTGGTGGGAAACTCCTTTGGACCAGCAACAAACTGCAATCAAAGCCATTTGACGATAAAAGGCCAATGGGTGCTTCACAGGCATTTTGGCCCATGCCTGAGTTGCAGAATTGTTTTAATTCAGCTACATTGGAGGGTTTTCGAGCATGAATATTCTTTTTAAGGTCATGCCACAGCATCTAAATTGGATTTAAGTCTGGACTTTTACTTGGCCACTCCAAAACCTTAATTAATTTTTTTCTTGAGCCATTCAGAGGTGGAAATGCTGGTGTGTTTGGGATCATTGTCCAGCTGCATAACCAAGTGCGCTTGAGCTTGAGGTCACAAACTGACGGCCGGAGCAGGAGACAGAGAGACTGCCTCGCAGGATGTTCGCTGGATTAGAAGCGAGCAGTCAGCGGGAATCCATCAATTATTGGCGGGTCAGTTTCCAGGGCAGAAATACTGAGAGGAGCAGAAAGACGAGAACCCTAGATCATCACACTACCACCACCATGTCTGACTGTTGCTGTGATGTTCTTTTATGAAATGCTGTGTTGGTTTTAAACCTGATGTAACGGGACACACACCTTCCAAAGCAAGGTCGATGGGCAGGTAATCAGGCCGTGCGTGAAAACGAAAAAGAAGCAATGGGGTGAGTGAAAGTTACTATGCTTTCGGTAAAATGATGGGATTGATCTCACAGGTATTGCCGGATTTGAAGAGGGGGCGGCAACAGGCATTTCACGTAGGGCCAGGTAGATTTGGATAGCTTTTTTCTCTTAATAAATGAAATTGTCATTTAAAAACTGCATTTTGTATTTTTTTGCATTATCTTTGTGTAATATTAATTAGTTTGATGATCTGAATCTTTTGTGACAAATATGCAAAAAATAAAAAATAAAAACAGGAAGGGGGTAAAAACCTTTTCACACAACTGTAGGTATGTCTCTTATGTGACATATGTATTATCTTATTTTTTTGGACACATTATTACAAAACAGTAAACAGGGAAGTTATGGTAAACTGCATCTCATTTCAATTTGTACAATTACCAACAAAATAGTGAATATTATTGGATTGTTGAGAGTTTTCTATAATGCATCAGAAATTACAGAATTAAACAATTCAATTATGAATTCTTAAACTGAAATATCACAAGCATGTAAATTCAGAGGACAACCACTTATTCACTGTATATTGCTTCCTGGTTAAAGAGTAAAGTATATGCACTTTAACTCTAGAGCACAACATATAAGCCATGCCACCCAGACTCATTTTAAATGTGGAATACGTTGCTCCGGCTACATTGTACTGCACTTTAATGAAAGAGGCACTATATAAGTTATATCGTTTAGTCTCTGATGTAGATTTATTAAACAGCCCAGTCATATGAAGAAAGCATGCCTTTGAGTGCATTTTTGCATTTTGTTTAACTTGTAGCATATTTTACAGCAATTTGAAAGTTTAAAGTCCAGTGACTGTGTTAAATCCATAATGTAGTTCAAAGTGATCAGATCATATCACCCACGGCTTGTACTAAACACAAGATAAGGATAAAAGAAACGTATAATCCCTGTGCTACTAATTCCAGGATTAAGAATGAGCATTTTAACTTGTGAAAATTGAATTGGGATAGCAGGAATTAACATTGTTATATAGAGTGGCAATGGAGACGCGGGTCCTAGTTCAGGGTGACTAGCAAAAAAATTAGCCATTGATTACTAGTAAAAATTAATTATGATATACAAAGAACCGATGCGCCATGTTATTTAGCCTAGTGGAAAACATGAATGGTTGGATATGCAAAAATGCTTATCCTGGGAAGATACAACAGTCAAAAATGACTTTATATCGGAAATATGCTACAATAATAGAACATTTTTTACTAAAGTGTAGCGAAATATCAAATCTGTTGATTGTAAGACATAGCATTCACTAGCAACTAGTGATGGAAAAACGAGGCTTTTGAAACGTTTGAGGGCTGATTCAATCAAATGGGTGCGGTGAGAGGAAGAACGCGGTTGGGTAAGTACTCGAAGCTGAGGGCTTGTTTTAACACAGTGCGCAGTGCGAAAGACTGGTGGTCAGCGACACCGGTATTCTGCCAGCTTAGTCTCTAGACGAACATTATGCGGATAGACAGAGGGATGTGTAATGAAAAGTTTTTAATGGTGCCAACTTCGGTGAGTCCGGGTCAATGGATTCACAGAATTGAGTCAACTAATTAAGAAATATACAAGGTGTGTGATGTAATAATAATTCGAGTTGAGAAGTAGCAATAAAGGTATTCTTGAGTTGAGCTGTTCAGGGTCTCTGAGCGACCCCAGCGTAGAACATGATAAAAATGCAATGAGAGGTGTGAAGGAATTGCAGTTCTGGTCTGGTGTGAGGTTATTCTAAAATCTGACTGAATCCCAATAAAACACACCAGCACCCAAGTCAATGTAAAGGCAAAACACGAATCATGCGAAGCGCACCCCGAAATTTTTCAAACCAGCACTTGTCCCGACCTATCCGAGTTACTGCAAAGACGTTCGAAGTTAACCGGTCATCCATCCACGTTGGGTTATTGTCAAGGGTTCGAGATACAGAGACCACGGCACGGTGGGTGAGTTCAAAGTAGAGATGGACTTTGAAAACGCATCGGAGCCTCTGTATCAATCGTCCCATCACTACTAGTAACCATGTGATTACTGATATCAAATATATCAAAGGTTTTTACTAGTAAGAATGGTTTGTTCTGAAAATGTAAAATATCAAAGAAATTTCAACTAGTAAGACATAATCTTTAATAATTCTCAATTGAATGTGAATGGGCAGCTATCGGACCATTTTAACTAGTAAAAATACAATTACAGATATTAAGAATTATAGTTTTTACTAGTTGAAGTGTAATTCCTGATATCAAGAATTAGCATTTTAACTAGAGAAAATTGAGTGGTTGATATCAAGAATTAATATCCTGTGACGGAATAAAAGTCAAAAACGGATTGCCATACCTCCCCTCTGTCACGGGACATGGTTGTAGTAAAGAGCACAACGATGGCGTAAACGTAAATAGTCTTTAATTCTAACTTCAAAACAAAGGACAGGAGAATAACCAGGAGAACTCATTAACAACAACACACGTATTCCATTAAATAAACATCAATCCAGGACAAAGAGTAGACAGAAACGGAAGGCTTATAAGGACAGGCAAACAAAAGGAGCAAACGATAATTAACAAGGTGACGGAAGCTACACAGGTGAACAGAATGAACTAATCGGGGGACTAAGGGAAAAACTAGGTCAAAGAACAAATGACAGGAGATCAGGAAACAAACGTGATGTATTGCCCCCCTCCCAGAAGGCACCTCCCGCACCATAACAGTTCCACCAGGGTGGGTGGGTGCCCACCAGGGTGGATCAGGGAGGTCAGGAGGCCATGGAGATGCTGGCCATTCGGGGGGCCATGGAGGTGCCGGCCCTTGGGGGGTCCATGGAGGAGCCTTCATGGCCTTGTCCAGGATCCCCGGCTCGGCCACTATGGAAACGGATATATGCCCCCCCCCCCCAAAATAAAATTATTGGGGAAAACTAGGTGTTTCCAGTGGGCACTGGAGGGCGCTCTGGAGGAGTGAGCTGGCTTAACACAGGAGGTAAGGAGATCGAAGGAGGACTGGAAGGGACCAGAGCGAAGGTTGAATGAAGAATCTGTGAACGAAGGAGAGTTCCTGGAGTGGACTCTGGAGGGCGGATAAGGGCTGAGATCAGTCTTTTCCTCCTCATCCTCCTTTTTTGGGCTGAGGTTAAACAGGATACTTTCGCTATCCTAGGGCTTGAGAGTGAAGCGGCCAGCGGGCTTGAGAGTGGAGAGGCCGGTGGGCTTGAGAGAGGTGCGACCGGCGGGCTTAAGGGTGGAGCAGCCGGCGGGCTTGTTGGTGTTTGTTTCTGGGCTGAGGACTGAAGCTGAACTCGGGAGAACTCGGAGAAGCATGAGTGGAACGGCGGAAGCTGGCTCTTTGGAGCAGAATGTGGAGGGTGCTGGTAGATGGTGAGCTGAAGCACCCACCTGCCTCCAAATGGGAACAGGACGACTATCCACCACATCAACGAGGAACTCAGAGCCATTTAAATCAAGGACATAATTAATAAAGTCAGCTACGGGTCTATAATAATCGTCAGGAGACAGGAATCAAAACAAATTATCGCCATCGAGTCCCATTCGAAAGCAGGCATTAACCGTGTGATCACTCCAGCTCAGCAGATGTACAACACTCACACATATCATTCCAAAGGCCGTCCATCCTGCTGGATGTTCAGGAGAAAGTCCTCAGCCCAGTCAATATTTTTTGTAGATTTTTGTGAAGGAATAAAAGTCAAAAACAGATTGCCATACCTCCCCTCTGTCACGGGACATGGTTGTAGTAAAGCGCACGACGATGGAGTAAACATAAATTGTCTTTAATTCTAACTTCAAAACAAAGGACGAGAGAATAACCAGGAGAACTCATTAACATCAACACACATATTCCATTAAATAAACCTCAATCCAGGACAAAGAGTAGACAGAAACGGAAGGCTTATAAGGACAGGCAAACAAAAGGAGCAAACAAGATCATTAACAAGGTTACAGAAGCTACACAGGTAAACAGAATTAACTAATCAGGGAAACTAGGTCAAAGAACAAATGACAGGAGATCAGGAAACAAACATGGCAACCTCAGTGCAGCCCCAACTCTCACCTAAATTTCAGGTGACGCTAGACGCATCTCACTTTCTTCATTCTTGAATGAATCAGCTGCTGAACATCGTTTGAATTAATACAGTCATTTGCTGCCACCTACTGGCAGCTCCGAAAAGAAATGTTGCTGTTCAATTTTAATCCTCTCCCAAACAAATGTGTATTATTTAAATATTTGAATAATTAACAGACAGACTTAAAATGGTCCATATTATTGTTAAGCTTTTATTAATAGTAATTGGAATACTCCTTACATATAATCAGATATTAAGATTTTTCAAATTAACATGTTTTTACTGCTGTTGTCTTTAGGAAAAACTTATGGATTTCTTTCTTTTTTCAGTAATCCTAGTGATTAAATGTATTATAATTATTTAGCTCTAATTTATGTACTTTGTCATTCATGTTATTGACAACAGCAGGCAAATGTGCAATGCATTTCAAAATAAAATATGGGTGATGAGTGCACTCATCTACAGTACATATTGAATTATGTTGTTAAAATGAGTATACATTATGTATGTATACAAATCCATATTACTTATGTATCACAGGAAGTCTTTTTGAAGCAATGTGCACTAACATATTGGATGAGAAAAAAATCTATAAAATGTATCAATTGATATAATTGATAATATCAATGACATCTGTATTTAGAGTCAAATGACCTATAGCAGGGGTGTCAAACTAAATTCCAGGAGGACCGGAGCCCTGCAGAGTTTTGTTCCAACCCTGCAGTTTTAACAATGAAACAATTTAGCCTATAATAGCCTATACAGAAATTGATTAAAGTAATCAAATTTAGAAATAAAGCACTGCATAGACGTCGCCATATAAATTAAACATAAATTGAGTCATAACAAAGTTATGAACAATATTCATTGAAGAGCAGTGAATAATTCTCATTTTCTTCTGTTTTTTGAGTAACAGAGGATGGCAGACAGCAAGTCAAGTCAAGTCACCTTTATTTATATAGCGCTTTTAACAATACAGATTGGGACAAAGCAACTGAACAGCATTAATTAAAAAAATAGTGTGTCAATAATGCAAAAATGACAACAGTAAACACTAATTTTTCAGTTAAAGAAAGTTCATCATTGAATTCAGTGATGTCAACATCCAGCTCAGTTTAAATAATATCTTTGCAATCGTGTCAACGATATCGCTGGAAATGAAGTGTCCCCAACTAAGCAAGCCAGAGGCGACAGCAGTAGGTTTATATAGTATAGGATGCTGCCACGGAATGCACAGATACTGATGAGTATCGATTAATGTCAAAGTTATGTTCACTAAAGACATAACTGACTGTGTTTAGTGAAAACTCACCACGACGGACATTATGACATAAACAAAGGGCAAAGTAGCCTATATGTGTCCGTGTTTCAGTCCGTTTCAAATCGCGCACACGGAAAGCGCTTGGGAAACAGTGTCTCTTCCGCAGCTCAGTGCGATTTTAACTCGTTTTTTTATATCAAGCAAGAACGGCAGTAGACTGTATCACGTTACGTGATTTGACTGATTTGGATGTTACGTAGAAAGGGCAACTAACGCATCGCCTTAAGGAAAGTAACATTCATGTTTTTATAACCGCTGGCCAAAATCAAAAATGGAACTAAATTAAAAATATAGCTGCAAGCAGCAATTACGGGGCCAAGCACTAGAGATGCAAGCATCAGATCTAAGAGCTACGCGCAACAACTTCGTGCTCTTTCTGAGTGGTTTAAAACCCCGGTTTCGCCTTGGGCACCACTCCTCCTATGTATACTCTGTATACCTACTTTAACAGGGTGTTGCTAATAGGGATCTGTTGAGACAGTTCCTTCACCACAAGAAAAACAAACGTGCGGTAGCCCCTGTGTGACAAGACTAGTATGATTCTAGGCTCTTGGTCGTATTCCCTTAAAGGAATCTATTCCTGATTCCAAGCCTTGAGTTCTACCCCGGGCCCAGGAGTCTGGCCCTAACAGGTTAGTATTTTGGGTTATGTAGCCTAGGCCTTTGGCCGTAGGGAATAACGTCACTGACAGCCATCTAAAGTCCCAGGGGCGACTCCCATAGCAATATGGTAGAGTTGGTACTTAGTGCTCGCCATGGTTCTGGCATGCACTCCCTTCAGCATGGTGGCGTGGGTATTCCGTTCCCCATAGTGACCCCTAGAGGGCGCAGTTCGAAGTTCCCATGAAAGGGAACGTATCAGGTTACTTATGTAACCATGGTTCCCTGAGTAGGGAACGAGACACTGCGTCCTCTAGGTTTCTTGCCATGCTTCAGACGAAGAAGTGGATGATGTGTTCTCCCGGTGCCTATTTATACTATAGTCGCACCGGTAGTGACGTCATGGCTGTCAGTGGTGTTTTTTCAATGTATGCTTCAGACACGGGTACGACGAGGCGTTCCCCATAGCGACCTAGAGGACGCAGTGTCTCGTTCCCTACTCAGGGAACCATGGTTACATAAGTAACCTGAGACATTTTCTATGCACAATTTGATTTGACGAAGTCACGAGACCTATTACTCTATCCAATCACGTTGATGGATAAAAATAAAATGTAAATAAGCATGTAACGACCACAAACAAAGAAAAATAGTGGAGTAAAAGTACCGATACATCACTTAAAATGTACTCAAGTAAAATTAAAAGTACACAATTTTTAAACTACTCAAAAAAGTACAATTACTGATAAAAACTACTTAATTACTGTAACGTGAGTATTTGTAATTCGTTACTTCACACCCCTGATGGCAGACCATAAAACCGCTTGCGGGAAAGTTGTGAAATTTGGCAAATGATAGAGACAGTATATCATGCAATACAGCAAATTTGTGTCTGCTATCTCAAACTCTCTAGCGCCACCACTTGTCCAAAATTTCACTCATGTTTATGCTAATAACTTTTGAACCGTAAGGTCTAGAAGATTTTTTTTCCCCCTGAATCCTTGGCTCATGCCGAGTCAAATGGACACCAAAATTCAAAAATCGTAAGGTTTTGTTTTTTTACTATTTTTAATAGTTCGAAAAACCTACTTTTTAGAACTTGTCCTAGACGGTTTGTCCGATTTTCACCAAAATGGGCTCAGATCATCTTCAGACCATGCTGACAAAAGTTATGGAATTCAAGTTTCAATTCAAGATTAGTCAAACCATTCTCGAATAACATGCGAATTAATTCAACGAAGAGCACGCAAAAATGTATGTGAGGCTATATCTCCGCAACGGTTTGGCGTATTGAGACCAACCATGGTGAGTGTTATAACAACCATGACCTGAGTCTACCTGCACAGTTCCGGTGCTGCGCCACCCAGTGGTGTAGAGATATGAAAATTAGCTATTTTTCCTAATAACTTCTCAACGGTTTGGCCAAAAATCACAAAATTGGTCTCTTTTGATTCGGTGCAGCATGCCAAGTTGAAACCATACCCAATTTTGTCATTTTGAATTTTGTCATAAAAGGCTATATTTTACGAATGCATTGGCGTATCATTACAAAACTCGGTATGGGTCATCAGCACAATGCCCTGAAGGAGCCTGATAAGTTTTGAGCCAGCGCCACCTAGTGGTAAAATCAAGTATTCATATGCTTATAACTTTGGGTGTGGTCGACTTATTTTCAAGGAAGTGACACTTTTAGACTCCTGAATCCTTACTGAGTCCAGCAATACCAAACATGCCAGGTTTTGCCTTATGGTTTGTGCAACGTTGCATTTTAGATTGCTTAAAAAAACATTTGCCAATATCTTAGAAACCGTTACTCCGATCGACACAAAACCACCGTAGGAAATTCTGAAACATAGCCGGTTACATGCAAATGCCCAATTGACAACATTTTTGTAGTAAGTGGCAAAAAAATGCAAACAAAGTCGGCCATCAGTCATTTTTTCTCTCCTCATATATAAAAATGTCTATAACTCCAAAACAAAATGAAATATTTTCACCAAATTTGACACACATATGTATGGGCACACTCAAAGGACACCTAAAAATTTGGCGGGATCGTGCCTCTTGGTGGCGCTATAATTGAATAATTTTGCCTTTTGTTATGAGACTGGTATTTTTGATTCCTTGGGTCATGCTGAGAACAGTAATACTACTGTTCCCATAGTCAGCCAAACTTCCTGTCCGCCATTTAGATTTTCTTTAAAAAAATAGTTTTTCAAACTCCTCCTAGACTGTTGGTCTGATTTTCACCAAAATCGAATCATATCATAGTCAGACCATGCTGACACAAACTTATGGATTTTGTGTTGATAGACAAAACCATTTTTGCATACCACAGCAATGAATTTGAGGCATGATGCCAAAATGACACTTGAGGCTGTATCTTTGCAATGCTTTGGCATATTGACACCAAACTTTGTGTGTGCCTTTATCAACTCACACAGGACACACCACATCGATTTGATAACAGCGTCACCAATTGGTCAAAACTGATAAGCCATTAAGTCATATTATTAGTGGTTGTATTTATGTTTTTCAGCCATTTTGACTAAAATCATCCTAAAATGGCTTCAGTTACTCATTTCTGCAGTTGATCTGTTGCTTGCTTCTGTTGTGCTTGGCCCCATAATAGCTGCTTGCAACTATATTTCAAACTATGCTGCTTAAGGAAGTGTTGGATTCTATTGCACCTAATATTATCTCTGTTATCAACAGTTATCTACTAACAAGTTCTGTTCCATCTTGGTTTAAACACAGGGTGGTTTATCTATTGCATAAAAAAGCAAATCTGGATCCCATCTGACTTTAACAACTATAGACCCGTTTCAAAATACCCATATTAATCAGAAGTACTGGAGAAGGCTGTTTTAAATCAGTTATCCCCCTACTTACTTGACAATGATATAATGGATCTTTTCTGTCTGGTTTCAAAGCATAGCACTGAATCAGCCTTGTGGTAAATGAGTGAGGTAAATGACTTGTTACTCTTTGTGGATTCTGAAAAAAATAGCAGTTTTAGTATTGTTGGATTTAAGTGCAGCATTCAATATGGTGAATCACTGAATTCTTTTAAATAGGTTAGGCCTTAGAGTGGTTTGAGTCCTATTTTAAAAAAGATGAGCTTCTCCATATAGACTTGTCAGTTTCATTCATCCCCTGTTTCTGTTGCATGTGGGATACCACAGGGCTCCATTTTGGGCCTAGTTTTATTTGCCTCAATACATACTGCTTCTCTGCTCCATTTTTTAATTTCACAAGGTTCCATGTCATATTTATGCAGACGACACCCAATTATACTTGTCAATAAAACCTGGTTCGAAGTCCTTATCTGCTTTGCTAGCTTGTGTAAATGACATTAAAAGTTGGAATGATGATCATTTTCTTCAGTTAAATAAAACAATAAGACTGAAGTCATATTATTTAGCTCCCCTCATTTATTAGATTGCCTTACCTCTAATTTGGGAGCGCTGCAATCAAATAGCCACACTCATGTAAAGAACTCGGGTGTCATTTTTGATTATTAAAATTCGACAAGCAAACAAACTGTTGTAAGAGCTGGAAAACTGCCATGAGTTAGACTGCTGGTGGGCTTCTGGTCCCAGCAAATGTGAAGTCATGAAAAATGGCTTCTGTACTGTGTGCACAAGGAAGTGCCACCACAGCAAACATGTCAAAGAAAACAAGAAATACATCATCAGCACCTCAAGCATGATGATGGAGTTTGATGATTTTAAAAAAGGAATATGAAAAAGCTCAAGAACAAACTAAGAGGTTTTCGGTTATAATGGGTCATCTTGACAAAGATCTGCAGGAGATTGAGGACCAAAAGTTAGTTATTCTGTTCAATGCTTTCAAAACCATCAATAATCTGTCTCAGATTGCATTAAAACCAGACTCTGCCTTCACTCTTCAGCATCTCGACTTCTTCATCCCAAAAGTGAGGGAGGCTAGGAAGGAAGAATGGGTCAGAGAGCTGGAGGAACTAAGGAGAAAATGAATGCAGGTGAATTTCTGTAGACTGAAAAATATATATTTTAAATAATATGAAATTTGATCTGTTTAAAGATTATTTAAAAAACTAAGCCAATCCAATCCAGTCTGTTAGTTCATGAACTGTTATAATAAATGAGTGTCAGTTATATTTTGGGGTACTGGATGGTAGTTTAAACAGAAAATGTCAAATCTGTGAATATTGATTTACTCTTGTGTTAATCCTGCTTAAACTATATTACATTTTATTTTCATGAATTGCTGACTTCTTTCCTTGTTATCTAATTTGCTTGGATTATGTTATTTCCCTTATTGCATGGCTTTCTCTACATCACAATTATTGTTAAACAAAATAAATACAAAAATATGAAATATATAGTCTTTGTATTTTCTTGACCAAGTTAAGAAGAAGCCTTAACTTCAGGTTAGTGACAAAATTAGTGAAATAATGCAAAAGTGCACACACACACACACACCCACACACACACTCATATACTTTAAACATTTCATATTACATACATGTATTATTACTAATTGAATATGTCCATTGACATGCCACATGGCATATGCACACACTCTTAACAAAGCCTTTTAGGCATTCTGAATTGTCAGATAGTGTGTCTTCTACAGGAAGCAGAAATGCTAAAATACAAGTCTGTTCTCATTTGATTATACAACACTTAATTTAACTAATTGTAATTTAGTTGACTGGATGGGGGGATTCTCCTTGTGCCCCCCCATCATCCCCAGGCTTACTCAGTTTTGTTGGGATAGCACATATATATATATATATCGATATCATATCACATCGCTCCGGTTACTAACGTAACATTGTTCCCTGAGATAAGGGAACAAGCGTTGCTTTAACCCTTGTTTCTTTTTTTTTTTCTTCTTTTTGTGTGGTGTTCATATTTTTGTTACTCAGCCAGTGTTCGTGGTTCTGGTGGACAATTTGTTGACAGGTGCAGTTTGGGTTTTTAATTCAACAAAATTAAAAATTATATATGAAAATACTCAACAGATGTTTGCTTCATTCCAATTACAAGCAATATAAACAGCATGTATTGTCAAAATTTGCCCTTTACCTTTGTTAGATCACATTTATGAAACTAAAGTGCTACAACCTTGTGTGGGAACGGCAGGGGCAGAAACACAAAACACAAACCTCACAAACTTACACCAACACTCTTACAGACTCTCTCTCTCCCCCCCACACACATCTACACATACTAATAGCAGGCCCAGACAATAGGAGGACAGAGGGAAGGTACACTGGACCTAAAATGTCCACTCTTTTATTAGACAATAGACCCGAACATCCTGTATGTGATATAAATGTGTGTGTGTGTTTGGAGTGTACAGTGAGTAGTCATTGAAAATTTGTTCTGATATATGTTCTTCACAGAAACTAAGCCAAGGCCAATGAGTCTGAGTTTGAAAAAATAATTAATAGTATAATTTTTCTTTTGATAAAAAGTGAAAACGGGTCCCACAGACCCGAACACCATACAAGGGTTAAGTTAAGAGCCCCTAAGAACATGAGCCAAACTGAGTCCCAAGACACAGCTGAGGACTATAGATATAACCATTTCTACCAGAAAGACTCGGGAGGTGAAGATAAAACTCAAAAGTATTTATTTACAAAGCTGATACAAAAAAACTGAATTATTTGGCGTAGGCCCCATCCGTAGCTTAGATCTGAAGTTGTAGATTCCAGCTATTCCTTCCGAAGATGAAGGCGGGGGGAGCCTACCCCAAAAGAAAGAGAAGCAAATAAAATACCCACCAGACGAAGTATTTCTTAGAAGATCCTAGAACATATAAAACAAAAAAAGAAAATATATTTATTTAGTCATAATTAAGGTGAGTATGACCAGTGTTAAAAATGTGTCATATTATAGCCGAAGTATTGGTGCTTATAAAGTAGAAGAGATGGACCACAAAGGCCTTAGGGAGAGAGAGGGAGAGAGAGAGAGGCACGATGGCCAGATAGTGATAGAGGACACGATAGGGGGGATAATGGGGAAAAAAAAAAAAAAAAAATTCCCGGGGGGGAAGGGGGACACGATAGGCTGGATAGTGATAGAGGCCACGATAGGCCGGATAGTGATAGAGGCCACGATAGGCCAGATAGTGATAGAGGCCACGATAGGCCGCATGGGGAAAGGCCATTATAGGCCACAGAAAGAAATACCTCAGAAGGCTACAGAGGGGAAACCTGAGAAAGACAGGCCGCAGAGAGAAATGCCAAAAAAGATAGGCAACAGAGAGGAAGGCATTCAAGGCATTCAATGCATTCATGAATTGGTGTAGCTAGACGCAAATGAAACAGTGACTGACGAAACATAAAGACAAAAGACAACAAATACCTTACGTTGTGCTAGACATAGGATATTTTATAGTATTGTTTTTATTAAATGTAGGTTAAAGATATCACTGAGCTTGCAACAAATGAATCGTGCAGCATTATGTGAACTATGAATCATGAACTCTGGACTCAGTACTGTAATCTAAAGACAAAATGCAACCTAGTCTCAAATTAAGTAAATTATGCAGTGCTAGTCCGCTAGATTAACCTCATACACGAACAATCACGTGATACCAAGCGTTTTATCTTAACACATGTGTGAGTGAATATCCTTGCAGAGAATAAAATCTACGCCCAAGTGCCACAAGTGCATAAAACAAAATAATACTTATAATGGTGTAGGATATCAGACCGAATCAGACAATCTAAGATTTGGTCAAAACATGATTGAGGCACGAGGAGTCAAAACATTCCACAAGAGGCCCAAGACAACAGGATGTCATAAATCAGACCCGAGCATTAGCCAGTCTGAAGCAAGCCTAAACCACTCTGTCACAGAACAGTTTTCAACATTAACACAAAAGAACACTTATTGACAATTCCAAGGAGATTGTCAATTTTGGGGCAAGTTATCAAGAATAATGGTCAAAAGAGATGCACAGCGTGAACGCCACATGGAAACATGTGATTAGTGTCACAAGCTCTTCGGATTGACTTTTCCCCCACCTCTGAGACAGAGAACAGACTGAGATTCCTTACAGACATTTTAACCTCTCTGGTCTTCACAGAACGTATCCTTAAATTCACAGAATGGCACGGAAACTGCCTTTCCATGCACATAAATGACACTAAAAGGACTCAAGCAACTAATCATTGCTATATATATATATCTCCCTATGATGGATGTACCTACATGGACTTACAGGGTTTAATCATTTATGTGAATGTATTTTGAATAAAACTATGAATAGGTAAGAAGTGCTATTCATGTTAGTATGTGTGTGTTTGAATCTTCTTGCTTGAAACGTTTCTTCCAATCAATTCTTTTGTAAAATGTATCATATTCTTGTTATATAAATCATGTCCAAATTATACTCTGCAAGGGAAAATTCGGACCATGTGATTGATAAGATAACTTGTTGATTTATGTATTGGAAGGAGAAACATTGCAACACCCCGCGCTACAATTGGTCGAAACACCATTTGGGGTGTGTTAAACAGCCTGGTTTAAATACTAGAAACACCATCAAACTTGGCTTTTTGTCTTGCTCTTGTCTCTCTTCTTCAACCCCCTTCTTTGCTCGCTCTTTGTTTTTACTCTCCTCTTTTTAGTCATAGCTTTGAGCTATGCTATTTTATCATGCTTCTTTAGCTTTTTGAGCGTGCTACACGCCAGCTCCTCCAAAACCATGACGAGAAACGCCACCTAGTCTCGTCAAACTTTAATTCTATTTCTTTACTTTAGTTTATTTTCCGTTGAGAGTTTCGTGTTCTGAGTTAAGTTTGCCTAACGCCGCATCTCCGAAAGAGTGCTGTCTAAACTTCAACTGCAGACCACAGCTCCGCGTCGCCAGCCAACGCCCAACCACTGGCTTCCCAAGACCTCACAACTTCCAGCCAATCAGCAACCTCGGGAAACCCCTTTCGGCAGACAAGGAAGGGAACCCCGGACACAGGAACGCAAATACCCCAGATACTAGCTGAACTGGTGCATTAATCTAAATTGTAACCTCATTGAGGAACTCAATACGAGGGTTAATTAAGTGATTGATGATTGTTCAGATCTATGCAATTGCACATATTGCTGTAAACTTGGGATTTCACATTTTCATTCTCTTAAACTAATTATTTCCTCACTTTCTCTCTTTCTGCAACTTGTGTGAATGCGTGTGTTAGATTAGTTTATATGTCTTAGATTTATCCAATAAAGCCTTATTTATATTGAAAAGAGAAGTATCTTGTGTTTTGTGCTCACAAGTTAATGTCTTAAACTGCCGATCTTGTTACTGTGCTAATTAATAGTGTTTCACTATATTTTGGATATAAATATACATTGCAGAACTGAAGAACTGATGTCATACGGCTCGTTCAATGACTCACTGGCCATCTCAGTGATCAGCCGTAAAACAGTGATTCTGTCCTAATTCCCTTACATATTATTGGTGGAGTTCCCTTTAAAATCTTAAATGATTCCCTTTGAGCTAAATTGACCTGTTTCCTTACATATAAGGGGAGAATTGGGAAGGATAACTAAATTGTGAGCTAAACGAGTTATTTCATTATTTTCATTGCTGAGGATGAAATATAAGAGCTTCCGGGTTGAGACTGGGTGTGTGTGTTGCGTGTGTGATGTAAGCAGCGCGCGACCGCTTGAATGCAGAGAAGGCTTAACTCGAGTCCGCCTCTCCGTTGTTAAACTGCAGTAAGTGTAACTTGAAGTTAACATCTGAGATTGTACAATAAGGTAGAAATTGAGCGTGTTCTTCATTTTTGTAATGCCTTGTTTTATAGATGAATTGATTTCATTGCGTGTTCCAGTGTTTTTCAATCGCTATACTCCCTGAATCTCAGTCACCGTTAGCTGAACGGAGCTAAACTGCACTAGTTAAAAGGGAAATAAATAGTTGATAAAGAATAGTTTTGAGCGTGTTCCTCAATCTTCTTATCAAAGCCTTATTATTCATAGTTTGATTTCAATGCGTGTCCCATTGTTATGCCATGCTATTCGATTCACTGAGTTAAACATTACGAGATAATGCTTGCCTGCTTGTGTCTGTTCACAAAGTAAATTTAATTTCGCTTAACACTGCGTGTAAGTGAATATTAACTTTGCATCAACAGCGAAGAAAATCTGTTGTTTACGTGTCCAGAGAAACTGGCACGGAGAGTTGAAGATATGCTGAGATCGTTATCACTGTTTCCCTTAACTGCAGCACAAAGCTGCTATTTGAATAAAGTTAAATTTAACTCCGAACGAACCGAGAGTTTAAGCGCCACATCGCAAAACCAACCAAAAGCGGTGTTGTTATTTGTACAGTGTTGAAATGCACCAACATTTCATGTAACATGCTTAACTATACTTGCAATGCAACTATTCACATGCCTAGCCACTAGAGCTTGTTTTGGTTGCCATAGTTACGATCATGACACGGAAGTCTGAACCTACTTCCGAAAGCAACTCTGAACTGCGCACGCGCAGCACATCGACGATATTGTAAACAAACCCCACGTGGCTAAGCTAACGAAACAGTTGTTTACATTGAAGTCTATGCTAAAGCCTTTAGCCTCAAAGGTTAGCAGTTAGCATTAACATCCAGTGGTTGAATGCAATGTCTGTTTGGGCAATGATAAAGTGATTTAACCCTTTAAACATCTAAACTAATACACCTGTTGGTCTCTTTCTCTCTCTTATTTCTCCCTTTCCTCACTTCTTACCACTTTATCTTTTTTTACTAGAAAGGGAAATACTAACTCACAATTATTAATTGTGCCAAATTCAAATTTAATTAAAACATTAAATTTATTTGGAATCATTCAAATTTCCCCCTCAGATCATTTCATATGATCATTATTTCTAGTATTCCCTCTTATGCCTAATCATCTTAGGTACGAATAAGCCTTGAACTTTAAAGTTTAATAAACATTCTACCTAATTGATTTTATTACCTATCAATAAATTCTATTCAGACTTATACTTACTCATTATTTTATTGCGTTTTACCCCTTTTCTTCCTGTTTGGTTATACACTTAGCCATTATTGTTTTATTTATTTATTTCCTTCTTTATTTAATTTCCTTTACTTACTTTGCCCATTTATTACTTTTAATTTTACTTTACTTACCATTCTTTTTCCTCTGGAGATCCTAGCTTGGGAACGACACACCCAAGCCCTAATATGAGACAGTGTTATCCCTCACTACAAGTTCAAATAAATTAGAAAGACAACTTTCTTTCCCTCAAATTTTATTTTTGTTTGATTAGTTGTGCAGCAACTAAGAACAACAACACTCTACTCGTAGTTGGGCATAACAGCATCAGAGCCTGCTAGTGGACACGATCCACTCAGTTTACTGAGTCTCCTTCCCTTTTCTCCTGTTCTCTCCTGCTTTCTTTCCTCTTTACTCTTCACATGCGTAGGGACCTGTAAGAACCATCAATCAATTCTAAGTGAATGAAATACACAATCAAAGAAGACATATCATCCTTATTAATTTGATTGTAATCATCCCCTCCTTCATTCTTCCTAACCTCCCTACAATTGAAAACGCAATCCAAATTTTAGCATCTCATCCAACGCTGAGATCAATTTAATAGAGATAAGTGTTGAACAACTGTCGCCTTCGCAGCCTCCCTGGTGAGCGGCACAACTGTAAGGTGTACGGTGTCAATCCTGTCAGACTAAGAAAAGAGATATCAACATTATTATTGCATTATTTTGTCTAAAACAGAGATTTAATAATATTGTTTACCTTCTTGATAACCACATTCAATTGAAAAAAAAAAAATTCTCTAAACCGAAAAGGAATTGTTTTTTTTTTTTATTGAATTGTTCTCACCTTTTTCTCTCTTTTTCCACTTCCTCATTAGAAGTGACGAAGTCTTCGCATCCCTAATCTACTTAGACACCTGAGACCAACAAAATCATCACCACACTTCACTAGTGGGTCACAGTCACTGATACCAAACTTAGTTGTCCCACCACACATAGGCTTCTACTCTACACAGATCTGTGTCAGTCTCTCTTCTCCCCAGCGTGCCAAAATGCCGCAGACTGCAGCAGACCCCATTGCCCATGGGGAAGATGCGAACACTTGGCTGAGAGGCATGACAGACAGCCTCACCCCCAAGANCCAAAATGCAGCAGACTGCAAACCCCATTGCCTATGGGGGAGATGTGCATACTTGGCTGAGAGGCATGACAGAAAGCCTCACCCCCAACACATTTGAAACTGTTAGTATTTTTAATAATAATCCTAATCCTGAGAAGATTCCTGACAAAAGATTCAAGCCAGAACAACAACCACGAAGAGCTAGTCAAAATCACCAGCTCCCTAAGCTACGCCTTCACAACCCAGCTGAAACTGAGCGACAAGCACATCACCCACCTTCAAGAGGAGCTGACACGTGCTCAACGCCGCATAGACAAGCTGGAAGTGAAAGTTCAAGATCAACTCAAAGCACCCAACGAGAAGGAGCAGGAAACAACGGAACAAGTTATGAAACTCCAAGCAGACCTGGCAGCAGCGCAGCTCGACCAGCAACATTCAAAGGCTGTCCAGAAAGACCTGGAAAACAGACTCCAGTATGCCGAACAGCTATTAGAGAAAGCCAAGAATCACATCAGATACAAGAATGTTGAAATCAGTACCCTGAAAGAACACCTTGAAAGGTATAGAACTGAAATGGACAATCTGACCCAACAACTAGACGATACAACGATGAGCTCTACATGGTCAGAAAAGAACTCAAAGATGCTTATGAGCTGAAACAAGAGCCAAGAAAAGAGAAGCATCTCTCAGCCTCACCACTGCTGAGCAGAGCAAAGTCCCATATCCAAGAACTGGCATATGAAAGGCGCGAAGGGCCACAACCCAAAACCACACCTGCCTTCGCCACACAAGCCTTTCCTGCAAACGAAAGAATACCTCCCATCCAAGCAGACCTTGGAGCTGCACATGGGACGACCATCAAAGACCTCAACAAGCTGTCAAAAAACATCAGCAGTTTCAACCCAAACTCTGCAGAGGGCCACGACATCCAGGCCTACCTGCAAGATATCGAGTTTTATCTGGAAATGAGACCTCGTGTGACTGACAGAGACAGGTTATACCTCCTAAGAGCCACATCAAGTCCTGAGGTACGAAACTTCCTAGATCGACAGCCCAGTCAAACAAAGTCAAGCTACCAGATACTCCGTGAGGTCCTGATTAAAGAGTTTACAAACCCTGAGTCTGAGCATGGACTGTTAACTGCCTTGGAAACCAAACAAGGTCGACAAGAGGCTCCACAAGCTTACTACAACCGACTCCGACAAGCATACTTTGGTGCACACAACGAACCTGAACTTGAAGAGGATGTGAACTTCAAAAGCCTCTTCCTAAGAAACCGGCACCCTGGAGTCAGCCATCATCTAGGCGTCAGGCCTGTCCAGCTCCATGACCATCCAACAGTTGTGAGACCTAACACAGAAGGCCTAAAACAAGCAGAAGATGGCCTCAAAGAAAGGTACAAAACATCCACACTCTTGAGCTCCATCACCAAGGACTCAAGCCTTGTACTGGACGACACCCAGTGGCATCACAACACCAGAGTCTTCCATCAAGAGCACAGAGAACTTGACCCCCATGTCCACGACAGCTTTCAGCCCAGCCGCTGCAAAAACCCATGGGAACAGCCACGCTTCTCAAGAAACACAAAAGATAGGAACAACTGGAAACCTAACCAGAAATCCAAAGGTAATCGCCTGACTAATCCAAGAGCAACTCGTGAGGGTAAGTGACAACTAAACCCACCTCATCACCACTCAGACATGCACAGTGCAGAGTATGCACAAGAACAAGACAGCTTACCATCAGAAGACATGCCGAGACAACTGAAAGAGTTCCTTCAAGACAAGCTGAACACAGATGACAACAAATTTGAGTCATGCTCGCTGTCACCAGCAACAGAACAGAAGGCCGGTGATCACCTGATACACCACATCAGAGATGACAAGCACATGTTCAACAACCACCCAGAACGAGCAAGCCTCTCACGGCCAACTGTTGATGAAACTCAGAGGTACCAAAGAACATCACCTCAGTAACCCATCGCTCAATAACAAACTGTCAAATCAACTCCAAGAACCACATTCCTGTCTGTGCAACAGCAACCACCCAAGCACAGAAGGTCAGAAAAGTCTGCCACAACCAGAAGGCATCACCAGAGAAATGCAACATAGGAGACAAAGTTTGCACCCCAGCTTCACACAGCCATGCCAAACTAGCTCCGACTGTCTGCTAAAGAACTTCCTGCCTTGCTGGACTGACCCCCATTAGATCATGGACACGCCCTCATCCAAGCCAAGGATGCAGAGAGCCCGTCGTCACTGACATACAAGAAAAGGGGGGAGACAACACAGACTGAAACAGATCTGACCACACATACACTACACATTTAACACACACAAAACATTACTACACCCAGAGGGTAAACCACATCACTGATAACACATTCAACTAACATTTTCTTCCCACAAGTAGAATATCCAAATTTTAGCGTAACATAAAGTTACATATGCCCACCATGAAGAAATATGCAGCCATCCTCACAATAGGTAGAACACCTGACACTAAGTTAAGGTACATGACACACTAGCTGCACACGACATCCTAGCTCAACAGTAGTTGTAAGCCATGCTAGGAAAATCCACAGCAGCTTAGGTTTGTTTGTTCTTCTTTTACCTATCCTGATTCCTTCCTCTCTTTCCTTAGTAGGTGAAACACCTAGACACCCTGCAAGGGTCAAAGGTCTGATATTAGGATTGACTCACCACACCTAATATCCGCCAGTAATTCTAAAGCTGAATGGAAGCCAGAAAGCTCCATGCACGATAGGTCAATTCATTTCATTGCAAATGATGTTACTAGGAAATTAACGGTAAACGTTTTAAATTAAGACAACCTAGAAGAACCAAACAAAGTTAATCACAAAAGTTGATCGAAGAATCAATGTACAGAACCAAATTAGAACAATTTCCAGATTAAATTAAAACATATTTCAATTTACTAAACTATTTTGACTAACTGAACTTTACCACCTGTACCTAAATAACCTGTTGCATGCACCAGTACAGTAACTGTCATGGATGTGTCTTGTTGTTTGCTGTGGTTGTCTACTTCTTCTGCCTTTGTTTCTCCAGCGCTCGCCGATGTCTTCAACTCAACACATCGCCGATCGAAGGGGGGTATGTAGGATATCAGACCGAATCAGACAATCTAAGATTTGGTCAAAACCGAGTTGAGGCACGAGGAGTCACAAAAATTCCACAGAGGCCCAAGACAACAGGATGTCATAAATCAGGCATTAGCCCTTCTGAAGCAAGCCTAAACCCCTGTCACAGAACAGTTTTCAACATTAACACAAAAGAACACATTGAAAAGTCCAAGGAGATTGTTAAAATTTTGGCCAAGTTATCAAGGATAATGGTCAAAAGAGATGACCGCATGACTAGCACACGATAGTAACTACAGTCACAAGCTCCTCGTAAATTGACTTCCCCCACTTTACGACAAGAACAGAGAGACTAAAATTCCTTACAGACATTTTAATCTCTGGTCTTCATACATTCACAGAATGGCACGGAAACTGCCTTTCCATGCACCTAAATGACACTAAAAGGACTGGTGACCAGCTAATAATTGCTATGCATAACTCCATATGATGTATTCTAACCAACATGTTTAACCATCATGTTTTAATCATTTATTGTGTATGTATTGTTAATAACTATTGAAGAGCTTAAGGGGTCATATTCATGCTTGGTATGTGTGAGTTTGAATTTTCATGCTTGAAACGTTTCTCCCAGTCAATTCTTGGTCAAATGTATCATATCCTCGTGATAGAAATCATGTCCAAAAATCATACTCTACCAGAGCGGGAAAAACGCAGGTCATGTGAATGATGAGATAACAGTTGATTTATGAATGGGAAGGAGAAACATTGCAACACCCGAGCTACAATTGGTCGAAACACCATTTAGGGTGTGCAAAACAGCCTGGGTTAAATACTCAGGACACCATCAAACTGCACTTTTTGGTCTTTTGCCTTTTGCCTTTTGCGGGTCTGACTTTTTGTGTCTAGTTTTTAGCCATGCGGCTTTTAGCTTTTTCACTCCTCGTCATGTTTCTTTAGCTTGAGCGTGCTTCTGGGCTTAACGCCAGCTCCTCCAAAACCATGAGAAGAAACGCCACCTGGTCTCGTCAAACTTTACTTATATTTCTTTAGTTTGTTTTATTTTCCGGTGAGAGTTTCGTGTTCTGAGTTAAGCTGAAGCCGCATCTCCCAGAAGAGTGCTGTCTAAAACTCCAACTGCAGACCACAGCTCCGCGTCGACAGCCAACCCCAAACCACTGGCTTCCCAAGACTGAACCTCCAGGCAATCAGCAACCTCGGGAAACCCCTTTCAGCAACCAGACAAAAAAGGGAACCCCGCAACACAGAAACGCAAGTACCTCCAGATCCTAGCTTAACTGGTGCATTTAATATAAATTTTAACCTCAATGAGGAACTCAGTGCGAGGGTTAATTAAGTGATTGATGGTTGTTAAGATCTATACAATGGCCATATTGCTGTAAACTTGGGATTTCACATTTCATTCTCTTAATTATTCCTCTCTCTCTCTTCTGAAAAAATTGGGGTGAAGAAGCGTGTGTTCATTTGTTAGATTAGTTTATATGTCTTAGATTATCCAATAAAGCCTTATTTATATTAAAAAAGAGAAGTATCTTGTGTTTTGTGATCACAAGTTAATGTCTTAAACTGCCAACCTTGTTACCGTACTAATTAATAGTATTTTCACTATATTTTGGATATAAATAACCATTGCAGAATTGATGTCATACGGCCCCTTCACTGACTCGCTGGCCATCTCAGTGATCCGCCGTAAAACAGTGATTCTGTCCTAATTCCCTTGCATATTAATGGTGGAGTTCCCTTTAAAATCTTAAATGATTCCCTTTGAGCTAAATTGACCTGTTTCCCTTACACAGCCTTAGTGAGCATTAGAGACTTTACACATACATACATACATACATGCATACATAAATAAAGGAACAGTTCACCTAAAACTAATCTACTTGGCTGTTGTTTGTAATCAGTATATTTTCTTTGCATTTGTGGAACACAAAATGAGATATTTTGCAGTAGCCCCAAGCTGATACTATCAATATAAATAAATTGTCACACTGTCAAGCTCCAATAATACGCTACATAAACGCAAATCATATAACTTGCACTATTTTCCAAAACATCTGAAACCTGTGCTTCAAGACACTCTCCTTTAAAAGTTCGCTCAAGTTGGAATTGTCAAAAACTCAGCAAATTTCTTCCCAATTTCAGTTGCATGGACTCTGTGAACGTCAGAGCCCACCTGACGGGTGCAAACGCAATGTGTGTGCGAGTAGACGAAAGACAGCTGGAGAAGGCAGGTGAGGCTTGCGGTCTTTATTAATTACTTCCTCCTGGCAGCGCTTGCTGTGCAGCTGTTTCACACCTTCAGTGCATTCACGGGAACGTCATGTCGGCTGAAGCGCTTGGCAGACACGCCGGTGCCAGCTCAGGCACAGACGCCCCATCCTGTACTTGCTCTGTGCCCTGCAGTCGCAGCCATTTTCCACCCCTTACCCAAAGATCAGCTGGCAGAGGGACGGTACGTGTCAGCTTCTTTTAGCCACACTTAATCTGAGGACTCAATTCATTAATGGTGACAGAGATTGGGGAATAATGCTAAGAATCGAGAAATTGGACCAAATTAGTTGGATAAATCAATTACGACCATTTCTGTCTGGCACAGAATAAAATATTGGACATGTTTGTAAATATATGCCAATTTTTAAGCAGGTCCAAGATGCTTCGCTGTGACACCAGCTGATGACGTTGCTTTTAGCTCAGAGGAATCACAATGATATTGATGGTACCAGTCTTTGTGTTTCTAGTTTTCTTCCTTCTTTTGAGGCATGTAAGGAAACCAAATTCTCACGGTCAAAGAAAAACAGAATATATGCGGGTGATTTCTATACCTGGAAAGGTCATGTAAATTAGGAAAATTTTTAAACTTCATGGGCTTTTTATAAGGAACAAACACTATAGAAATTCTTATCCAATAAACCACAAATGACTAAGAGTCATGTAAATTTATTGAGTAAAAACAGTGGGAAAATTAATAACATTTGGCTCTTAAAACTTGAAAAGTTACTTTTTTAATTTACAGAAACTATGAGTTCCTGTAGATTATAAGTTGTTTCGAAAAACAAAACTAGGACTAGTAGGCCTTTGAATATTGTTGTGGACAGTGGGATGGCTTGGAGTCGAAAAGGTTGAGAAATAGGGATGCACCGAATATTCGGCAACCGAAATAATTCGGCTGAAAATAGCAAAAAAAAATCTCTTTTGGTGTTCGGCCGAATAAGCGAAAAGGCCGAATAATATGTACCGACAATGATTAACGAGAGGCATGCACTAATGCAGCAACTTGTTCCTCGTCAGTCGCTCAGTAACATTTTTGTGAATTTTTTTAAAGGCATGTGACAATGCGATACGTGCGACAAACATCTTCCCAAATTCGTAATGAGAATCATTTATAAATCTGCATGCTGTTGTCAACAAAAAGAAGCACTGAGATCTTCCTGCGGTTTTCTGCCAAAATAAAAGCCGAGAAAAAGCAACAACTCCATCGACATTCATAAATGACAGTATTGTAATTTTACTGTCGTTCTGTAAAATAAAATAAAGACAATAATAATTACCCTACAACAGCTCTATTAATACATTTATTATAACATTAACACATAGTATTCAAATTGGGATCTGTAATATATTCTAATGTTTTAAAAGAAGTCCCTTCTGCTCAGCAAGGCGGCTTTTATTTGTACAGTAAAAAAATACATGCCTGATTCAAGTCTCAAAAATGCCCAAAAGACAGGATACATTTTCTAAAATAAAAATTAAAAGTTTGTGGTAAACAGCCACGGAGCAGTAGCGGACTCGTGAATAAAGTCTACAACTCCTGATTGGAGTATCACTATAAATAGTTATAAATGATAAAAAGAAGGCTTTAAAGAGATCGGTATTGGTGATCGGTATCGGCAGATACTGCTTTCTGTGATCGGCCTCAAAAATCCTGATCGGAGTACCCCTACTAACACCTGTCATAAATAAATAAAATAGACCATGCTTACAAATAATAACTTACCTATAACTCGCAAAATATCTTTTTGACTATGAACAAATGACAAGTCAGTTTAACAGCTGAAGTATAACTTGTCCATTCTCATATATAAACAAAGTGTTGGTGTTATATATATATATATATATATATACAGTGGGGAAAAAAAAGTATTTAGTCACCACCAATTGTTGCAAGTTCTCCCACTTAAAAAGGATGAGAGAGGCCTGTAATTTTCATCAAAAGTATACCTCAACTATGAGAGACAAAAAGAGGGGAAGAAAAAAAATCCAGAAATTCACATTGTATGATTTTTAAATAATTTATTTGCAAATTATGGTGGAAAATAAGTATTTGGTCAATAACAAAATTTCATCTCAATACTTTGTTATATACCCTTTGTTGGCAATGACAGAGGTCAAACGTTTTCTGTAAGTCTTCACAAGGTTTTTCACACACTGTTGCTGGTATTTTGGTCCATTCTTCCATGCAGATCTCCTCTAGAGCAGTGATGTTTTGGGGCTGTCGCTGGGCAACAAGGAT
Organism: Sinocyclocheilus anophthalmus; assembly: GCA_018155175.1. Taxonomy (NCBI): domain Eukaryota; kingdom Metazoa; phylum Chordata; class Actinopteri; order Cypriniformes; family Cyprinidae; genus Sinocyclocheilus; species Sinocyclocheilus anophthalmus. The sequence goes on along the minus strand of JADLZN010011900.1, from coordinate 30,013 downwards.
TTTCAACTCCCTCCAAAGATTTCTATGGGGTTGAGATCTGGAGACTGGCTAGACCACTCCAGGACCTTGAAATGCTTCTAACGAAGCCACTCCTTCTTTGCCCGGGCAGTGTGTTTGGGATCATTGTCATGCTGAAAGACCCAGCCACGTTTCATCTTCAATGCCCTTGCTGATGGAAGGAGGTTTTCACTCAAAATCTCACGATACATGGCCCCATTCATTCTTTCGTTTACACGGATCAATCGTCCTGGTCCCTTTACAGAAAAACAGCCCCAAAGCATAATGTTTCCACCCCATGCTTCAAAGTATGTATGGTGTTCTTTGGATGCAACTCAGCATTTTTTCTCCTCCAAACACGACAAGTTGATTTTTTTTTACCAAAAAGTTATATTTTGGTTTCATATGACCATATGACATTCTCCCAATCCTAATCTGGATCATCCAAATGCTCTCTAGCAAACTTCAGACGGGCCTGGACATGTACTGGCTTAAGCAGGGGGATACGTCTGGCACTGCAGGATTTGAGTCCCTGGCGGCGCAGTGTGTTACTGATGGTAGCCTTTGTTACTTTGGTCCCAGCGCTCTGCAGGTCATTCACTAGGTCCCCACGTGTGGTTCTGGGATTTTTGCTCACAGTTCTTGTGATCATTTGACCCCACGGGGTGAGATCTTGCATAGAGCCCCAGATCGAGGGAGATTATCAGTGGTCTTGTATGTCTTCCATTTCTAATAATTGCTCCCACAGTTGATTTCTTCACAACAAGCTGCTAACCTATTGCAGATTCAATCTTCCCAGCCTGGTGCAGGTCTACAATTTTGTTTCTGGTGTCCTTTGACAGCTCTTTGGTCTTGGCCATGGTGGAGTTTGGAGTGTGACTGTTTGAGGTTGTGGACAGGTGTCTTTTATACTGATAACAAGTTCAAACAGATGCCATTAAAACAGGTAACCAGTGGAGGACAGAGGAACCTCTTAAAGAAGACGTTACAGGTCTGTGAGAGCCAGAAATCTTGGTTGTTTGTAGGTGACCAAATACTTATACTTTACCGAGGAATTTACCAATTAATTATTAAAAAATCCTACAATGTGATTTTCTAGATTTTTTTTCCTCATTTTGTCTCTCATAGTTGAGGGTATACCTATGATGAAAATTACAGGCCTCTCTCATCTTTTTAAGTGGGAGAACTTGCACAATTGGTGGCTGACTAAATACTTTTTTTCCCCACTGTGTGTATATATATATATATATATTAGTTTAGCCGTCCCCGGCTTGGTTGGAAGAGGTGGGTCAGAGCGCGGTTCACTTATATATAGATCACTGAGTATGAGTGCTAGGGCTGCACGATATATTGAAATTATTGAAATATCGCAAATGTAAATATCGCAATATGCATATCGCAAAGGCGTGTGATATCTGAATCCTTTTAATAATCGGCTACTTAAATCAAAACGTTGCAAAAGGTCAAAGTTTTAGTTCGATGCATATAGCAGAGAATAGCTTGACGTTAAAAAGAGTTATTAAGTGCAATAAGTTGAAGAAAACAACTCTTTGCCGTCTTGTCTTGTTGTCTGACTCACACCTGAAGCGCGCGCACAAGCCTCATCTCGCACAGAGTATATTCCGTTCTGCCGTTCCGCGCACACACACAGAAAGACGCGTTTCAGTATCATTATACTGGATCTGTGCAGTCGGATTTAAAGGGACAGCAGCCTATAAATACGTGCTGCTGAATATGACACTAATGTTAATCAAACAACAAAACAGCTATAACAAAGATTAATCTAAATTTAATTCATACAGTAAACACTATGCAGTGTTATTTTACACTTAATTATTAAATTTCTGTACCTGAATACGACAATGTTTGAACTTTCTAAGACTATAGTTTTTGCTGTGGTATATGAAGAAGTTTAAAGTGTGTGGAAAGCAAAGTTACAATGATATTGAAGTAGTGTCATTAATTTTTTTGTTTGTATGTTCACATTGATGTTAAAATAAATGTTCTGATTTGTGACACTACTTTTTAAATAATGCTAAAACGCTGCTGGTCACTTTAAGAAGTTGTAGTGATTCTTTATTTTCCAAGAAAGAATGTGAAACAAATTGGTTATATAATTTTCATTTTTAAATATTTTAAAATATCATTTAAATTGATTTTACACACGTTAAGCAATATCGTATCACATATCGAATATTGCATTTTTTAACAATGTATCACATATCGCATTTTTCTTCAATATCGCACAGCCCTAACCGTGCCGGAGCAAGGAATTTATGATACGTGTTGTATGATTGCGTGAACATTTCTGAGCAGCAAGAGATTTGTAAAGAAATATATTGTGAGAGAGGGCCGTGTGTTAACCGCATCCCAAACGACTCAGAATAATAAACCACAAAGTTAACAAAACGATGCACTCCACTGTACTGAGCGAGAGCGCTTCTCTGCTGTCTTCACGTGCTATCGGAAACTTCCTATTTCCTACTTACGAAGTTGGTGAGTCAGAAGTTTGTACATGTGTTCTGTTAAAAAATAACGAATGTTGATGCTTAGCCTAAAATTTGATAGGGTAGCATTTATGTGAGCGCCGCCTGCAGTCTTGCCCACCCCAAATGTCACATTGGTTGAGACCGTACTTATCCCAAGCAGTATGATCAACCATCCACCCCTCCTGTGACCCATGGTTTGTCTGTGTGTATTCAGATACGCAGGGAGATGGACTTTCATAAAAATAAAAAACTGCATTAATGCGCGATAAAATAATTGTCGGCGTTAATCAATTAATGCGTTAACGCGATAATAACACGTTAACTTGAAATATATATATGATACTAACACGTTAACATATGACAAACGTCGGACAATAAAAATTGTACGAATAGGGTCGCTTGATCTCAAATGACCTAATGTAAGAGCCTGCAATTCAGCTCTCCCGGATGAAATTCAAGAGAAGACACAGACTCCACAGCCGAACCTGACGCTGCTGACAAAAAATTACAGTGGTGAGAAAACCGCAGTTAAGAAAGCATCTGATCATAGCGATGTGGATTTATTTGCACTAGGGCTGTGCAAAAAAATCGAATGCGATTTTCATGCGCCATATTGTACAGTAAAGCGAGTTCTAGTTGATTAGTAAGGAAATCTCCCAGCACGTGCTTCAGATGGAGCGGCATTTACTACACAGAGGTTATGTGTACTGACAAGCTACACAAAATCGCGTTCAAAATCACCGGCGATTCATTGCCGATTTTGAACGCGATTTTGTGTAGCTTGTCAGATTTTCAATTTTTTTGCCCAGCCCTAGTTTGCACCAGCTCTGCAAATGGCACTCCAGTCACGTCACATTTATTTATATAGCACTTTATACAATAGATTGATTTAAAGCACACAGCTTTACAGTAAGAAAAAAAAGTTAAAAAAAAGTTTTCAGTTAGAATTACAACTTGATTTTCTGCCATAAAGCAGCTGTCCAGTGTGGACCTAGCTAATGATAGAATCTTTTTAACAGTGAATGCAAAAATAAATAAATACAAATAAAAATAAAAAAAATCATTACACTAAAAAGATAGTTTGGTTTGCATAGATTAAAGCTTGATGTAGCTCAGGACTGTTTTGATAACTATAACACTATAAGGTGTTTAAGAGAGCTAATGTTGTGAATCAAATAATTTATCGAAAATAAAGGTCTTGGCACTTTATTTTTGTTCCGTTTATAACTTACAAAAGGAGATGTTAAGCAGAATGAAGCATCATTCAGTCAATTACTTCTTCATACAGTTAACTAAATGGTGAATGAGAAAGTGAGACATCTCAGTTTGTGTGCCAAATATATTTATTCGTATGGTAAAAAATTATTGAAATTGAAATAGTAATATAATTGTTTGATATTTGATATTTATTGAAAGCTGAAGTGATTACCTTGTTTTGTTTATTAGTTAGAATATGTGTTACTCTGTATTTTAACTAATTGTAAAAGCAGAATAATAGAATAAAGCCTACTGATTAATTGGTGAAATAATCAACAATACTTCATATATGTATGTATACATATATACACACATACACACTTACATATGTACAAAAAAAAGAAGACTGAACATAGAATAGAAGAGAATAGAATAAAAATGTAACTCACATCAATATCCTCTGGGTCTTCCTCCATCATGTTGGCCAAGTGTCGTTTGCCAACTTCAAACTCCTCCACCTGTTTGTCGATGAACTCCTGTGTGAATTTCTGAGGGCCTGCTGCTGCCAGGTTCTTCTTCCATAAAGAGGATGACACGTAAATCTGTCTGACTGGCAGCTGGAATTATGAAAAAACATAACAACAAATAAGAACCCATTTCTGTCAATTGCTACGAGTAACCTTGGTGATCAAGCTCATAAAATAAAGAAATATCAATAATCATCTAAATAGTAAAAGTTTTATTTTATTATAAATAATATTCAAAATAAAAGTAATGATGATTCTCTTGTTTTCAATTCTGAATTAAAACTGCATCTGTATTATCTACTAGCTGGCTGGGGCAGAGGACATCAAGCCATACCGTATTGCATAAAATACACAATATAAACCGTTCAAATAGTGCAGGTTATTAACGCACCATTAATGCAATGAAACGGGAGGATAGCACTCCGTCCTGTCAATCTACATGTTTTATACAGACTCCAAAAGCACTGTACAGTTACAAGGATATGATACTCTCAGCAGCATCAGAACCAATCACGGCCGACTAACCGCAAAAACAGCTCTGTTCCGGAGCAAAAATAAGAACGCATTTCACCTGCGGAACCGTCTTTGATCGGGACACACAGAAATTCTTCCCGCAGCTCCTATTCTTCCATAAAATCGACCTCACGCCTCTGCAACTGGAGGCAGCCATGTTTGCACGACTACTCGCACTTAGACAGGAAGTGAAGACTACATCACATCCTCGAAGCAAGCAAGGTCGCTCATCACTTCAAGCTATTAAAAATGGATATAATATAATAATTTGTGGAATAAAAAAAAAATACGGTCGTTCATCAAACAAAAAATACCTTTGGCACACTGTAGTGGTACGCCTTGCAAAATTCAACATTACAGATCAAATCTCAATTCCAGACCTCACTTTTTTTGTGTTCATAGAATCTGAGCAATAACGTACCTCTTATTGTGAATATTAACAAAAAAGCTGTACATTTTTTTTATCTGTTTACAAGCGTTTTCCTGTCTTCAAGACTTCTCAAAACTATTTCAGTTTTTAATGTATTTCATACTTAATTTTAATTATCATTATTATTATTATTATCTGTTAACGTCTGTGTATTGTTTTGTAAAAAAGCAAACATTGTAATTAAAATACAAAACAAAATAATATTTCTCCAGGTACACAGTAACTGAATCAGTTCTCAGAGACTCTAAATATATTTGGAAGAAAAACACCACCTTTCTAATCAAAATTAGACTTTTTAAATATTTCTAAAATTAAAGCTAAATAACTTGAGAACATTTTTTAGATTTTAGATAAAAATGTTTCGAATGTTTAACATTTAAAATAGTGGACTAAAACACATCTCTAGTAAGAGTTTATTTATTTATTTATTTATTTATTTATAAGATACAGAGCAGATATTGGTACTGAAGTATATTGGTACTTTAGTGCTTTATAGATGCATTTATGTATTTAGCAAACACTTTTATCCAAAATGACTTACACTGCATTTAAGTCATGCACTCCCTTGTGAATCAAATCCATGACCTTCGTGTTTCTAGCAGTTTTATTTATACATTTGCTTATATTTTTAAAAAATAATGTCAATTTTATTTAATGCAGTGAACACAAAAAATGGCATTAAAACGGCTAAAACTGATTGCACTAAGGAAATTTTCAGTACATAAAAAATGAGATTAATCTAATTAACTCAACAAAAAAAAAAGAGAGATAGACTAATCAGTTAAATATATAGGCCCCCAATTTGTTTGCTGTATGAAATGATGGTCTGTCCATGAAGTAGAATCTTGTGGGAGTTGCAAATAAACAAAACATTTTATCACATTGAATCTCTTTTGATGCCTGTCCCGAAATGTCATGTAAAATAGCCTCATAACTGTTCTTGGCCTGATTATTCAACAATAGTATGCACCAAACCAGAAACATTCAGTATTTATTCCCACCACCTCGAAATGGCCTATAACTGTCAGAATCAAGGCTGATTAGCATTAATACCAACATTCTTGGTACAACTGTGATGAATAAAAATATTAAAGTAAAGCATTAAACTTTCTGAACTGTTAAAATGCATGGTCTTCAATGAAGTATAAATATCTGGACATGCTACATCTGACAGGTCGGATTTGTCATGTGACCTAAAATGACAATCTAATGACTGTTCTCTGCCATTGGCAAATCCTCTCCCATGGCCTAGTAGTGGGATAGTAAAATGTAGATCAGAGGTGCACTTCAGAATCTTAACAGAACTAGTAGGTCATCCAGGGATTTTTCCACATACTTTGTGAAAATTGCATATTTTATTTGACATACTATTTTTTGCATACTAGTCTGGAGGTATTCGGATGTGGGGTGAGAGCAACTTTAATGAATAATAATAATAATAATAATAATAATAATAAATCCATCTCCTTCACACTATTCTATGTATGAACAAATCAGATGGAGGGTTCAGAGCCAAAGGCCAACATTTATTCCAGGGGTTATATGTATGTGTGAACCGCTCCTAATAGATGCCAGGTCTTCACTCATGATAGAGTTGGAGTGAGTGTTTGTGAACATTAATCAAAGTGAAGGGGCACACGCTTCTGGTTTGTGCCAGTCAATGCTCTGGCGAGCTAATGTGGCGCAATGATGAACAACGTTTGCGCTCAGGTTTAGCCACAAGCGTTCACAAAGAAAAATAGATTCGACCCCTGGTCTCCAATTCACCATGGGGGTTAGTGAGCTTCACATTAATCACATGCTAGTTCTGGCCAAGCTCAGCTAACTCAGGGATAACACGCATGCTGGAGGTGTTTCTGTGAGCCACCCTCGCAAATATGAAAAATGTCACATGTCACAAAGGTGTAGGCTAGAGCATAAGGTTGAAGAATTCTATTAAATTTAATTTTTGTTTTTAAGACATGTAAATACTTTTAACATTCTCTCTATTTAGACCGCTTTTTACGCTTCTTAATCACATTTGATATGTTACATGAAATGTCAAAATGTAAATTAAAGAAATAATCCACATTCGATACAACAGCACTCGTGGCAAAATGTTAATCAGCACAAAAATCTAAATGGAAAAATGTCTTACTAACCATTTCTTTTTAAAGTTACATCCACATGTTAATTGCCATGGCAACATAACAAACAATATAACAAATAATTATATTCAATTATTATTGAACTTGGAACATGTCAAAATTATTGCGAGACCAACAAAGTGTGACTGCTTTATCGTCCTTAACTGTGGAGCATGACATTGTGACTTCACCACTATCTCATGAAGATGGTTTTGTTGTCTTTTCAAAAAGTTTAATAAATGTTCTCCTCCTTTCTGGGAATTTTGGAAAGTGGCTGTAGTCCAGAAATTAAGTTCCTTGGAAGTCAAAAGAGCTGTGTGGTTTTAGAGATCGAGAAAGGAATAGCAAATTCCACAGGCTGAAATGTGGAAATTGTGTCTTTTGAGAAAAAAAAATGGGCTAGAAGTGGCATGACATGAGAGGGCAAGAAAAAGGAGAGAAAAAGAGCGAGATGGGCCTGGATTCTTTAAGCTTTAGTGGTAAGATGCAGGCTTATTCCAGTCATAATTTCCATCATGCTTTTCCTAATATCCTTACTGGCTCGTGATGGGATAAGCACATCTCACAGCGTGTGTCATTTTCACCTTAAAGCTTTCACACTGCTTACAGCGTCCATTGTGGCTGACACAATCAGCCATAGGGGCAGTCTGCTTAAAACTGCTTTTCCTCTGGTATTTTGCACGCTGTATCTCTCATTCCATTCACGAGGGATTTATGAGAAAACATCTTAGTGGTTACAAACAGCACATGCTTTCTGTTAAGACTTGGTCTAATGATTTTGTTTATTTGGGGCCAGTGCCAAAGTAAATGGCAACTGTCCAGAGATTTTGAATAGGCCTGATTTAAAAAAAAAAAAAAAAAAAAAAAAGGAAATATTGCGACAAACACTACAAATGTGTTCTTATAAGTTTGCATAATGTGATGCAAAGTGGCTATTTCAATAGCAATGAATATAGCAAGGCTATTATTTAACCGTCTAGCATACAAGTTCACTCATAAATCATAACTCATTCGCATATAAGCGTAAGCCACAATTTAGGAAGGCGCAACACAGGCTGATATTACAATAATGAATCAAATATGAATAGTTCGCCGATGCAGGGAGCACCATTGATCGATACGAAGACATAACAGCTGGAGAGGAGTGAGTGTGGTAAAAGAGTGAAAGAAAAACAACAGATTTCTCTGTTCCCCCTTTAACACACACTTGCATTCGGGTGCCAAATGTGTGAGTATCTGTGTGTGTGTGTGTGAGAGAGTCTTTGTCGTGGGTGCCAGTGCTCCTTTCATGCCCCGGGGCCATGGAACCCGCCCCATGCCCCTACCCTGCATGAACTAGCACCTGCACTGATTGGCTGCTTATCTGTAGGGAGAAAGAAGAGGTAGAGAGGCAGTGATTGGAAAAGGCAGCCGGAGGATACGAGTGGGGCCCAAATGGTGTCCTCTCCTCAGAGACACAGACAGAATCCAGGAGAGACGTAATCCACAGAACACGCTCGGCCCAGGGACGCAGACGGAGCAGTACGATGCACACATATGTAATGCACACACAATCAACTAAGCCTAAATAATAAGTATGCAGGAGCAAAATCAAGACACAAAAGTGTAACTCTGGCAGAGCCTGCTCTTAGGAAATCACTGTTTTATTTACATTGTTTTTCCAGAACGGGCTTATTTAGGAAATGGACTTTTAATGAAACAGTCCTTCAAGCGAAGCCATTCTAATGCCGAATCCTCCAGTATTGTTATAATGAAATGCTCCCGAGGCATCGGTGGAGAATGCTTATCCAGATTTCATATCTGCCCTCCGACAGCCATGGAAATCATCCGCCTGATTATCAAAGAGCCGTGCAGTGGCCTTTAATTGATAGCAAAAGCTCTATAATAAATAGAAACATTTTGCTGAGGAGCGGAGAGAAGCTGAACTGCCAGTGATTACCTGCTGGAATCAGGCCTCATCAATATCAGCCTAATTACAAAGCACTTCTGGCAGTGCGTGAAACAAATCGACCGCCGCAGCAGATTGGGCCGTGGCCACGGACGTCCACAGATATTAGGGCTTTTAGCAATGGGCCTGTGGGGGGCTACCTGAGTATTGCTCCCCACACACTGCTGATAAGGAAGAATGGGGCGATTTAGATCAGTGAAGTGCTTTGCTTCTGCCAGCTCTGCTAATGCCTCCTTTGCAGGCTTATGTGGTCATGGGGCTACAGCCAGAACTTGGACGGTTTTTCTCAGCGTATTTCTATCTCATTCATCTCATGTTGAACACCTCGGTTCACAGACACTGCATTTGTTACACAGACAGTAATGATAGATCAGAACAGGGATCTGTCAGCTTTGTATTATGTGTGTAAGCCATATCCCATGTGAGTCTCTTTCATTCTCAGATGGAACCACTTTGTAGGCCTATTCAGCCCCCCAGTCCCCCAAACACACACACACACCAGTGGAATGGCTGTATTGGGTTTCCAGCCTGAGACAAGTTGAAGGGTTCCTTCCCTGCTTCCCATGGAGGAAAAGAGTGTGCCAGTGTCTTTTCCCCCCTCCTTCATCTTGCGTCTGTCTTTTTTTCCCCTAGGTAAGCGTCTGAGGTGGGGTCCCGGTGGCGAGTACAGGAAGGAAGCCATTACTACGCAGTGTGGAGAAAGAGGCCGTGGGATGCAGCTGCCCGTCGCTTGGGAGGAAGAGGTTCAAGACCCCAGACAGGACGGGAGTAATACGACCCTCTGGAGTAGCTGAGACAGACCTTAGAAAAACTTCCTACCGCTTCATCTCATGAACATTTCCTGCTAATGGACGTGCCCTGCAAGGGGCACCCCTTCGTCCTGCCAGCTTTAACTACATTCCCAGCATAATATACTTCTTTGATCCAACATATTCATTTTGGGGATTTGTTCATACAATCAGGGATAATGTTTGCACTCTATCTTTTAATTGCTAGTGCACAGCAGCATTTGTGCACACAATTATAAACACTTTAAACAACAAAGTTGATTCCAGCAGTGATATTGGTGAAAAGTCGCTACCAATCAGACATAAAGAGTTGCTCTAAATGAGACTGGGATAATAAGGACCGGGAGTCTTGAGACATCTCCCTCTGCTGATGAGAGGACACCGGCTCTCTGGCTACTGCTGGGCTCCCCAACATCTGCGCAGGCAATTTAAACCCACTGTAGACTGCAAAGGTTAAACCACTAAAATCTAATATTTGCCTGGAGGGGGTCATGGCACTGCAATTACTAGGTACAATCGGCAGAGCTAATCAGTTCGCCTGGCTTGCAGGGGGCCGGGGTTGGCGAACGGGCCCATGATCAGAGCCTCTGTCCTCTCGCTGTTCTGTTTACTTATTAAACTCCATCTTGTGTTCAAGGAGCCGCGCGGCTGCCCTCAGCCCTCTACACAGGGGGCAAATTTAGCTCCCAACACTCTCAGATATCGCCACACTTCACAAGAATTCATGTTAATCAGTAGTTTTGTTCTTTGGTCTGTGAGAGAAAAGGGATAAATCTGGCAGTTATTAATAAATATAATGCTCTTCACGTAAGACAATCCACTGATGATGTTAACCTGACCTGAGAATGAGTTCCGAGATGTTTTTGTTCATACTTTGTGAAGTAGTTGCGTTATTATATTCTTTGATATAGTGATATTCTCTTTACAAAACCAAATATAGGATTAGAGCATAATGCATTATGATTGTCTAGTCTACACCCCTTTTGAACGAGGCTCAGGGAACAATTACGGGTAATTAAATATGTGCCAGTACAGAAAAAAAAAGATAATTATGTCCTTTGTGTATTACACCAATTAATTACTATTATTTCTGGGAGTAAAGCCTTTAATGACTTGAGAATCTGCACATACAACACTTGCGAGTGCACTTCAGATGCCTAACCAAGTTTTCTACATTTCTTCTCTTCATCTTTTTCTTCATGCATTTCTGTCAGGTCACTTTTGATGTTCAAGGTTAATCGCTCTCGAATCAAAACCGCGGTGAGTGAGTTTACACTGTCCGCCTGCCCAACGGTGAGTGGATTAGTTGAATCTCTGCCATCTGGGGTTGGTGAATGAGTGACCAGGTGTTAACTCTCCCACACCTGGAGTTGTCCTAACGAGGGCTGCTGTAGAGCACCTTTGAGCCTTTTACTCAACTCAACTCAACTCAATTTTTATTTATAAAGCCCTTTCAAAACCATTAAAATGGACCAAAGTGCTGTCCATGAGTAAAAATAATACTAAAATACATTCAATCATAAAATAACAACAACACATAACATCAAGAAAAACATGCAGCCAATCCCTCACAATTCTCCGACCTAATTAAACGCCGAAAGCTTGATAAAATAAGTAGGTCTTCAAGTCCTTTTTAAAAATGTCCATGCTAGCAGAGGATTTTTATAGAAAATGGTAACACATTCCAGAGAGTAGGAGCCGCAACAGAAAAAGCGCGGTCTCCACTACGCCTCAACCGAGACCGTGGGACGGTTAGGAGCATATTCTGAGAGGAGCGCAGATAGCGTTGAGACTGGTAAGAAATGAACATATCCTTTATATACTCAGGAGCCTGATCATGTAATGCTTTATAGACAAACATTAACACCTTGTATTGTATTTTGAGAAGGGGAGATTATCCTCATCTCCCCTTCTCAAAAGAGTTACAGAAGCCATTTAGGCTACCGACAACTTTCTTTCACAACAAGATTGAGATTGACTTGTTTTGTCTTGAAGTCAATTATAGTATCTTCTGTTTTATTGTAGAAAACCCAATGAACCTGCTGCACATGCATGCAAACAAACTTTCACCCACTCTCTCACACTTACTCTTCTTATCTGGAAAAGATTTTCCAGTGGTGCATTACTGATCTCTGTTTAAGCAAAAGAGCTGTGGCATCCATTCACAGTGATCTATTTATTGGCTTTAGGCAGTAATACCTAACCTAGGAAATGTGGGTCCAATTATTAGTAATCTATTAAACCCTGAAACCTATAAATGGTTACACTGCAACCCTCTGACCTAAAGACGGCTCAGATGCTCTATGTTATAAATCCCTACCTGGTTAATGAGACATTGAACCCAACAGCCCCTCTTCCAGCTCCGTTGTCCCCCTCCTAGGGCCTCTGAGTATACTCTAATTCCATTTTCCTTCTTGTCCAAGAGCTGCTGATACTTTGCTTAATCAATGGATGTATAGGAAAGCACATGTCTATCCAAACCAAGGGATGATCTCTGGAATGGGATGCCGCTTGCATGCGTGCGTTTTGGGACAGTGGGTGTCATGCAGGCTGCTGCCCCTCCTGATCTAAGCACTATTGACAAATCCATCAAAGAGGTGGTGCATCAGCTCCCTACAAGCCCGCTCCAAGCAGCCAAAGCTCTGACATGCTGTCACCTTGGTAACTGCTGCTGAAGTGAATGGCCTGCTGTGATAGCTGACCTCGGTTGGCGGACCGCCACGACACAGAGGCAGGCGTGTGGATGGAGATGTCACCAGACCCCTGAGGACCATCGATCCCCCCTACATCTCCACCACAATCCATCCTGATCCAGGCTAAATTTATTCCTCTCAAACAAGAGCGTGGCAACTTAACATTTGTGATCAGATCGCATGTGGAAGCCATGGATTTGAGTGATTAATGGAACTCCAATTAGCCTCAGTCTGGGAGGGAGCTGCAAAAGACAGAGATCCTCAAAACCGGAGACTTGGGAACAAATACAAAGTTACATGGTGTTATTGAGAAGCACTTTACCACTGAAAACTGCAATAAACTAACAACATTTTCCTTAAGGCATCATACTGTTAATATTAGTAAATTACTTTCTGTATTTTGGATAGAACAAATCTTATGGCTTGGATGAAGGCTTCTTGCAAAACTTGTTAAAAAGGAAGCAATTTTTTCACATTTTGCAATCAAATAATAAATACTAATAACTGGCCATAATTACATTGATTGAATGGAGAACGTTAATAAAAATGTTGTCAGTCACATGGTCATACAAAATGATGTTGTATTATGATGAGTCTGATTTGCTTGTTGAAATATGCTCACCCATTTCAAGGTGAATATTCGCTACATTATTTGTGTGTATTAAACATTTATAGGTAGATAATAAAAAAATACATTATAAATAACATTCCCAGATTTCTGACCAAAATGTACCTTATCATAATTTTATTATGTTTTTATATCTCACAGATGTTTTATGGGCTTTGTGAAATATAGTTTAATAGATCAACTTTGTATATAGGACACATATACAATACAATTGACATTGTTTCAGTTTCATATGAGCATGTAGTTCATTTGAAATAACCTCTGCATCCAACAATAGAAAAAAAAAATCATCTTCTGTCGAGGTGATATAGTAGACAGTTTCCTGATGATGTTTCTTTAAAAATTATTTAAAAAAAAAACAAAAAAAGCCAAACATGGAAAATGTTTAATGTGTTTAGTTTAATCAACATATTGCTCAAATGTCATTTGCTAACGTTTATATAGGCCCATAGTCAGTACTATGAATGTACTTAAATATTTATGTACTTCTACAAAATGTTGCAGGTGTTTCTTGTGAAATTAATATTATTATTAAGAATATATAATCCCTCTATTGCAGTTAGTTAAGTTGTTCTTCAAAGTACACTTGTCTAAAGTTATAGGCCTATAAAAATGTCAGGTGGCATGCACGCTGCAAGGCGATTTCACTGGCACTTCATTAATTAATTCATTCATTCATTCATTCATTCATTCTAATGCGCAGAGGCTTTGCAAAAATAGAAATGCATTAACTTGAATGCATTGTTTTGTGTTCTTTCTCTCCGATAAACTATGAAAGCAAGAAAGAGGCATTAAACGTATGAAAGTTTTTTACTATTACTACTCAAATAACTGTAATTTTGGAAACGTACCGTACAGATCAAGTGCTAATAACGTTCTAATGCTTCGGTAAACCAGCCATGATCAGTTGGATTTTCGATAGGTTACCAGGTGGACGAGTAAAATGTACAGTCGAAAGTAGGCCTCTTGACATAAAGTGTCACTCTCAAGGACTGAACTTGAAAATCTTTTGAAAAACAAAAAACATAACAAAACAACAACAGCAAATGGCAGCATTAGGCCTAATATGTAAATGTTTCCATTATCTACATTATCAAATAAGTGCAATTTTACTAACAAAATTAGTATATAAATCCTTATGTATTCAATTTACATAAAAACAAAACTCTGGTTCATCTTTGTGAATAACCTTACAACGCCTCCGTACATAACGGCAGATGGCGCTGTTGGGCCATGGAAGTGTTCGGCCCAGCTGCATAATAGAGTGTACAGTAGTAGAGCTACATATGTGTTGTTGAGCTTACAAGGATGCAACGACTTGAAACAGACGGAAATTCCTTCGTGTTAGTAGTCAACCCACAAAAATCTTTTTCCAACATCACTACTATTCTGGCTCAAGTGTAAAAAAATTAAAAAATAAATAAATCAAATTATATATGAACAACAACAAACAAATATAGATTATACAAAAGCGTTTTTGGTGTGATGCATGCTTGTATATATATATATTCTAATATTATAGATCATATATATATATATATAATATATAGATATATATAAATAAATAGAGTATTTATTATATATATATATATATAAGCATGCATAAATAAAATAACGCGACGGACAACAAAAACGCCTTGTGTTTTGTAAAATCAGTTAACATGGCACATATTATTTTCTAATTGCTACTACTACAACTATATTACTACTAACAACAACAATACTAGCCTATTTTTTATTACATTTGAATCAAATATTTTAGTTAATAAAAGGTCATTTGAGTCCACAATTCATTGTACGATTAATTTACTGTCGAGTATAAACTAAATTTACAGAACAATAGAATAACTCTTTCTGGCCAGGAGCTAATTAAATTAATATGCAGTAGCTATATTAGAGTTTGAACAAAGCATACAAACTACGCTACTTTTTGATACAGTAGATAGCTTCCTAACATCGTTACAAAGGCCTATGGGGAATTAAAATAACACTAAACAAGCGAGCAAACAAACAAACAACAGGTTTAATAAAGACTCTTTATGTTATCTTACTATAGGCCTACATTCTTACTGTATCTATTAAAAACCTTTTTAGGTTTATCCTTTTATATGCCACCAAACAGTTTATGAACTGATTGAAGGTTATTTTAAATACATTAAATAGTCTCAACCCTAGTTCAGTGGCCCTTTTCCTCACCTGTCCGTCTCCTCGTCTTGTCCCTCAAAGCACAGAGACTTGAACTTCTCATTCTATAGAAAGGAAACCCCACACGTCACGTCACTCTGCATACATATTTCATTAAGCTCTATTCTCGCGCTCAAGAGAGACGGGGGGCACGGAGGGCCCAGCGCGCGCTGCATACCGCATGGGCATATGATCCGGAGCGATCAGTTTCCCCAGTGGTCCGAATGGTCCTTACAATTTTTTAATGTTGCCGTGTTAGTTATGGATAAAGGCTACTTATTTATTTGCGTATTTGTTTTTGGGGTATTAAAATATACATTCATTTACGGTAGTCAGCACATAAGAACTCATTAGACACCACCAGGGACCCAAGTGACAGCAGTCTGCACAATTCTCTGTCTAAAGAGGCTGGGATCTCAATGAGACACCATGCAGTAATGCAAATCGTTACTATACAGGAAGGCGGAAAATACTACTTATTAATAATATTACACCGATCTAATAGCCTACATAAAAAAGCCAATAGCAAATAGGCTAATGAAGTGTAAATATAGCCTATGTTTGGTATAGGTAAATGCTGCAACTTAACAATAAAGACACCACATACGTGGTCTAGTGTGGCTTGAGCAAAGCGCAAATGTGTCTGGTTATTGTTTCACATGAATTCAGGAGGCATGTGATGGAAATGTAATCTCTGGTTTGCAGAGGGGAGTAGCACCTGCGCCCGCTGAACATGAACGGCGTTTAGAGTGTGTCTCCAGAGGGTGAGAGTGACTGGGGAGTGGCTGGTCCTCCAGACAACACAACTGGGGACTTCCATGGAGTTCTGAGGGCCCTTACTTATGACACGCTGCGGCAGCTGAAGTTAGTCTAAGTACAGCATTACAGCATGTACAGTGACTGAGACTGTGTGCTCTGAAACCTATTTTTGATTTAAAATGTTTATGCGTTTTAACTCGAATATATTTTAAGTAAATACAGAAAAGATGATACTGTTGTTACTTGTTAATAACCAAGCTGACATTATTAGTATGGTTATTATATGATTATAAATATTATATTGTCGTTATTTTTTCATTTTTTAATATGTTCACACAATAGTTAATTAGTATAAAAGGATAGGCCATATAATATATATATATAAATGACAAACAATAAGAAGGGCATTACTATGCAGAATTCATAAATGTATAAAACACACGCGACGTAATACCTATTCCTCGTGTTAAGTGGTCGACTATTTTGAGAAGTAAATACTTAAAAAAAAGAAACTGAATAAATAGTAAAAGTAATAGTAATAAGTCTATACAAGGAGTAAACATTTCACAGGGAAATAATACTTTTATAATTTGACAACCTTATTTTTAAATAAACTGTGACAAATGACGAATATAAAAACAAGGATCTGAAGACGTACCAAAATGTAGTGATTTTGGGATTATAGCAATAAAGAGATTTGAAGTTTACAGCAATTACCGATTATTACCACACACATACAGACAATAGAATCTCATCGATTACATTAACACTAGCCTACCTTTTTTGACACTGATTAAAACAAGTGTTTGTGTTCGTTTGTTCAGTTAAGAGACCACGTTGTTCATTCTGTACAAAATATCTAATTGGTTATTCTGATATTATATGAGATGTTCAAAGTGGAATTCTGTTTACACATTGTAAATTGCATTTATAGCACATATATATCTTAGTGGGTGCCTACCAGTCTGATATCCTGTTTAAAATTACTCGTTAAAGATCTATTGACACGTAATTATGACCCCAAATTAGCGTACATTTATGAATAGTATTTAGAAAACTAAAGTAGGCCTATATCAAAAATTATTTTACGATAGTAGCTGGATTCCCAGCGAGATGGCATTCACTCTATTATTATTATTATTATTATCTATCAAAGATATTTATTATTCATTTAGATATTTATATCATTATTATTTTAAAATTGCACATTTTCTACAATTATGTTTTCAATGTGAGTTCTGGAAAAGTTTATGGAGTGTGACACATTAGCATGTAGTAGTCGAGGTAGGCCACTACCGTATAGCTGTATTCTGATTTTTCAGTCACTGGTCAAGTTGAAGCGTCTTTCCAAAAGTACCGGGGTAACGTTATATAGCCTATTACTGCTACAAATATACACATATATTAGAGTTACTTGGACTTCGGGTTCAGTGTTAACATTCTGTTGACAGTGACACAATTGTAGTTTTTTTTAATAGGAAGGTTTGGCAAGAAATCATAAATGAAATAAAATAAATGTTATTTAGGCTAAAACGTGGGGGTAGAAAAAGTGTAAATGCGACTGCACGTGCTCGAAAACTGCTCGATTATTTATGAAAGACCCTCATACTTACAAAACTAAAAGGCTTATAATAATCTGAGCTGCTTTTATAATCCGTAAAGTTTACCAAATAATTTCTGCGATACAACGGCCCGCAGGACCTGGTTACAAAATAATAAATATGTAGCCAGTAAATAATAATAAAACGAAAGAAAGAAAGCAAAAGAAGGAAAGACCCCAGAATTATAAGAGAGAATAAAACAAAAAGAAAGAAAGAAAAAGAAAGAAAGAAAGAAAGAAAGAAAGAAAGAAAGAAAGGAAGAAAAAGAAAATAACCTGGTAATTTTTCTTCATATAGGTAAAATCATATAGGCCTAGTTCTTTGTTGTATTTGATCAGCACTGAATACATCTGAGCACGTGGGTCGAAAGTCATGTGACAGCACTATGGAGTTTAGTGCAGTTTGTCATGAGCATGCTTAACATATTCCAGGCCTCCCTGCAAACTACAGAAAGCTAAATTTGAGTAAATTCGAAAATTAAAATACCATTTTCTGTATTTAAGCCATGCTAATACCCGAAAGAAAACTATAGGGTCATTGGACATCAAAAATGATGTTGAAGACAGAACCCAAAATGTTTTTTTCCCCCCAGACATTTTCCTCGACACCTAAAATCTATTTAATAAATAATACTGGCAAACAACGCGATCATGCAGCAATCATACACATTAGCTGATTTTTCCCCTCAAAATGTCTACATTTTAATTATGAATTAATTTAGCGTACTTCTCAAAGACAGCATTAACTCGGGTCGCACAAAATCAGTCTGAATGTCAGACTGGCACTCTTATTATTAGCGACAAAGAGAAGGGATGCATACTTCTATAACATTGATTGAATTTAGTTGCTAAGCAACTAGTGTATGGGAATTCATCCGCGAAATTTAAATCTTGGAGAGAAGGAATTGCGTGTTTTGCTGAATAGTCCTCGTCCGCACCGTTGTTGATAGTATGTAGGCTCACACTCTCGTTTGTGCACGTGTATAGTATATACCACTTCGTCCCGTTTTCTGTATGAGGCTAGCTCGAATACATTCATCCTCAGTATTTGGCTTAAATCAGTTAGGGCTATCGCATTTCACCTCCTTTTCTGCCCGTTTCTTTTTGTACTCCGTCTTCTCCATGTTTCCCGCCTCAATTCTGGATTTTCTCTCAGGCCGGTCTGGGGGCATACTCCGTTGTGAAATTAAGTAATCTGATTTATTTTTACAAGCAACAGAAAATTGGCATAAGATGTTTGCGAGACTAAATATAAAATAACATAATAAATAATAAAAACAATACCATATTTAGGTTATCACACGATGCATGAAGCAGGCGCGGAATTCAGAGAGAAATTGAGAAATTCAATTGTTGAGAAAAAAATTGACTAAATGTTATAATATTTTGCTATTCCTAAACACCTCGAAAAAAATGCAATAAAAAGCCATGCATGTGCAAAATGTCCGTAAACACGTGTTTTAGTTTTCAGGGTTATGTACTGGGACTGTGCATTATTTAAAAAGTGATTGTTTAGCAATATTTAGATTATATTTAGATAGATATAGCTATTTTAATGCGGATTTTGTATTCTATTAAGATATAAAATAGATTTATAGATTTTTTGCATAAGTTAAACGAAATAGTTTATTTTAGGTAGATAGATAGGTAGGTAGGTAGATAGAATGATAGATAGATAGATAGGAGAGATAGATAGATAGATAGATAGATAGATAGATAGATAGAGAAGGCGTTTGCAAAAAGCAGACCTGTGTAATTCTGAATAAAATTAAGTCCAAAAACATGGTGATTGGGTTGATAGAAGGCATATGGATTTGACAGTTGGCATGAACGCTATAAAACAGGTAGCCTACACTACACAAAAGTGCGTGACACAGTAAACACTCCACCTCCACAAGCGATCAACTTTTCTGTGCTTTCTCTCGTGAGATTTACTGAACGTTGCTATCTCTATTACTTGTCACAGAGACGCATTTCACCCTGCTAACAAAATGGTTGTACACTGAAGTAATTTACACTAAGGTGACACTTACATTAAGGTGACACCTTTGCTGGTTTGTCTAAGAGGAGAATGCTAGCTTAATAGAAATTCTAAAAGTTGTAGAAATGCAAAACTCCCGTTAATGCGTTCTGTCGAGGCCTACACGATTGCCACGTTACACTGATCTGTTTTATTTATTTTATAAAAATGCATTGTGTGAAATATTTATATGACGGTTGTATTATAATCAAACATATCTATATTGCTGGCATAATATTAGAAAGGCTTGGTTTTCGAGTGTTATTTTCTATTCTGCATGTCATAGCATAAGGCTATTAATATTCAGCAGCTATCATTTTAAAATGCATTTGGCTAAATATTGCTCAAATATTGCATCCTATAAAAATTAGAAACAGCTACGATCTTAGGCACAACACACAATTTTGTTTCATTCTAACAAATTTATTGTTCTCGATCATCTCTTACGGAATCACTACTGAAATTAAATTACAGTCAAATCATCACATCAAAATATACCCTTATTACCTACTGTCAAAGTCAGCTCGTGTAGATTTGTGCTCTTTTAAAAATGAGAATACAAAATTAAACAAAACAAATAAGGTCAACAACGAAAACAGGGTGGACAATGTTTGGGAAGAGTTAGGGCGCTAGGGAGATCCCGAAGAGTAGGGGAAAATATTAAAACAAAGCATTTTAATGAAAAATATTAAGTAAATAATTCCGATCAGCATCTGATCTAATGAATCTATATTGCCGGCTTTACATAGTCTTGTTTATTAAAACCTACCAAAGAATACTGCTTGGAAATGGCAGCACATGAAAACATCCACAGCACCAGCTCTGGCCCACTTGGCAACGGATGTTCGCACAGAAGATTTTCAAAGAGGTGCAGCTGCGTAATATTCAGTCTTTTCAAAAGTCATCTTTGATTTAAATTTGTCCTCAAAACTCCATGTAAGATTAAGTTCTTTACATTAAAAAAAGAAGAAAAAAAATCAAAAGATGTGATCTTGGAGATCAGAAACTGAGGGCAGTCTTTTGTTGTTTTTGTGAGGATTGGAAGGCCAGGGAAAAAAATCCATTCCATATTTTTGGATAATATCAAACCATGCAGTCTTCTCTGCCAAGTTGGATGGAAGCTTCGTGGATGCCACTGTTCTTCGCATTGTTTCAGCTGAATTTCATCCCTTTGTTTGAGGTTTAATGTCCCATAACAACATACACAATTGCCTGCGTCTTTTGCCTCTCAAACAAGACATTGGTGTAACAGGGTATGGGGGTAAAAGATTTTGTAGCTCATTGCTAATTTCTGTTATTTTTTCAGTTGAAGTTAATGCGCCAATATTACCTGGTGGAACGAACTTGTAGTTGTCACCCTCTGGTCGCCCGGTTCGCTCGGCCCAGTTAAACTTGCATCTTTTAAGTAATCTACTAAAAAATGTCCCTGAAAGAAAGAGCAGACACAACCTTTTAGGTTAAGACATTTAAGGGCCTGGAAGAAGATTAGCGGGCGGTTTAGGGTTGGGAAGGAAGAGGGGTGATTTGTTCTTGTGAAAAAAAATATATAACACATCTGCAGTCTCAATATTCCCTCACAATCACAGTATCAAAATGTTTTGCTATCTTGATGATAGTCTGTGTTTTATCAGATATATATAAAATATTTTTAGTCTTGTATGCTGTTCTATGTCTCACTGAACATTCGTTTGCAGTCCATGGAGGGGGGCGGTGTATCTGCACTCACATTGCCGACCTGAGAATATACATCCTCCGGCGTCTGCGGCACTCCTGGGGGCGTCATCCTTTTCTCTTTCTGTCTCCGATTGCAAAACCAAACTCTCACCACCTCCTTCTCCAGCTGCAAGTTTTCCGCTAGAGAGGTTATCTCTTGGGCCGAAGGCTTGGGACATTTCAAGAAGTGACTCTCCAACGCACCTTTGACGCTCACTTCGATGGAGGTGCGCTTCTTGCGCTTCCTGCCCTGAGCCGCTATCTTGTCGATGCTGGTGGGGCTGCCTGTGGAAGAGTCTGCTTCCTCCAGCCATTTATTGAGCAACGG
Organism: Sinocyclocheilus anophthalmus; assembly: GCA_018155175.1. Classification (NCBI taxonomy): domain Eukaryota; kingdom Metazoa; phylum Chordata; class Actinopteri; order Cypriniformes; family Cyprinidae; genus Sinocyclocheilus; species Sinocyclocheilus anophthalmus. Next base: position 8,073 of record JADLZN010011900.1, on the reverse strand, counting down.
CTTCAGCTTGCACATGTTCTTAAAGCTGAGCTGGAGAGCTTCGAAGCGACAGATTGTGGTCTGCGAGAAGACGTTCCCGTACAGAGTGCCCAACGCCAAGCCCACGTCCGCTTGTGTGAAGCCCAGTTTGATCCGGCGTTGTTTGAACTGCTTGGCAAAGTGCTCTAAATCGTCCGACGTCGGCGCGTCCTCGTCGGAGTGCGGGTCGTGGCTGTTCACTCCGTGGTGTGTTTGCTGGTGATGTTGATGCTGGTGGTGATGGTGGTGGTGGTGGCTGCTGTGATCGAGCTCTGGGGTGTCGCCACGCACCAGACCCGGGTGTACTAGGCTTTGGCTGCCCGGCGGACTGAGCATGCCGTTCACCGTGAAGCCTCCAGGCTGCGAGTATATGAGGGACTGCTGCTGCTGTTGGCTCCCAGTTAGAGAAGGGATGTGGGCAGCGGTTGTGCTACACCAGGCACCCGCGTGAGTCTGGTGGGGACCTAAGTGTGGGGGTCTGTGATGCAGCGCAGTCCCAGAGTGCAAATCGTCTCTCCCCGAGTTATTTTTCACGTCCTGCTGCTGTTGCGGACTGCCTGTCATTCCAACGGGACTAGACGACCAATGCGATCCTACTTCAGCAGCGGCCACTGCGGCAGCTGCAGCCGCCGCTGCAGCGTGAGGCAAGGACGTCACCCACTGGTGAGCGTGGCTCAGCATATGTCCCCCGTTGCTCGCTGCCATTGCGCTCTGCATGAAATCGCTTTGTACCATTTTAACCGCTGGGTCTCCTCTGTACCCACCGGACACTGAGGTTACCGCAGCACTGACCTGCTGCATCCCACCTCCGGAGTCCGAGTGCACGATCGAGCCGGACGATAATATACTACTGCTGGGTAGATAAGGGTTGGAAGCCGCTGTGGCCATTCCGGTAACCTTATGGATATGTTTGCAGATCACCCCCTCCCTTTTGCAGAAACTTTTTGAATGCAGGCAAATTATTTCTCATGAATTATTCAAATGTTAAAAGTCTGACTTGTGTTTTGGCAAACACCATCAACAAAAAAGCAAAGAGAAAGATATTGTAGGCGAGAGGACGAAGTCCGTTTCTTGAATAATTTGTGCATTCATATATTTCGAACATGAATGATTGAAACGATAAATTCCACTTTTATGTCAGCGTTGAAAACCCCTCGGAAGTCAAACAGTCCTTCGATCTATATTTTCTTTTTAAATAGTCTGAAAACAAATAAAAAATGAAAGATTAAAAATAGTTTCAAAACTTTGTCCCGCAAGAAACTTCTGGCGCTTGAAGAAGTTGTAATATGCCCTTAAAATAATAAGTCCAAACGTATGTTCCGTTACCGAGTGGAAAAATATTAAACGTGGTTCTTCCTCAATTCTTTTGTTATTTAGCCGCAGCGATTTCACTTGCTCCGTCCCTTTATTTCTTTTCTTTTGCAGATTCTTTTATGGTGCTGTAAAGTCTGTCTCTTTGTTCTGTTTTGATGTGTTTAAACCTGCCAAACCGCTCCAGTTGAAGTACAATCCAGTATTACAGTGCAAAGCAGTGTTGCATGCCTTCTTTCTCATTCGCTTGTTCTCCCTGTAAAACAAGAACATGTTTACCGCTGTTGCCAGGAGACAGAGAGAGTGAGAGAGAGGTGGCAACATCTATTCAGCTCTGCCCTAATGTCAGTCAAGTGCTTCCCATTTGCAGAACTTCAAAGCAGACGCTGCTTTTCTGCATTTAGCTCCATCTGATTTGGATGATGAATGCACTTGCGTAACAGTGTGACTGGATGAACCGTGCAGGAACTCAATGGTAGCCGCAGCCGTGCAAAAATGACATGCACGGTCTATATAAACACATCCCTTTGAGTCATGTAGGTCTAAATCTTGAATACACAAAAACACTTGGATCCGTCCCATGGTCTTAAGCTCTGGCCAAAAATGAGGCCCATGTGAATTGACATATGGCTGATTCATGGAGTCTTTGTATAAAACGGGCGGCTTTTCCAGTTTTATAAAGTCATTTTTAACATTGTCAGATAAATTTGTGCTTTATCATTGTGTTGCAATGTATTTATGGATTCAGAAAAGTAGCATAGTTGATATCGTACAGTTTAATTTGATATTGCGGTACAAGCTCAAGGTAGTGATTCTACAAAGTGCTTCTTAGAGAATGTAATGCAAATATTTCTACAAACATCCCCTTTATTAGATGCTTATACAAAATCATGGCAACAGGGTTGACATTTTGAGATGTAAACCAAAATAAGATAAATTGATGATAATGATAATCTCAGATATATATATATAATATATATATATAGAGAATAAGATTTTATCAATGGTGTTATGTAGATTAGCAGAATTATTCTTTTATCAAATAAATGGTGTTATATAATAATTACAATAAATAAAATTTGTTGTATATTTACAAAACAATTGCTGTATTTCTTTCTTATATGTGGGACACAAATGCACCCCATTTTGTAGCGACCCCATGACCTCTTTTGGATATTTTTATTAATCTTTCTGCTGCCGTATGTTAACAATTCAAAAGCATTTTGCTTTTTGTTTTTTTTTGTTTTTCTGCTGAATGGAAAAGCTACTTAAAAGACCTGTTAGTTGGCCTTTTGTGTCTATGATATGTACTGGTGAATTGCTCCTCGATAACATTGACACAGCGGGATTTAATTCCTCCATGGGCATCAGCGGTGCTGCTGTTAATCCTCAAACAGTCCAATTTCCTCACGCTGAGCTTTAATTTTAATTATCATCTTTAAAATACTGCTAATATTTCGTCCTGCTGTGCTGTGCCAATAGCTCTGAGCTGTAGGATATTTCCTCTTCCCTTTTTTCCCGGGATCAGTAATATTAATTACAGAGACAGGCTGCTTCTAGGGCTGAAGGCGTGATGATATGTATGTGAATTGAAAAGATTTGATAAGTTTGCCCTTTTTTTCCTGTTGACTATGAGAGACGCTAATAACCGCTCGCATGTTGCGGGCTCGGAATTATGGGATTAGTGTTTGTTTAAATGTGCCTTACATGTGTTTGTCGTAGGGAATGTGGGGGGAGAAGGGTACATGAGTAACAGCTAAGGTCATTTAAATCTCAACTGTCAAATCATGAATTATAGAAGGGGCGGAGTCACAGCAGGACTGGTTCTCATGGTCACATATGATCCTATCACTGTGTGCTGTCAGAATGGAAACTCCCATAGATTCCTGACTGGAATGTGTCACTTCCGAAGTTCTGGAAGTTTGGAAAACATTAGGGTCTGGTAAACATTAATGATAAACATGGCTTCTTTAAGACCGATTAGTCATTTAGACAAGATATCAACTAATCAATATTGAAAATATGTTGTTTTACACATCCCTTCTGTGAATTTCTGAAGGGTGACAGGAAGAGCAAGAGAGACAGCGTTACTAGCTTGGGAAGTGAACGACCTGTTTACTGATTGACCTCCACTTGCCTCCACTTTTTAATGGTTAGTAAATCACCCTGTGCTCCCCGTGGAGTGATCTAGCACAGTTATGGACTTCCAAGAGTGTGTGAAATAGGGCTGCACGATATATCGAAATGGAATCGAGATCGCGATTAGGCAGAAGCTGCGATTGTTGTGCTTATCTTTCAGTGAAGCACGGTTCTGTGGTCAGCAGTAAATCTCCATCCAAAGGCCAGAGGCGCTTTTGCGCTGTAACTCCAAGTACGCCTCGCAGAAGAAACCCAGAAAAATCTGCAGCTGAATAAACAGAAGATTCAACAGCTTTCATTGATTCAACGTGACTAATAAAACACACGACTACGGCAATATATGGTTTATCAGAGTTCTTATTATTATAATTTTCCTTAAAATAAGTTATTTTAGAATGCAATGCTTTATCACAGTTTAGAATACTATGAAATATGTTTTGTGCCTTATTCTGTGTAAGAAGCCATATCATCTCACAGACGGATTTATTTCAAACACTCGACTGACGTTATGAAGTGAGTTGAGTAAAAACATGTTATTAAATGTAGTATTTTCACATGCTTTCAGATGGAGAAGCATTTACTACACAGAGCCATAGTTCACAGACAAGCTACACAACAGTTGTCTTAGTCGCGAAGAGTTCTGGATTTCGAATCGTACATAAAATAATCTGCGATTTATTTTTTTAATAAAAATTTTTTTTTGTGGAACTTGTCAGTGAACTACGGCTATGTGTAGTAAATTTTGCTCCATCTGAAAGCACGTGATGATTTACTGCCGATTACAGAACTGGCTTTACTAACAAAATGTGCATGACAATTGCATTTGATTAATCGTGCAGCCCTAGTGGTAAGTATGTGCTGCAGTGTTCATTTTGACACATCAATGCAGCACACACACAGAGCGGTTATGCACAGGTCAGAGATGATTATGCATGACCAAAGTAAATGCCACCCCCCCCCCCCCACAAAAAAATTTGTGAATACAATATAGGAATAAAAAAAATAAAGCAATAAAATAAAAGAAATGCATATATAAGTACGCTCTCAACAAAATATTTAGTGAATAAAATATAGTGATAAAAATAACAAGCAATAAAAAATTATACATAGCTGTATAAAATTTAAATAAAACTAGTTTTACATTTTCTGTAGAAGAAAAATTTGCATAAGTTGACTGAATGTCTGTATAGGTTTGTGAATAGTTCTGCTTGATGTTGTGGTAGCTTGATTTATTTATTTATTTTTTAATAAAGTTAAGAATATCTTATGTTCAGAATAAGAAGCCGTATCAGAAAGGTTTATTGTTTGAGCACAGAGGAATTTGTTTAGGACAGAAGCTCCACGGTGCAACAGAATGACAGTGACAGGACAGGACAGGACATAGATAATAAAAATAATAATATACAAATATACAAAATAGACAATTTTGTATGTACAGGTATGTTATGTGCAAATTTAAAATGTAAATAAGTATGTGTGTTAAATAAATAAATGTATAGATATTGTTGTGTATTACACGTTTATTGCCAAGTTAATTGTTCATAAGATGGATTGCCTGAGGGAGAAAACTTGGAGCGTTATGTTTGTTTTCATTCAGTATCCATTTAAAAAAAATATCGGTTATCGGCCAGAGCGGTCTAAGCTATTTATCGTTATTGGTAAAATCTGCTATCGTTCAATCTCTAATAGTTACAAAGGTTGCTAAAGTGTAGAATTTCTGAGTGGTTTTTAGTCTGTTGCTATGCGGTTGCTGAGGTGTTGCTAAGTGGTTTCTTATTGGCCAAGTTTTGATGTCTTTTGTTTACACTGCACACACATCTGGTTTGCTTTTCGACATTTTTTGCTTTTGAATCTTTCGATTCATTGATGGCATGGTCATTTTGCAAGTGAAATCTGTTGAGCCAGTGTAATTAATATCAGGTAGGCCTATATTTTGTTGGTTGCTATAGTCACGATATTGCCATGAGACTTTCTTATACAACAACTGAGACCTTTTTTATGATATTGCATATATGTTGCATGCCGGACAAGAAAAAAAAAATAGTTTGAAATCCAATCTCACCATTCAGACCGAGTCTCATTTTAAAAAATCAGACATTAATTGGATTTTAAACCACATAATATGGATGTAGTTTGGATCAGATTTTTAGTGTTTTTATGCTCTTCAGACTGCATAAAACGCAGCCATTTAGAGTCGATTATAACAAAATATATGATATTCATCATGTCTTTTAGATATGGTTAGTTAAACAAGTAATAGCACACAACTTCTTAACAAACCACATAATTGTATAAAGCATAATTGTACAGTTAACGTTTAAAGCATAAATGGTGCAGGATGAGTTATATGCTGAAGTTTAATACTTACATTTGAGGTTTGTTCAAATCTCTAACCCCAAGTATGACTAATATTAGAAGTGATGCATTTATGTTGTTGCGATCTCTGCCCTGTTGAGCTCTGAATCTCCTCTGGCATTTCCAATTTGAGCTGGATGGGAAAATTTGTTCTTAACACAGACTCACACACTGTCTGTTTCCCATCGGCTTCAAAGATACAGTGAACAGATAATGTAGAGTGTGTCCATGTATGCATGTGAGAAAGGGGGAGAAATATGAGTCAATGTGTAAAATGGAGATTTAACCGATTTCACGTATAAATGCTCATACATAAATAGCATAATTTTGTTGCGTGAATGTGTTCTGTGTATGTTTGTGTGGTCGGACGGAGTCTCTGTTTCAGCTCATGAGCTTAATTTCCTGTGCGCTGGCTCGCTGCCCGCCTGATGTTGGCTGGATGCCTTTCTCTTTTTTTTCTCCTCTCCCTCTCCCTCTCTTTTGCTCTCTGTCATTCCCTTTCTCATTCTCATCGCTTGCTTCCAGCTCTGACCACAGCAGCTTTCCCAGAATTCCCTGACAGCGTCCCAGCGTTCATCAAAGTGGCCCACTGCACCACTAGCTATTAAACAGAACCAAATGTCACAGTCCTGCTCTCGTAGGCCTGACCTCATCTCTTCCTTCACACACACATAGATGAGATTCTGTTTGGTTGTCTCATTCAGAAAAAGCACAGCAACGTTGTGGGCTGTAAAGTGTAAAGTTCTATTTTTTACAAACAAAGCTTGGTAATACTGACCTCCTACTGGCTTCATTACAGATCATTAAAAAAGCTTACGATAGTCATTCTCTCTAGTTTGCCCATTCCTTCCTTATCGGTGTTTTCTTCCTTGCATAGTCTGTACCTCATGCCACTTATAGGGTAAAACACTAGTTTTGGCTGCAAATTCTCTCTCGTCCTCTCTGTTTCGCTTTTGCTTTCCAGCGTAGGTGAGACACAGAAATAACACGTCATGGTTAAAGAAAGCATGTTTTTTTTGACAGAATTTTTTGAAATTTTAAGGCCTTTTTGGAATTTTCACACTTTGCGCAAGTAAAGTTCTGTTCTGAAGGACTGTTCTGAAATGTCAAATCATTATTGTTAACGTTAAACTAGTGTGCGTTGAATTCTCAGTGTTGTCAGACAGGGAACTTTAGCAGGCGTTAACGTAAACTATTTTCTTGTATGGTTAGTTTTCTCTTTCAGTCATAAAAAGACACTACGGTCATGGCCTAGCCACATTTTATAGAGAATCTTGTGGAGAAAGTTAGTTGAATTGACTATGTTTATAATTAGCTGCCTGAATAATGGGTTACCTAGATATTGTCATCCAACAAAAAAAAAAAAAAACAAAATAAACAAAAAAAAAAAAAAAAAAAACAACCCCCCCCCCCCCAAAAAAATAAAATAAAATAAACCAGTTGATTATTGGCAGTATGAGATAAAATATGTTTAAATGGGACAACAACAACAGGAATTAAGCCTGAAATACACTTTGCACAAGTCTGTGAAAGCGTCTGTTAGTTTATATTGGACATGTTGGACATGTCTCTTATTGTAGAGAATCTTGTCAGTATGTTTATAACTAGCTTCCTGAATATGAAAACTAGGCCATCTTGGTTTTCTATTAAGATAATAGGCGTACAAGGGCAGCAAATACCTATTTACTAGAATGAGGAATGGCTAAAAAAAAGTAAGTATTGTAAGTATTGTTTTGTTTCAATTATGCTAAAAGGCTAGTCATTCAGGCTGGCCTACGCTAGTCTGTTTAAGAGTAAACTGTCTCTATCACTAAATCCATAGGCTCTTTTAGCTGAAAGGCAGCATTTTCACAGTAATTGTTACAGTTTTGCCCAAACACTTTTGTGCAGGTTGTGTAGACACTACTATTACTGATAATAGCACATCTGGTTTAATGGCACATTTAAAGTTGGCTCTAGGAAGACTTGTTACTGTGACAATAACACAAGAAAGCATATCAAGCTTGTAAACTGAACCGTCTCTGTTAGCAAAACAATCACGTCTTGCAAACTAGAGTACATTTCCATCTTTAAAGTGTTCACTAGTTGGAATGTCCCATATTTCCCTACCCCCCTCTTTCCCTCTCTCTACTTTCTTTCTTCTCAGCATGCTGTCTCTCTAGTGAGCCGTACAGACCAGAGCTGACTGTAAATTCCTCAGTTTAATATACGTAATTAATCCTAGTCGGTTGCATAGTCCAAATAACGGGG
>JADLZN010011899.1:0-121115 GCA_018155175.1 Sinocyclocheilus anophthalmus | reverse complement strand
TTTGTGGTGGACTGCTGTTGGACATACCTTGGTGTTTGCAGGATGAGGACGCCTTTCCCAGTGGTTGGTCTGGAACTTGGGTTTGTTGTTATGGTGATGGCTCTGTCCTCTTCTGGTTAGGGGCTTTCTGTAGAAGGGTTTTGTGGCAATGCTGGGTGCCTTCTGGTGTCTGCTTTGGATTCTGGGTTGTGAAGTTCAGAATCTGTGGGGTTTGACAAACACCTTTAGTGTAGGCCTTGTGCTTGTTAAAGGCCTTCGGTGTCAGGTTACGCAGCTGTTGATTAGGCATTGTGCGGCAGGCCTTAATGCCTAGATGACTTCTTGCAGCTGGTTTCCTCCGCCATCCCAGGGTAATCGTGAGCTTTGGAGTAAGTTTTTCAAAGTCTGTGGTAGTAAGCATGGGGAGTTTCACGCCTGCTCTGCTTGGTGTCTGGGGCAGCGATCATTCCGTGTTCAGACTCTGGGTCTGAGAGTATTTAGGTTGCCAGATTTGTTGTCTCTGGCCAGCTCGTTGGGGTCTGTGGGTTCACACGGTGTGTGTGTCTGCAGTGATCCCCTGGAAAGGTCCTTGCCCCACCCCCTCGTGGCTGCTGATTGGTGACGTGTGAACAGTGGCTCTCGCCCCCCCTCGCAGTTTCAAACTCTTGGCTGAGGGGGTGGGCCTGCTGGCCAGGGAAGTTCTGTTTCGTGTTTTCCCTGTCTGTTCGCCTTGTGGTCTGCAAGCATTTTTCAGTTCATTTGTGACACTGAATTCACCTCGTTGCGTTGCTTCGGTTCGCCTGAACTTTTTTTTTTTTGTGCAGCTGCAGAGTTTTTCAGGGGCTGACTTTTGAAGTGGCAAGCAAAGGCTTTGGCTCCCTTTCCCACCACTTTCGTAGCTGTGCACGAGGCGTGGAGGGCTTGCACTGCTGGTGATGTAATGTTCAGCAGGCTGTCTTTTTCTTGAGTCTATGCGCAGTCGGTAGGACAGTTTAAATTCTTTCTGAACCAAGTCAAGCTCCTTTTTAATTGCTGAGTCAGGGTTTGGACCTTAGCTCTGGCTGTATGCAGCTGGCCTTTTAAGGCCTTAGATGTGGTGTCTCTCTTATTTAGTTCCACATATGTTGTTTTTAGAGTGACTTTGTGTGAAACAGTTCTTTTTTCAAGTCCTGTGTGATGGCTTTTCCCAGCGGCGCTTGGTGTTGAGCCGCTGTTAGAGCCTCTGTGAAGACTGGAGATTTCCTTCTGTCGCACCATTCTGTAAGGTTCTTTGCATCCGTTCTGTGCCTTCTCTCGCTGAGCGGGTGTCAGTTCCCTGTAGAACTCTGTGAATTGCAGGTTCAGTTCATTTACTTCCTGTCTGAGGCCCTTGAGGGTGTGGGCCAAGGAGAGGATGAGGCTGGTCAAGTGTTCGCTTCGGTGTCGCAGTCTCGGCTGTTCCTCTTTCTTTGCCAGGCAGTCGTTGGCTGCTTTGAGCTTAAGGATGTCCATTACATTGCTCTACTTGAGTGTCCAGTGGTCCTGGTGAGCTGCAGGGCTGGATGTCATGGAATGCTGCGACATACTGCACACCACTTTTGGGAACCCAGAGAGAGAGAGACACAAGGCAATGCAGTTACTACAAGGTGTTAACCTATCTCACTTGTGTGTGATGCTGCAATAGACTTCATAACCCTAGGGTTATGCTGTTAGCTAAACTAGCAGGGACCCACAAAATACCTCGTCAAAAGAAAAAGAAACAGTGTGAATTGTTTCTAGTTTTATGTTAGCCTACATTGGGTTGCAATGGTAGCTGCCCTTCAACGAATTAGGCCTGGCACTGAGGCGTGAGGATAAGTAGAGAGGAAACAGGGATTATGCTACTAATAACCTGTATAACTCGTTAAGGAAACAAGTTGCTAGAACTACTGTAATCCTATCCAGAAGCGACGATGGTGATGGTGAAAATAATAAAAAAAGGTAAAAGTAAAACACAACAAACAAAAATAAAAAATAAAAAAAAGGGTCCTAAGAGCTGTAGGAAATTAAAAGGGAAAGTAATAAAAAAAAACACAGATAATAAAAATAAAAAAATAAATAAAAATGGAGTAAAATAAAAATAAATAAAAATTTGATTTAATTAAATTTCAAATTTAATAAAAATCAATTTAGCCGTATTGGTACATTTGTGCCAAACAAATGTAAATAAATGCAATAAAATTAAACAGAGGTAGAATAAAGTCAAAACTAAAATAAACAATAACACAAGTAAAACTAAAGTATGTGGGTAGGGCTCACAGGGACCTGTGATGGCATCAACAAGAAGTGACACCAGGAGTGACGGAGAGAGAGAGGGAGAGATAGGTGTGGTTAGAAAGTTACACTTTACATGCCTATCTAGCGTTAGTCGTATGCTAACGGCTAGCAGTTGATGTAAAGGGCTTAGCTTAAGAGTTAGCATTAGTTACACACAATTTTTTGTTTACACACACGTCTGTGAAGTGGGTGCTGTGTTCAGATTAACCGGAAGAGTCTGCTCATACTTCCGGGGTCACGTGTTGCTAGGATACCAATGCAAGCTCACAACAGGTGCACGGAGGTGGAGCAGACTTGCACTGCTGTGTGCATGCATGGGAAACTCATGCATGTCTCATACAAATTCATTCATTAATCAAAATAGCACATTCACTTCACAGGCAATGGTTGATTCGTAGTTAGCTACGCTAGAATAACACCATTAATTTTCCGTAAATGTTTCACATGAGCGCGTCAAAATGAAATACAATGATACGTAAAACATAATAAGGCCTTAAATTAATGAAAAGAGGAGTATAGCTCAGATCACCTACACAGTGCTGAAAAAAGGGGATTTCTTCGCCCAAGATCAGACCGATTTATTCTGGTACCATTTATATGAGCTACTAATCTGAGATTACGTCTTCAGAAAAAGACCTATGCTCCACTAACGACATAAATTAGGATTTCTTCGCTAAAATCAGGTTAGTCTCTTATCGTACGATTTAAAAACATTAAAGCACTGAAACTTTCTAATACCTGTAAGAAGGCACCTTCAAGCTATAGTTTTAACTGATTATATTCAGAACCTGGTGCGCACATGTATAAAAGTTACGTAAATGTTTCACATGAGTGGGACGATATGAATACAATGATACATAACAAATAATAAGGCCTTAAATCAGTGAAATAAGGAGCATCGCTCAGATCACCTACACAATACTGAAAAGGGGATTTCTTCGCCCAAAATCAAACCGATTTATTCTGGTACCATCTATATGAGCTGCTAATCCTGAGATTTAGTCGTCAGAAAATAGACTTGTGCTCTACTAACACAGAACTTAGGATTTCTTCGCTAAAGTCAGGTTAGTTTCTTATCGTACTATTTAAACACATTATAGCACTGAAAATTTCTTACTGTTTGTAGGAAGGCGCATTCAAACTATAGTTTTATCTGTTTTTGATCAGGAACTGGTATGCGCATGTAGAAGAAGTTACTAACTTATGAGACAGACACATAAGATTGATTACTGGGGTCTGCTTGCAAGCAATGTTTAAAACGACTCAACCGTTCTAAATTACTGCTCGTACTGTATAAAGTAGGAAACTATTGTTTCCCTAGCCATTGTGAATGCTGGGATTTTCCTGGCTAGTTTGTCAAAGTTTCTGGGGGTCACATCTTGCGCTGCTGCGGGGATGCTTGGAAGTCTTACAGTTCTGTTCTGTCAGTTGTTAAGCAGAAAGTGTTGGCTCTTCCCTTCGTAGCTTGTTGCATATGAGGGAGTTTGCACTGCTGAGTGAGGATGCAGTAGTAGGGTGTTTCTCCCACTGTGTTTTCTTTTGCAGCCTATAAGAGTACCTGATTTCTCTTTGGACCATGTCAAGTTTGTTTTGAGTGTTGTTCAGCTGCTGGATCATAGTCTCAATTCTGGCAACTTTGTCTAATAGCTCAGAATTTGCTGCTTTAATAGTACTTTTGTGTGGGTGTTTCCTTTCCAGGTCCTTTCTGGCTAACTTTTCTAGGTGCTCTTGCTGTTCAGCAGCTGTTAGAGCCTTTTTAAATCTATTGATTTCTTCCTGTAGCTCCATTTTGCTGGGGTCTTTGTGGGCTACCGCTGTGATCTGTTGTTTGAGATCATTTACCTCCTGTTTCAGTCCCATTAGGTTGTGGGCCAGGAAGATTATGACCTTGGCGAGCTTTTTGTAGCCACACCTCTCGCCCGAGTCCTGAGTCTGAGGTGCACCCCTCTCCGCGTCCAGCCGCTTTCGGCTCATTAGGTGGTCGTCGGGCCTGGGTAAAGGGGGTGTTCCTCACGACGCCTGGCTAGCCCTCTCTGTTCTGCATTCTGGGCTGTTAGTCTGAGCATCTGCAACGTTTTGACTCACTGGTGTTGAGAGTAAGGGCTAGATACTACTACAAGATCAAAACAGAGTGTGAATGCTAAAGTAGTTTTGGGTCAGCATATGTTTTGCAGAAAAGGGCGTAAACAGGATTTTGATCGATGACTTAAGACTACTGTCAAATTATTGACAAATTATCACTCAGAATTTACTGACAGTTCCCCAAACAGGCTTAATCTCTGAGGTATGAAGGAGAAAGTGAAAAGCAAATGAAAGGAGAGCATTTCTATTCAGATTTATGCTTATTTATTATTTTTTTTTTTAAAATACACAATCAAAATAGAAATGGCCTGGTTCCTTTGAGGTTCAGAGAGAACATCAAGGGGGCATAACTTGTAAATGGATTTAAAATTAGCTGACTGTTATTAACAAAACAAGGTAATCATTCTGGGATTAGGAACAAATAGCAGCACTAGTGATTAGTGTGTTACTAAAGCACCCAATACCTTAATGAGTCTTTCTTCGATAGACAGTTAAGATTTAATTAATTTTAGATTTAATTAACTAGTAACTAAACAATAGCATTCAGGAAGGATACATCTAAAATAGTTAAATTCGCTGAGACGAATTGAAAATTGAGAAACATAGAAAAAGAAGAAAAAAAAAAAAATGGAAAATCATAAACGAGGGTGAGGTTTAAATTCAAATTACTTCACACTGCATACACACATGATGTATTTAAATCTTCAATTAAAGAGTGTTAACCCCTATTTGTTAAAGCTATTTGGTAGCTTAGCTTAAGATTAAACTATGCTAAGTAGTGTTAGCTTAGCTGCTTCATGGTTTGTTTACAACATGGTGTTTTGTGCTATGTGAAGTTAGCACTTCCTGTGACAAGTTGTTGTCACGTAACCAATGCATGCCAGTGCAATTACAGCAGTTTAGTGTCTGCCTATTTTAAAAAGTTGCCTACAGTTTTAGAATGTGGTGCTTTCAGTCCTTCAAGATTTGTTGCATTAAATAAGCACTTCTGTGATTGCTTCTCTAATGTAACAATAAACTTTTTGCACTTGTTTAAAGAATTACAAAACTTGTTTACTGTAAGTTAAAACCGGTTTATACATATATGTAGTTATGTTTGCCTCATATATGAGTACTAAAGTACAGTATTACCCCTTTACTTTCAATCAGCGAGTTAAACACATAATGACCACCAGGTTGCTTTTATATATGCAGTCAAAGTGTAGATGGATTGCTTCAATCTAATTATAAACTATAAGGCCTTTATGCTGTAGAAAGTGGAGCATCACTCAAATCTACCTTGATATTACTGTACTGAGATTTCTTCTTCAAAGGAACTATTTAAACAATATTGCAATTTTGTGATTTCTTCACTAAATCATATTACATTATGGTACAGTTTGGATATGCCGCTGAGCTGAGATTCAGACTTCCGCTTTGTCAAGACAGATTTATGCTTTAATACTGAAATTAGGTTTCTTTGCTAAAATCAGATTAACCTTACACCGATGCCATTAAGCATGAAATACATAAAGACTCTCACAATTATAATAGCAGTACCAATTCAAACCCCCACTTTATCTGCATCTCAACAAGCCAGCAAATAGGGACACCGGTCATCTGAAGTCACGTCCTATTTTAACCTGGGTTATCAAGCACACACTTTTAAGTTGCCATTGTTTAAACTCATAACTTTCGTTTTATGGTGCCCGCATTCTCCACCAAAATCTGTAGCGGATCAGCTCATAGGAAATATGAATAATTAACCATAACTAGTTATAATTAACTATTCATATTTTAGATCCACTGTAGATATTTAGCTGACCACTCAGGGTCAACCGTCTTGTCAATTCTAAGAACGTTAATTTCCTGGTTAAAGGAAATAACCTTCTTACTGTACAATTCTATAAGTTTGTAACGTAAATCTGCATGATAATTGACTCCGGTTATGAGTAAACAATGAACAACGTCAAGTGTGATAAAAGTAAGGTTTTATTAACTACATAAACACCTAACTAGTCTCACCGACTACAGAACACATTAAGCCGTCCTAAAAGAAACATACACACACACACCACACACACATACATGATTTTATAGGAGGTTAAAGTTTAAACTCAGCATAGAAAGAGGCATAAAGAATGGATTTTATGGAACACTTTGCATGTATATTCAACAGATCAAAGCCTTCAGGGATACGTCAGATTCTTAGTTCAAACACACCTTTGTAAAAAGTTGTAACTGATACTTAATGCATCAATTTAATCGACTAAGTTTGATACTTGCACGTCTGTATGAACAAAGATTCCTTATGCGATCTTACGGCCCCAAGATCTTGCTGAGGTTGGTTGATGAAAAGAACCAGTTTGAGTCAGAGTCACTTGATGAATGGAAAGGACTAAGCCGAAAGGCCTGGCACAATCTTTGATATCCTGAAGCGTTTTTTCACATCTTCTTAGCTTAAGACCGAACCACCGACTGGGGTGGGTCACATGGAGTGTGGCCTTTAAAGTCGGAGAAGATCTCCGCCTTTCAAGATGGGCTTGTCCAATGAGCAAAATGGAATTTCCGAGCGGGAGGTGGCAATTGCTGGAGGGTTTACGACCCCTTTGTTCTCTAAGCATGGTAATTTGCAAATGGACTTAAATCGAAATTATTAACGATTCTCAGGGCCGTAATATATTGCCTACGTACCAACAAATAATATACATTCTTGTTTAGATCATCAGAAGGCGAATTCATAGATACTAAACAAGCTATATGTAAGGTTATCTGAATGAGTGGTTTATCGTAAGCACGAATAAAAATAGTCTATAATACAACAGATTAATACAAAACAGCAATAATACACACAATGGCCTGAAGAAAATGTGTGTTCATTCAAAGAAAAGGTTTTCCTATGAATTAATTAGTAGAACAGTCCATTTCTCCTGTGCATTTGTACCCCTTGTTTCTGGAGAAAGCAGAATGAGAGCCGGCTCGCATTCCACAAGGTTGTAAATGTATCGGGTTACCATGAAACCAGGGTCTTGTTCGGCGTCCTGGGGTGTTACAAAGTATTTGTGAAATCTAGCTAACAAAATATATATTGTGTGTTGGAGTGGTCCAGACGCTACATAGTGTTAAAATATGAAACCACTTCAAAACACTTCAAGCCATTTCAGTATAATGTAAATTCAAATTAATAAAAGTAGGTTACACTTAAGGTGTCCTTGTGTAATTGTATATTTAAATACTGAGTAATGTTAATGAACAACTAGTACTTACTAAAGCGTTAGGGTTAAAATTAGGGTTATAACTGTGTTACGTATGTATAACGGTAAAAGGACACTGTGAAACAAAGTGTTACCGAAAAATGTTATGGAAACTTGTGACATTGAATCTAAAAAACACATAGGCTGCAAATTTATTAATTTTTTCATTTTTTTAAAGCATTTTTTTTAATCAATGGCCAGTTTTATTATTATTATTATTAAAGTAACTATTTAATGAACATTTCATCTAAAAAAAAATTCTGTAATTATTTGCTCACCCTCATGTATAAGTACCTATATGACAATTTAAATTTTTAGTGAACTATTGCTTTAAGTGTTTATACTTCACCACAATTTCATCTTGGTTTTCCTGATATTTCTTTCCTGATAAATCCCATAATTGCACAAACTAATTTGTCACAAAATCCAATCTTTCTCATCTCTAAATTTCATATCTCTCATACCAGAATGACAAAGTGATGAAACAACACTTCTCACTACATAACCATAAATGAAGAAAATTAAGGGGTTATATGATGTTGCTAAAAATAACATTTATTTTGTGTATTTGGTGTAATGAAATGTGTTTATGCGGTTTAAGGTTAAAAAAACACATTATTTTCCACATACTGTACATTATTGTTTCTCCTCTATGCCCCACCTTTCTGAAACGCGTCGATTTTTACTAAGCTCATCGTTCTGAAAAGCGAGGTGTGCTCTGATTGGCCAGCTATCCAGTGCATTGTGATTGGCCGAATACCTCAAGCGTGTGACGGAAATGTTACGCCCCTTACCATATTGTGATGCTGTGTCCCGGTGTGATGAGACAAAAACATTAAAACCCATATAAACGAGGCATTTGTTGCATCCAGTGGGGACATAATTACGGATTATAATGACTTATACTGTCTTTTTACACGTTGCGTTGCATCGCGCCGCGTGAACATAAAACCATGTCTGCATTTGTGAGCGGAGAAATGACAAACTACAAACGCACTCATGTGCTCAAAACTCGCGTTTGAAGCGTCAGTGGCAAATCCTTTAAATATAAAAAAGTACTTACAGTCTGTGTCAGAACAGCCGCATTGTAGTCTACTCTCCCAGGATCATGAAACAGTCCTCCATAAAATGTGCTGGACACATTTGAATATTTGTGTTGAACTGTTCTGGAGCAGTGTTGTTAATACAACTTAACCACTTATTTCTAGTCGTGTCCTCTTATGGAAGACCAAACAAAGTAGTTTCGCTTCACAACGAAAAACACAGCGGCTTAGCGTGAGCTGAGGCCGGGAGGCCTAGAGTGAGGAACGGCCAGCAGGCTTGAGAACGGCGCGACAACCACATGTGACGACCCCAGGCTGAACTCCACTTCGTCCACGGTGAAAGCCAATCCGTCGATCCACAGCGCAAAGTTGATGTATTTCCTCAGCGACCAGCACACTCTTTTGGAAGGCCAAACAAAGTAGTTTCGCTTTCACAACGAAACACACAGCGCCTTCACGACATGGCGGCGGCGGCAGCAACAATACTACAGCGAGAATAAAAGTTATGCCTTCTTTCTTTGCGTGAACATTTGGGTGGCTTTATGCAAATCTTCCCACATTGTGACTTAGACATGTGGGGGCGTGTTAGAACGAGCCATTTTAGGTAGGCGTGGTTGACTCTTAACTTTTATAAAGAACATTTCTTTGGATTTGAGACTTTAGTCTTTGCAACTTTACAGATCTTCTTTATGTACCAAGAGCTTGTAACACTCCAATGAAAAAGGAAAATTTTAAATCGTATCATATGACCCCTTTAATGCTAACCATGCATTGATTAGTCTGTGTTTCTCAATGCAGCCATAGATGTAGATGTTGTAGAAGTGTCTTGCAGATTTAACTCTACAGCCCTTTATCCCATGAGTCCAGGGGTCTGTTTTACTGAGCACTCATTCTCTGAAATACACACTGTGGGAGTGAAGAGGCATGACCGCACCAGCAATTACTGACTTTGCACCTCTGACTCTTTAATTTGTTCCTCACGGACTTGCCTGCAGCCAATACGCAAAATCAATAGTCTCTCCTCCAGCAGAACTACTGCCAACAGCTCCACTGACATATGAAGATACATGTTCTTACAAAAAAGAAAGGATTGCACATATTTTGTTCTTGTAATGTTTTTGTAATGCTGTATAACATGTTCAGTGATGGGTCTAATTGTTTGTTTGTGTTTTTTTTTTCTTCACAGTCTTTATTCTTCTGTAAATCCGCTAAGTGGCTGTCTGTCAACACAAGGTAAATTGTTCTTACTGAGCTGTTAATCTATGCTAGATCCATGAGCTATTTAGTTGTAGTGCAGTAAGTGTTTCTCTGTTTGGAGGAAACCCCTCATTAACACAGCATGTAACAGGATTTGCTCTTAGCACTTAGCATTTGTCGAAATCCACTTTACCTGGTTTTTCTCATTATGTGATAATGGACGGAGAATCACAGTGGCTCGATAGCCTCCCAATTAATCTCATCTACATTGTTAACTGTGTTACTGGGAGAGTATTGCTGCTTTACAACATTTTGACAGACACTTTTTTTAGAGCACATAGTAGGTTAATACGAAATGAGAGACGGGTTGCACTGGGGTTGCCCAACAATGTTTTCCATTTTCATTAACATAACTTATGTAATTAAATATAACAGGACATGTTTTATTGATGAAATCACAACCGTAAGCGCTTTTAACTTCTGTAATATGGCATATTTCAGAAAAAAATAAGGAAATTCTTGATCATTAGATTTTAAACATCACATATTTTCTTATTGAAGTGTTCTTTTATTTAAGTTTATTCAAGCTTCTGTATAATCTAAAATTATGCATTAATATTTTAAGAGCATAATAAAACCTAAGATGATCAGAGCGTGTTCAGTAAAAATAATTAATATTTAATATTTTACATATTAATATATATAGGATATTATATATTTATAGTGTATATAAGATATATATAATATATATAATATATATCAATTGATCATTTGGTTGGTGTTGTGGTATATATATTATATATATATTATATCTATTATATTATTATATATTTTAAATGACCTACTTTTATATTTTAATTATAAACAGAAAATACTTTCCACTAATAAATCACTATAGGGGTGGAATGAAATAGTGTAGTTTGATTTCATGCTTAAACTGAAGAGCTTGCTTTATATTTGCTTGCCTCCACCCCCAAAGTTCGTAAACTTGCGATGGGGTTTTTACTTGTGTAGTCACGAGTGAATCTCTCTCGCCCTATGTCATTGTTCTGTCACTTTGGTCTAGTGTAATTCATGGTTTTGTGTCAGAGCCCTGACACTCGCGTCATGTCAGTTTTTTCATGTGAGCGTGCGGCTTCGAGTGTGGTCGAGCCGTGCGCTCTCGTCTGCGTGAACTGTTTCATGTTGGAGCGTGGTGTTCCGATCCCGGCACTCATGTCTTGAGTTTCGGTTTCGTGTCGGGGTCCGGACACTCGCGCTCCATGTTCTGTCTGTTGTGGGAGCGTGCGGTCTCGAGTTCGCTCGGCCGTGCGCTCTTCTGTCCACGTGTGTTGTGTTTTGTGATGCACGCGGTTTGTGTTCAGCCGCGTGTTTTTCTTGTTGTTTTGTGTGAACACGCGGCTTATGAGTTTTTTCATTAGCTGCGTGTTCGTGTCTTTTTGTTCTAGCACATGGCTTGTGATTTTTTTTGTTTTGCTGGCCATGTGCTTGTGCTTGATTTTTTGTTTTGTGTGAGCACATGGATTTTGTCTTTGTTTCCTGTGTGCCATGTGTTCTCATGTCAATTGTCTTGACCCCTCCCATCTTGTTCCCTGATTATTAGTTAATTTGCCCCACATGTGCTCCCTCGTTACCCTCCTCATTTGCTCTCCATTTATTCTCCTTGTGTTTGCAGTCGTGTGTCAGTTCGTCATCGTCTATCCCTGGATGTGTCCAGATCCTGCCTTGCCTTGCCTTGCCAGCCTGTTTTTTTCCCCCACGGGGTAGTTTTTGTTGTTTGTTTTGTTTTATTTTAATAAAAGCCCATTCTTTCTGCAGTACTGAGTCCTCGCCTCATCCCTCTACCCGGATCCCTGACAGTACGAACTGACCAATAGAGGACTCAGCAGAACAATGGGTATCTTCCTGTTCCCATCTCCCTGCCCCTCTGCTCATCAGATAGCTGCTCAACGCAGGAGGCTCCTTTCTCTTTGGCAAGGGGGAGCCAGTGTGAAGGGTTTTGCACACTAGTTCCTGTTTGCAGCGGAGGGACTCAACATCAGTGACGTAGAGCTCAAGGACATCTTTAACACCAGCCTTAATGAGTCCGTCCATGTCTGGCAGATGGGAATACTGGGCACACTGTCCTTCTGGCTGTTTGTGGGGTATGTCTACCACCGTGGAGAGGAGGGTGGCCTTCCTCCTCTTGGCCCTCCTCCCATTCTCCTCACAAACCCCCTAGTACCCAGTCCTCCTATGTCCTGCCAACGGAGGAGGAGGAACGGGTCCGCCTCATCCGGTCCCATGACTGCAGAGGTGGCGGACGAGGTGGCAGTGCCCCGCTCTCGGAGATGGAGGAGGAGGAGGAGGAATGGGTATGCTTCACCACCCCTAGAGGCAGCTGGAGAGGTTGCTGTGCCCCTAGAGGTGACCGATGAGGCTCCCCGTGTGGCGGCCGAGGAGGCCACAATGCCCCCGAGGGTGGCTGATGAGGCTGCAACGGCCCCGGAAGCGGCCGAAGAAGCTGCAGCGCCCCCAGTGATGGCCGGAGAAGCTGCAGCGGTCCCAGTGACGGCCGAAGAGGCGGCTGCGCCCCAAGAGGTGGCCGACGAAGTGGCAGTGCCCCGCTCTCGGAGACGGAGGAGGAGGAATGGGTATGCCTCACCACCCCTAGAGGCAGCTGGAGAGGCTGCTGTGCCCCTAGAGGTGGCCGATGAGGCTGCAGCTCCCCGTGTGGCGGCCGAGGAGGCTGCAGTGCCCCCGAGGGTGGCTGATGAGGCTGCAGCGGCCCCGGAAGCGGCCGAAGAAGCTGCAGCGCCCCCAGTGATGGCCGGAGAGGCTGCAGTGGTCCCAGTGACGGCCGAAGAGGCGGCTGTGCCCCAAGAGGTGGCCGACGAAGTGGCGGTGCCCCGCTCTCGGAGATGGAGGAGGAGGAGAAGGGCTTCCTCCATCCCACATGGCCTGGAGGCCATCCAGGAGCCCGCTGTTGCTGGCCTGGAGGCCGTCCCAGACCCTCCCAGGCTCCTTGCCCTGCCGGCCCCGCCCAAGCTCCTTGCCCTGCCGGCCCCGCCCAGGCTCCTTGCCCTGCCGGCCCCGCCCAAGCTCCTTGCCCTGCCGGCCCCGCCCAGGCTCCTTGCCCTGCCGCCCCCGCCCAGGCTCCTTGCCCTGCCGGCCCAGCCCAAGCTCCTTGCCCCGCCCAGGCCCCTTGCCCTGCCGGCCCCGCCCGGGCTCCTTGCCCTGCCGGCCCCGCCCGGGCTCCTTGCCCGGCCGGCCCCGCCCAAGCTCCTTGCCCCGCCCAAGCTCCTTGCCCCGCCCATGCTCCTTGCCCTGCCGGCCCCGCCCAAGCTCCTTGCCCCGAGCCAGGCTCCTTGCCCGCCGGCCCCGCCCAAGCTTCCTCCGGCTCCGCCCTGGTGGCCTACTGGGGCTCTTGTTAGGCCGGAGCCTCCCTGGTCTGTTCCCCCGGTCCCGCCCTGGCTCCCCGGGATTCCTGGTCTGCCTGAGCCTCCCTGGCTCAACCCTCCCACCCCTCCCTGTTTCCTGGTTCTTGTTAGGCCGGAGCCTCCCTGGTCTGTTCCTCCGGTCCCGCCCTGGCTCCCCCCGATTCCTGGTCTGCCTGAGCCTCCCTGGCTCAACCCTCCCGCCCCTCCCTGGTTCCTGTTATGACTTTCTGGGTTGTACTGCTGGCACTGGCTTGGTTCCCCTCCCTCCCTCCCCTCTGTGTCCCAGTGTTTAGAGTTTTCCTGTCTTGTGTTGCCTGTTATGTAGCGGTCTTGTGTTGTCATGTTTGTTCTGGTGGTCAGGTGGCGTCCCTTTTGAGGGGGGCTAGTGTCAGGGTTCTGTCACTTCGGTCTAGTTTAATTCTTGGTTTTGTGACAGAGCCCTGACACTCTCGTCATGTCATTGTTTTCATGTGAGCTTGCGGCTTCGAGTGTGCTCGAGCCGTTCGCTCTCGTCTGCGTGTACTGTTTCAGGTTGGAGCGTGGTGATCCCGGCACTCATGTCTTGAGTTTCGGTTTCGTGTCGGGGTCCGGACACTCGCGCTCCATGTTCTGTCTGTTGTGGGAGCGTGCGGTCTCGAGTTCGCTCGGCCGTGCGCTCTTCTGTCCACGTGTGTTGTGTTTTGTGAAGCACGCGGTTTGTGTTCAGCCGCGTGCTTTTCTTGTTGTCTTGTGTGAACACGTGGCTTAGGAGTTTTCTCATTAGCTGCGTGTTCGTGTCTCTTGTTCTAGCACATTGCTTGTGATTTGTTTTGCTGGCCATGGGCTTGTGTTTTGTTTTGTGTGAGCACATGGCTTTTTGTCTTTGATTCGGTGTGCAATGTGCTCATGTCAATTGTCTTGACCCCTCCCATCTTGTTACCTGATTATTAGTTAATTTGCCCCACATGTGCTCCCTCGTTACCCTCCTCATTTGCTCTCCATTTATTCTCCTTGTGTTTGCAGTCGTGTGTCAGTTCGTCATCGTCTCTCCTTGGATGTGTCATGTCCAGATCCTGCCTTGCCTTGCCTTGCCTTGCCAGCCTGTTTTTACCCCCACGGGGTAGTTTTTGTTGTTTGTTTTGTTTTATTTTATTAAAAAGCCCATCTCCTGAATCAGTGAGTCCTCACCTCATCCCTCTACCCGGAACCCTGACACCCTAAGCATCTTATTTTTAGACATTGTACATATTCTCCCCCTGAACATGGGCTAAAGAGACCCAACAACATTAATTGTGACTTCAAGCTAAGTTTACCAACTTTGTGGCCCAGAACATGACCGGTGGCCTGGCGTTAGACCTGTTGGAGAGCTCTTGTTCATTAGTGTTATGGGCAGGGGGCGGTCCGTGCTCCTTATGTGTGTGCGTGTTGTGGCTTTTTGAGGGCCGGACTGTGAAGTGCCGGTGAGGAAGCAGCCTGCAGACTGTTTGCACTGATTTCACAGAGAGGTATGATGACGTTTATGCACCAACAGTGCACTTAGGTCTGTCAGTGCGCATCCATCAGGGATGTGGCCAGTCACCTGCTTCTCTCCATCCCCACAGCTGAGACCAATGTGGACAGACAGTTGGAGCCCCTTGTATTTAAAGCTAAGAAGTTCAGACAGATGACACCCCTCAGGGAGGGCTGTGAATGTGTGTCCCTTCCCCTGCATTGTTTGTAATTCCAGGAGTGAGGCGAGAGATCCTGGTTGTTGCCTTTCAATTCAGTTGTTGACTAGCTGGTCATCCAAGAGTCTATTGAATCTCAGCTATGTTCTCTGGTTGTGTCTCTCCTGGAGCTCCTGTGAGCTCTAATGCTGGTTGCCATTTAGCCTAATACTAAGAGACACTTTGAACAAGTCGAAACATGACCCGTAAACCACAAGCCACAAATTCTAAATCATTGATGAGATGCTCCTCTTTGCTATACGCGTTGGCCGCCCTGTCAATCTTCTTCACCAATTATGCACCACTATTATTTATGTTTTTCAAGAAAGAGGTTGTGTTTTTGCCGTGACCTTCTCTTTATGCTGGATTCATGCTTGAAGCGTCCTATGATATTGTTCTTTTCAGTCACATCAGAATGATCGCTGTCATATTTCATCTTATTCGATTGCCTTCTACCAAGATTAACTACATGGCTGAAATACATATCTCTGCCAACTGTGCTCATTGAGATTATTTTATTCCTCAGAGGTTGCTCTTTCATAGCTCTAGAACCAAGTGGAGTTCTCAGTTATGTTTCATTGAAGCATCAGTTTTGTCTCATATATTTTTATCTGAAAATTTGCAGCATAGTTCAGATGACTTGGTCTCGAAAGAATTTAATGAGACGTACGTATATAGTTTTAATTGAAGACTTTAGTAACTTGACATCTTGACAAATCTAAGTATTGTTTGTGACATTTTTCTCTTTTCTTTTACTGTTTATAAATACACACAGTATATATTGTGCATTATTTTAAAAAATGTCTTACTATATGTCTTACATCGTTATGCCAGTATGCCATCTTTATGAATGAGTCATTGAATCATTAATTCAAGTCGTTCATTCAAAATGTAGATTAATTGAGGAACAAGTAGTTGTCTTGATGAGTGAGTCATTGAATCATTAATTCAACCAATTCAGTCAAAAACATAGTTTAATTCAGGAATATTTTTTTTTTAAATATATCTTATTTGGAACACTGGCGGAGCAAATTTAAACAAAGTAACCCCCCCTACCCGATATTTTGTTCTCCGTCTTTCTGTACTACCACTATATATAGCGTTTACTATTAGTTAACTTCAACCGCCTTGTTTGTTTATAGAAATGTTGATACAAATATCAGCCTTGATCAGTCATTTGCCAACCGTCCCCCCCTGTTTTTCAGAATATCAGTACCAATATGACTAAATCACATCCGTAGCTATTGTTGGCTGGTATTTGAGAACACTTTCAGCCACATCCCTTAGTCAGTGGATATTCCTGTAAGAGATAGAATGCGAGATATATTTCTTCTGCCCTGCAAGTATATATTCTCATGCACTGAAAGTATCAAGAAATTAGACTGCCAGCCATCTAACACTCTAACTTGTCCTATACATTCCATGTGGTCACTCTGCTGTGCTGCCGGCTTAGTCACATTCAAAGCAAAAATACATAAAACATCAGTTATCAGGCTGTCACCTATATATAAATGTAAATATTTAAAAAGCCGCAAATGAAGATGGAGAGCAATATGACCTTTATGATATTTCAGAATTGCTTTCTTATAAACCTCTTAGGATGTATTCATGATCTGACGTTAGCTGTTTATGTATATTTGTATACTTGAGCCTTGGACAAGGCTATTTATAAATCGTGTAAAAAATATTATTATATTCTTAGTGGATTTCATTATTATTAGATCTCTGGATACGCTGAACTTGTATATTCATTAAACTGCAGAAACAAATGTTTTCTGAGAACTTCAGATTGTTTATTGATTTTCATCTCTGAAGCTTGAGTAAGTCTGTCTGAGGGGCTCCCACGGGACTCCAGGGGTTCGATGAGGGTGTCATGTTTCAAACCTGGCTGCACACTGTGCCATGTCAACTCCTGGGATATGATAACAGGTAGAATGAGTGGAGAGGTTTTATCTGAGTTCCTTACTGGTTTTCATTACAGGGTTGGAGTTCACCATGACTTAGATTTCTAAGTCATCTCTGCACTGTTGTGATCCAGCTGAGAAAAATACATTGTAGCAGTGGAGTTGATACCATAAGGAGTTCATTAAACCTGATTTGACCTTCAAAATTACTTTGTTGATATGACCTAATGTAACGAAGCAGCTCATGACAGGAAATATGAATAATTAACCATAACTAGTTATAATTAACCATTCATATTTTAGATCCACTGTAGATATTTAGCTGACCACTCCGGGTCAACTGTCTTGTCAATTCTAAGAAACGTTAATTTCCTGGTTAAGGGAAATAACTTTCTTAATGTACAATTCTACACAGAGCCTGTAGCATAAATATGCATGATTAAGGGACTCCAGTTATGAGCAAACAATGAACACGTCAAGTGTGATACAAGTAAGGTTTTATTAACTACATAAACACTTAAACTAGTCCAACATACTACATAAACACATAAACTGGTCTAACATCCTACATAAACACTTAAACTAGTCTAACATACACATACACACACACACACGCATACACAGTTGGTATAGGAAAGGGTTAAAAGCTTAACTCAGTACAGAAAGAGACATAAGGAATGACATTATGGAACCATTTTGCATATTCAGCAAATCTAAAACCTGAGGGAAAACGTCAGACTCTTAGTTCAAACAAACCTTGTAAAAAAGGTGTAACTGATACTTAATGTATCGATTAATAAGACTAAGTTTGTGTGTTACCTACCCCCTCAGTGTTTTCCGAGTCTCGTCTGTCTGATAATAGATTCCTGATGCAATCTTAAGGACCAAGATCTTGCTGAAATTAGTTGATGAAAGGAACCAGTTTGAGTCAGAGAATCTTGGTGAAATGGATTCCCCAAAAGTCTTTTAATTGGTCGAAAGGCCTGGCACCATGATTTGGTATCCTGCAGCGTTTTCTCACATCTTCATCTTAGCATCTGACCGAACCACCGAATGGGGGGGTCACATGAAGTGTGGCCTTTAAAGCCTGCAAAGATTCACGCCTCTCAAGATGGACTTGTCCAATGAGGAAGTCCGGAATCACAAGTGGGAGTTCTGCGTTTTTTCACTCGCGCCCCCCCTTTGTTTTTCCCCCTCCATAGCATGTGTATTTCGCATATGTAATCGTGGGTGTTGATTGCACAAATTAGTTAACGATTCTTAGACATCACTATGTTGCACCTAGGTATCAACATTAATATACATGGATGGTTCGAGCATAGATAGGCAAATTCATAGATTTATTCTTTAACCACCATTTTTTTTCTCCGGTAAGATTACATAATAGTGAAAAGCGGCTGCTTCAGGAATGGTTCCTCAAAAAGCGACTAAAACTAGTCTAAAAATATCAACAGACAAAATACACGATGACAATAAATATACTCAATGACATGAAGGATATGTGTGTTCATTCAAAGAAAGGTTTTCCTAGGAATTAATTAGAGCACAGTCCATTTCTACTCTGCCTTTCCTATAGGGACACAGAGTGGGTTATCCTACTCACATTCCTGGAGGCGTAATAAAACCAGTGAGATCATGATTAGTTGTCATGGTGACCAAAGGGGGGATGGTATTCAGCAGAAATCCTGGCATCCAGTTAATTGAGTGAAGGGACTGTGACGATTTGTTAATCTAATGAATAAGTGATTTGTTAAATCAAATTAAAATTATTGTGTCAGATTGGTCGAGACGCTACACTAATATTTTCAGGTTGATTCAGTCATATTTTTTTTTCTTTACATGTTACATTTACCACATGAAGCATATTTTTAAGTTGCCTGACACAGCATGTATACAGTGTATTAAATAAAGCTAAGCAGTAGATAAACAGTGGCTTGCGCGCAGGCTTACAATGACTTACAAATATACATAACAGCTACAAGTGTATGCAATACTTGCTTTATGCAAGCACTATATAGGATAAATCACTACACAGGATTACCCCATTATACTTTATCGACACGAATTGATAAGTGAAACAACAAACAGCCACCCACAAATAGTCTAAAACCAAGCATCAGGCTGTCTTTGAGTTCACGTGAACAACGGTTAAAGTTACTCGTCGTCATGCTACAGAAGAATACCATAATTCCTCATTTCAGTTAGGCCTAAGACATCGAGAGTCACGCAGACATATAACAACCCAGCCACAACACATAATTAAGAATAACATGCCTTACATTAACACAGAATCGACCACAGAGTCCAAAGTTTATATTATTTCTACGAATCTTTGAGTTAACATGAACTAAACATGAGTGGAATTTGCACCGAAGCACCCCCACACCTTGATGCTCATGACAAGAATAGCATGTATAGTTATTTTTATTGAAGTTTAAATCGCCGTCATGCATGAATGAAATATATTTTTGCAATTTTACACATAATAAACCACGATGATCACATTACACAAAACTAAAATTGCACATCAAAATAACGCAGTCAATATTTTGAGACCCCCCAAAATTTCACAAAATTTTCAGGGGAGCCCATGTCTGATACAGGGGAGTCGGCCCCGTAGAGCTCACGACCCTTGTGTTTTGCAGCAGTCTTCAGATGCAGCCGCCGACGAGTTGGGGGCACGATCGGTGGGGCGGGCAAGACTAGCGACACCCCAGCCCACCCCCCGCTCACGCGCCAGGACACACCCGCGGGGCCGCCTTGAGCGGGGGCGCCACGCCCCGGCCCAGCTTAGGTGTGCACCAACACCGCGGGGCCCGAGCGCGTGGAGCGTGTGTCGCGTCCACCTGCTGTGCATGGGCCGGATTTACCTCTTATCGTGACATAGGCAAAATAAATTTTTGGGCCCCCCTTCTCTATAATATAATAGGCCTAATATTACCACCCACACTGTGTGCATCTGTGAGAGAGACTGGGAGCAAGAAATGGTGATTTCCATAGCCTACATAAAAAAGGTGGAAGACATGAAAATAGTTTGTCATTTTTTTTACCCTATTGTTTGTTATATTTATTTGCTCAATGTCTTCTGGGTTTTTGGTTCTTTTACTGTTGTAGATAGCCCATAGTATAACAAAAATATTATATATCTCTTCATTGTGTTTGGGCCAACCCTGGACGAGCGAGCATAGGCACGTGCCTAGAATGCCTATGCGTAAATCCGGCCCTGCACATGTGAGAGCCAGACAGAGAACTGGCACACGGCATAGCAGCTACTTAACAGACACACTCCGCTTGTTTTCTTACGTATGTCACATTCATATAAATAGCATTGATTTAAGTACCAAGCATTCACAGCATCTGTGCTTTTTGGCAAAGGCTTCCTTTTGGCACATGGACCTCTTTATTTAGGTCCTTGCATTTTCTTCGCAAATGGACCTTGTGGACAAGCAGCCTCCTTGCCAATGGCTCCATATTGACAATCCCAGATTAGGAAGATCTGCAGCCTGACCTTAGCACACGCTGTGAGTGGATTCCTGGTATCGCATGACCAGTCATAATGGTGCGTAAGCCACGTAGGGGACGCTGTCAGCATTGTGCTTCTGTTCACTTTGCCTACTCAGAAACCATTGGCTAGCACCTCTGGAAAAGCAGATGATCCTCCCAGTCATTGGTGGTAAATTGGTTTTAAACAATCCCCAACATTTATTAAAGGAAGATGTTTGAAAACAGAATAACAGAATACTGGCATGATAACTAACAAACACTGCTGTCTGAGTTGCATTGCAAATATATTTATGAAACAACTTGGAGAATATCTGTTGCTGTGAATCATAATTTGAGTCACAGCTTGGTGCCCTAGTAATTACAAAATCGAATACGTTTGCTCTCACTTGAAAGCCTTCATGTTCCATACACATGAAACAGCAAACAAGAGATAAGACTTCAAAACACTGCTGCTTTCAAGGTAAAGGTAAGATTCAAATCTAGATGTTCGGGATTGTTTTTCAGACTACCTTTTTTTGGGCTCTGGTGAGGGTGATATTAGGCATTTATTACTGCATTTTATTTATTTATTTTCTCAAGTAGTAGATAATATTTGTTTGTTTGTTAGGAATTATGTATTTATGTTTGTTTCTTCATTTTCTATTAGGGAGAATATATTTGTTTGATGCTAGGCATTCAACACTGGATGCTTGATTGTTTATTTATTTACCTATACTAGTAGTAGATGATTTTCGTTTGATGATAGAAATGTATTACTGCTTTCTGTTTGATTCTGTTTATTTATTTTACAAGTAGTATACCATGCTTTTTGATGTTAGGAATTTATGGTGTTTTTTTTATTAAACTTAGTAGTAGTCTATGATGTTTGTTTGATGCTAGACTTTTGTTACTACATTCATTTATTGTTTTCATAATACTAGAAGATGTTTGTTTAATGTTTGAAATGTATTACTGCTTTCTGTTTGTTTCTTTATTAGTTTATTTATTTATTTTTACAAGTAATAAGTGATGTGTGTTTGATGTAAGAATTTATTGCTGCATTTTTTTAGCTTATTATGATTATTGTGCTCAAAAACCATTTGTGATGTTAGGAATTTGCTACTACGTTCTGTTTATTTGTGTTACTATTTTTAGATGAATATTGTTTAATGTATAACTGCAGCCTTGTTTGTATGTATTTATATGTTTACTAAATTGGTACTGTCACGATTATGTTCAGTTTAGTTCAGTTCCTGACATGTCTATTATGAGCCCTCATTAGTTACCATGGTTTCTGGTTAGTTAATCCTTGTCCAGCTGTTCCTGTTTAGTTCCCTCATTTACCATGTGTGTACTTATAGTCCTGATTCTGTTCTATCCTTTGTCGGTTATTAGCTTATGTTATGTGTTGTACCAAATCAGTATTCTCAGTAAAGTCTGTTTGTAAGTATGCATCTTCGTTTGCTGTCCTCATTCCTCGACAACCCGTGACAGAATAACCGAAAAAAAAGGATTCACCAGCGTTACGTCTCCTCCTCAGACCAGAAAGCCGAAGGTGGCTGGAGTATTTGGACTGGATGCTCCAGAACAACGGCCTCTCCCTCACAGTCAGCGAGCCCGAGACACCAACAGGGTTTATCCAGGAGACACCAACAGGGTTTATCCGGAGTCCACCAAACCCGCGGAGACTAAGCACGCTGATCAGTCCACCGTAAAGCCAGGAGCGGACATGAACCTCATAGATCTGTGGTCCACGGATCCAGTTCCCACCCAAGTACCCACCCTCAAACCTTTGTCTTCTTTGACGGTCCCGTCCGGATTGTTAGAGGCTCTGGTCCCGTCCGGAGATCTTCCTCCTCCGATGTCCCTGTCAGATTTCCTGGTCCCATCTCCTCCGCTGGTTTCAGCCAGTCTCCTGGATTCATCGGTCCCACTGGTGTCGTCCAGCTCCTCGGCTCTGCCTCCGCCGCTAGCTCCGTGCGGCTCCTCAGCCTCGCCTCAGGCTTCCCCTCCACCAGCTCGGTATTGTTCCCCGGCTGCACTTCGGCCCTCCAGGCCCATGTCTCCACCTCGGCCTGTCAGCCCGCCGACTCCACTCCGGCTCTGCATTCCTTCAGGTCCACCGAGGCCTGTCTGCCCTAGGACTCCTCTGGGCTCCCTCATACATCCGGACAAACCTCGGTCAGTCGTCGCTCAGCTTCCCCCACAAACGTCCGGGTCTCCGGCTGTGCCTCAACCCTCCACCCCTTCGGCTTCACCGGGCTCCTCCCTTCCTCTGGTTTCCCCGTCGTCCTCGCTCACTCCATCGTCTCCCTGGTCAGCCGAATCCCCGGCTCTGCCTCAGTCACACGATCCAGCTGCTCCACCTTGGGCTTCACAGCCCTTCGATGTCGCCCTGGTCCGTCGGCCTCTCTGCTCCGCCAGTTCCTCCACGTACCCTAGTTCCGCCTCCGTGGATCGGCTTCTGGGTGTCGCCCAGTCCTTCAGCCAAAGCTCCTCCCTGGTTCCTCCCACCGTCGGCTCCACCATGGTGTTGGTCTCCTCCGAATTCTCCAGGCTCCAGTTCTTCACCAGATCCACGCCCTCCACCTAAGCCTCCACCCTCTTTCCTCTTTTCTGTCATCTACTGTTGTGGCATGAGGTCACGCCTTCTGAGAGGGGGAGCTAATGTCACCATTAAGTTCAGTTTAGTTCAGTTCCTGTCATGTCTGTTATGAGCCCTCATTAGTTACCATGGTTTCTGATTAGTTAATCCTTGTCCAGCTGTTCCTGTTTAGTTCCTTCATTTACCATGTGTGTACTTATAGTCCTGATTCTGTTCTATCCTTTGTCGGTTATTAGCTTATGTTATGTGTTGTACCAAATCAGTGTTCTCAGTAAAGTCTGTTTGGAGGTATGCATCTTCGTTTGCTGTCCTCATTCCTCGACAACATGTGACAGTTACTGCTTTTATTATTTTTAGTAGTATAATTAGATGTTTATATGTTTAGTATATTTAAAAGATTGTTTGCACTGACACTTACAGAGAAGTATCAAAAATACCATGGTACTAACATTTCTTTTAATGTACCATGGTACTACCGGTTCAGAGCACTGGTACCATCTTATGTCATTCATGTCATCCTGTTATTTCTTTCTGTTTCAACTGGAATTCACCTGCAAAGATCAAACTTTGACAGTGTACAACCACCCCCCACCCCACCCATTCATCTTTGTACAAGCCCCAGTCAACAGGAACGTGCTGTACCAGCACCTTGTTATGGCATCTCAGATGAGGAAGAAGACTCACCACCGAGGCATGTCCTGTATAAAGAGCATGAAATGGAGAATACGATGTTTGTTACATATTGATGCCTATCAGCCCTGAAGATGGGAGCCATGTTTCATCCCCCCTGCGCTTCTCCGCTGCTTGCCAGACATGCCCCTTGCCTCTGCATAATCATATTAATTTATGCCCTGAATCAATTATGCATTCAGATTCTCCTGATAGCTTGTCACTTTTTATCCATTAGTCTTTGTGTGCCAGTTGTGGGATGGTAAATAAATAGAGAACACAACACGCCCCGCGTTGCTGGAGGTGTGGTGAGGCATCCGAGTGTATTTGTGGAGATTTAAGGGTTATTAAGCGAAAAGGGGGCAGTCTCTTTAATTTTTCTTATCTTGCTTGACACCTCGGCGGGTTTGTTAATGGCAGTGAAGGAGGGGCCGACAGGGTTGAAGGTGTCGGATCTGAGTCGTATTTAACAAAGAGAGAGGAAGTTCACCAGGACGCTTGCCATAAACGATCACGCCACAAAATGCAAATAGTTCCTCTGATAAGGCATGTTGCTGCTCTCTTGACAGTGTCAGAATAGCGCAATTACCTGGGAGAAGAGAGCTGGCACTGGAGGGAGGTACGAGCTGGAGGAGACAGATCTCGGCATCTGGGCTCATGTTCACAAATTGTCTTATTGCCGAGTTTTGATGTGGAATGGGATATCCGCCTCCAGAACTGACCTTAAAGAAGATATGTAAGGATGATTCACAAGCACTGTCAGGAAGACCAGCTGTGACATGGACTTCTCATTGAGAGACTGCACAACTATTCTGTTTTATTTTGTCAGAGCGGGCAGACAGTATTTTCACTGTGTGTTTGCTGCTAATGGCAAAACTCATTTGTTTAAATATATACTATCTGGATAGACAGCTAATGGTGAGCAGCTCTCTCTGGCTAAATGGGCACTTGCATGTTTGGTAGCAAGGCAAACTGAATGCAGACTGCTGAGGGGACCAACTACACTTCTAATCCAGATGTTTCACATAGTCGATGGCAAATGTGGTGTGTGTTGTTTTTGCATTCATCATAGCCTCAGATATTTGCATTCCTTTGGACTGTTTTGTAATCTCCACATTTAACCAAACCAATTAATTAGCCCACCTCAAATTTAGCAAAAATAAATAAATAATTGTCTTGCTGTCTAACATAGTCAAATCCCTAACCCTTTCAAACAAATTTCCCTTTGATGTAGAAAGAATGAAATAATATTTTCTTAGAGGTCTAAAAGATCATCTTACCCCAAGGATCTAATTTTATCTTTTTACTTAAAAATAAAAACTATAATTTTTCCTCCACAAACCAAAACATTTGTGTGCCCACAAATTAAGAAATGGACACAAAAATCTTTTGATATGCAAAAAAACCTTATTTATAGTCATAGATCACTAGTTAAAAGTCAAAACTGTTCTGACGGACTAAATGTCACAAATGCTGATATTTCTGAGATTATTCAGCAAAAGTGTTGGGATGAGATTTTGTATTTTGTGCTATCTGTTTTTTGTTTTTTTTTTCATTTATGTTGGTATGTGTATGTATAAATACACACACACACACATACACACACACACACACACACTATTATACAACTTCTATAGGAATTCACAAAAAGTCTGCTGGTATGAGGAGGAAAGCAGAGAAGTGATATAAAGCAAATGGCATTCCCTTTACGTAATAATAGAAAACCTATCGGGTTTCTGCAGGGTTGGGGTTACACATCAATTAATGCCTAAATGCGGAGCAATCCGATCCATTTTCAAGCTGTGAGCTTCAGCAGTGTCTTATATTACGCAACGATGAGCTAGATATCTAACACCTTTCATTTCATTTTCTGCTGCTACAAAATGTTCAAATAAAAATAGCATTCCTCCAAAAGGCCATGCACAGAAATTCTCTGAGAAATCTGTATGCATACATTTTGGTGTAATTTAAAATACATAAACATTTAAAAATACAGTTTCTATTGTAGAAAGTTTTAAATGTTTGCTTGATTACACATCTGTAATTAACTAACTGTAAAAACAACATTATTTGAAATAGCTGTCCATTTTATTTGTCCAATACGGAAATAAATAATTAGAGCGTAGTGATGACATCTGATGCTTAAAAAAAGTTATGTTGATATAAAGGCGCTAATTAGACATACAGTCACAAACTGAAGTTTTGCTTGATATTTGAACACCTTTCAATAGAAGAAAGAAAGACAAAAATTCAGTACCAGTGTTATTTTAAGGTATGCAGGTGTGTAATATTCCTGAGCATACTACATCTGGCATACTGTCTTTGACCTTTGACCCATATGTTCTTTGACCTATGACATACTAACCACAACTGCAAAAAATAAATTACTCAGCTATTGTTGAAAATCCAATTTAACCACAAGGAACTTTCTTAATACCTATACAGCAGTTACACTTTAAAAGAGCCATGCAAATCTGAGGAATCCTCTGCTGCCATGGCCTCATAGGATAGCAAAGTATCCACTAGCTGCATAGTTCAGAATCTCAGCATATGCATTGTTTTAAATGCTGAATATTTGGACATTCTACTCATTTGACATAGTTGCTTTTTGCATACTACATAATAGGGAAGTATGCTTATAGAGACACTGAAAGAATGAAAGAGACTTTGAAGAGAGCAGATCAGGACCATGGACAGCAGTCAGGGGCTGGTGGAGGCCTACATCTGAAAGAATGACTGCTTACACACATTTCTTCACTATGAATTGTCATAAATAAAATGTGTGGCTGCTGAACGAACAAAACATTTATTCATATGTACAAAAAAGTAAAACAACTTCAGTTGACAGTGTAATAAAAAGTTTTTGCAAAACTTTTGCAAGTTGCCCGTCTGTTAATCAACGAGTAAAAAAGATACTTCCACACACGCTAACGCACGAGAAGAAGTATCAGATGGGCATTTCATCAATCTAAAACTATTATGTATTATTTCATCCAGAAAAAATACGAACACGCTCCTGTACAAAATGACGCCTAATTAAGTTTAATGTTAATTAAGAGTTAAAAACATGTCTTTAACTTGAGGCTTGGTGTGCTAGTACACATATAGGAGCAGCTTCACCAAAACCTGAGGGAAGTATTACATAAACGGATACGTTGTAAAGGTGCGCTGCACACAAACAGATAAAAAAGGGATATAGGTTGAACTCTATAAATCACGACGCAAACATTCGCTTGCCTCTTGTCTGTCTCTTGTCACCGAATGGATGAATTCGAATCGTCTTTATGTTATTAGTTTATGGGCCATGAGATTAGATATGAATATGAAACAGTCAACCTGCACTGCGACAATATATTAAAGGCAATATAAAGGCGTTAATACGTAGACAGGGTAAGTTGTATGAAAGATGATCATCTCAATTTGATGCTTACAGATTTTTAACAAGTTAGTGATTACTGGTTGTTTAATGATTATAGTTCAAATCTATTCAGTCTATTTTTTCCATTACGATATTGTTTAGCAATGTTGTTTTATCATTGTGCATAACTTGGATGTTCTCAAACATATGGTTCTTTCTAAAATTGTTTCATTTCAGTTAAACTGACAGTTCGCAGTCAGCGGGTAAGCTTGATCTGAAACACCGACACTTAACAGTTAAGATAATGTTTGAAATATTTGAAATGTTTTTGTCCATGTAATAATAGTGAAAAATCGAAACAACATATCAACTTTTATTATATTCTTGACTCAAAAATTGCAGCATTTGTAGTGACAATGTGTGTATTTGTCCTTCATAAAAAAAGAAAGACAACCGACACAGTCGTTCAGACATGTGCTTTTCTATTTTGATTCCTTGACGAAATCAGCCGACGATCTGTTAAACTTGAATTTGATAACTTGAAGAATTCATCTAATGATCTGTTGAAATGTACATGTCAGATTCCGGGGGCAGATCTTGCTGAAAGAGGGAGCTCCTGCGCAAAATTACGCCTTCCCTTCTCATTTGTTAGCCGTTTTCATCTAAAAAGTTACCTATTTATAGCCAAGTCTACACAACAACCCGAAGGCATCGTAAACTGCGCCGTGCCGTTTGATGCTGAACAGTGATCGACACCTGCCTGCGCTGACTGCACACTATAAGAGAGAAAAGACGCTGCGCGCACCAGCCAATTATCCGCCAGCAGAAGTGACACCCAGTGACCATGTGAGTACCGACATAATTACGTTTATAGATTGCGATGATACCGAGCGTCATATGTTACTTTTATCTTTATGTGTAACTTCACTTAATTATATTTGCATATCAATGGCAGGTTAACCAGCCACCCCTCATCGCGCGCGTCTGCACAGCTCTCCACACCGATAAAGCGCACGAATCCGGCTGCATGAGGACAGCTATGGATGTGATTATTAGATTAACTCTCGGTGCTTAGTTACTGATACACTCTTGTTTTGTCAAAATAATCAAATCAAATGTAGCATGTAGATTAAATACAATTCTAGTGCATTTATTAAAATAGATATTGAAAACATTATATATAATAGGTGCAATACAAACTAGTTTATTAAAACCTAAACATTATACATTAGAGGAACCCAGAAGTGCTGTGCTGTAACATGGAGTGAGTAGTAACTTCATCCTTTTAACCTATTAGAAATGAGCCACAGAGGTGAAATCACTACCATACACGAGCACTATCATATAGGGTGACATTAGAAGACTCTTTGTAAAAATATATAAAGTATTTAAAGGAACAAAACAAAAAATTGAGGTATAAAGTACAAGTTAATGTTTGAATTAGGCTACATTAATTAACGTTAAATGGCAGAGCTGGTGTCTAATAAATCAGCAGGTTCTCTTATTTAATATAAAACATCCACACAAGCTTTTCATCTACATGTTTGAATATCATAGAATTATAATGAGAAATACTGAGTGGTGTAAAAGTGTCCAGCATACTTCTAATGTGCATACAAAGATTGTGGCACAGCGTATATTAGGTCACATTTACCGCAGTTGTTAGTCATGACATGCAGATAGTTTGCTACTTTTATAGTTTTGTGAGTTCTATTTGTGTTTTGAATAAAAATATTTCCTGTATTTTCATAATTTTGGGTTAAGGCCTGTGTGGCGATAGAAGATGCAGCAATAAGTGAATCTGATTATCACAATAAATGTAAGCACGACATTACAATCTTCTAGTGTTACAGGGTGAGTAGGGTGTAAAAACAGTAATCCTTTTACTTGACAAAATGAACGATTTCTAAATTATTTACATTTGTAGCAGCAAAGTATCAGAATTTGATATTAATGTGAGATACCGTGGAAAAAGCGTTACAACTAAAGTTAAAACACTGCGCGCTCTGCTATATTTGTTCACAATGCGCACGCGCACAAGGCAAGCAACCCCCCCCCCACCCCCGCCACAACAAACACAAACACACACACACACAACACACGAGCGTGCCTACCAGTCCTCTCACAGAATTTAAGCAGCTCCAAAAATATAACCCAATACTGTAATTTTAACCAGACACAATATACCAATTGTTGCATGTACTAAGTCTGTAATAAGTAAGTGGCATTAATCCAAGGAGCGCGAGCACGACAAGAGCGCGTAAAGTTATATATATTATATAAACCAGAAGGAATATATATCTATATATATTATATATTGGGGTTGTTGTTGATTATCCCGAGGTGGCCTTTAATCTTGAATTTAATTCAACATTAAAGTGAAGCAGCAGTGAGAGAGGACAAATCGGATCAAAGGCCGCTGCAGTATTTGTGCACGAAAGAATGCTGATGATATGAATATACTGATAGACAGCAGAATAAATGAGCAGATCTCCACAATCCTGCGCTTGTTTAAAGCCCTGTCGCGTGTGCCCATATGAGGCGCTTCCAGCTCGGATCAGGAGAAGTTTTGGGACGGATATACATTAGGTGGCAGCAAAGAGACTATTTTTGAGCAAAGCACATACCACTAAGGCATGCATGCTGTATATATTAAATATTATATTGTGAATAAAAGGGTGTAAAAAGGGATGCCATTATTTTAATACACAAATGAGGAATTTAAAATGTCAGTACGTGAATCTGCATGTATTAAAGTAAATGTTTCATATATAGTGTAAGCAATATTAATTAAACAAGACTGTAAAAATATATAATCTAAAAGGCACAGTTTAATACTTTGTTTTTATAGGTGATTAATAAATCATAGTTAATCAAAGAAACAGTTTCTTTCTATTGAGGCAGATAACTGCATTGCTATGTTTTTCATTTACATGCATTCAGCTAAATGTACTGTAAAATGAAAAACTTAGCTGTATTATTAGCCTCCATCTTATATGCTCATTATAATTTGAAATGATGAGATTGCAATAGATGTGATTGTAATTTAAATTAGTCTATATTTATATTATATTTACTGTGAAAATCATTGTTATTCATCATCATTGTTTCTATTCATTTAACATGTCACGATAATTTGTCATTTCTACTTGTGTTATGAGTAATTGATATTTATTGATTTGAGTTTTCAGGCTTTCAACTAGATTTCTTCATCTGGACTCATCATTGCAAATTGTTACTTTGGCATAACTTTAGTCTCACTTAAATTTAAAGCAGAAAAGTTTACACACAATGAGATCAGGCCACATTTGTAAAAATAGAGATTGATAAGACAAGTTTTGCCCGACAACTCATGTTTTCCTGGTAATTCAATGTTGTGTGATGTGTATCTTACAGAGACTGTTATTTCCTCTTAGGCAACTATCTGAGAATGTGTTAGTGATTTGGTGTCACTTACAGCTAAAGTTTGCAGTAATTGCAGTTTCTTATTATGTGGAGCTGTCCGAGGTGCTGAAGTCTTACTGGAATCCTCAGAATTCAGTTCTGCCACTGTTGAAGCATTGCAGCAAGACTATAAGAGTAAAAAAGACAATTAAACCCCAAATTCCTTAATGTATGTGTCTAACTGTGCACACTAACAACAACTAGCTGAACTAAGACTAGGACATGTTGCTAACAATGTACTGAACCAGTTTTTATACCTGTTGATATTCAACAAAATTACTTAAAATAACACATACATGCAGTTAAGGTATAAAAAAAGTGATGAATGCAAAAAGAGAGGAAGTTACTCTGTTAAACGTAATAGCCTGCCATTGTTACCTTAAAGTATACATTTGAATAATAATTTTTTGTTGTTGCTGGTATAAATGAACGTATTTAGGTTAAGTCATTGATGTTAAATTATATATGTATTTTTTTACTTTAATCAAACCAGTTAATTTACAGTGTAGTAAGAGAGAGACACTTATCTTTCATGTATGTATTTATGCGTTTATATTAGTATTGTTTTGGACCTCAAATACAACATACATACACACACACACACACACACACACACACACACACTATATATATATAATCTATATATCTAATATAATATATATATAGATAGAACTTAATATATTATATAACATACATAGCAGTATATATATTTGATCAGGGGACCTAAAATATGCTTAATCTGATAACATGTAAATTAACTGTCCTTATTTAAATCAGAAATATTATTTGATTTGACTGAATCAGCCTGAATTTGTTTGGTTACACTAACAAAAGTCATTTTTAGGGGTCATATCAAAAAGAAATAAATCCTTAATCTCAGCTAAAAATACCATTTAATTGTCTGTATCTTAAATCAAAAGTGTGGGTGATACCTTTTCTATTTTTTCATGTAATATTTATTATCTAACAAAACACCACAGCAAAATGACTTTCCATTACATGCGTGAGGATGCTATTATTTCTAAATTCATAAAAGGATGATACTTTGGAGACATTGACTCGGTCAGCATTAAAGACTAGTCACCTGAGTGATTTACAGAATTTATGGCCCAGAACTAATTAGTCTTAAGTTTAATAAATACGTCATAAATTCAATCAGAGGCATATTATTGGATTAAGATTCATGGTTTAGGTCATTGAAATACATTTATTCCCACCAACTGAATTATTAGTGTGGAGACATAAATAACCTGGTCTAGCAGAAGTGATATTACTGCATAAACAAAGAACACACGGATGCTGTGTGACTGAAGAGACAAGGTGGAAGGGGTCAAAAAATAGGAGGCCAGCTAATCCTGGGGTGTAGGATGGGGGTTCGGAGGGAGGTTTGCGTTTCCCCCAGGGGAGAAATACATGCTGGGACACTTGAGGGATGGACAGACCGGGACAGTCGGTAACACTCAGGCTACTCTCACCATAGCCCCATGCACAATCCAAAACAATACACCCGAGCTATATCCGTCATCTCATGCTGGCGTCAGTCTGCTGTCGTCTGCCTCTCCTCTCCTCTCCTTTCTCTCTGCCCCTGCACTGTGTTGAAATAACAGCACGGCCAGTATGGCAGCAATGAAGCGTTGTTACACAATGTCTCTTGCTTATTATTACCCTAGCGTTCCAATGAGCACTGGAGACTGAGGTTGGGATGTGACCTTTGGCATCTTGTTCTCTTTTGAAGTGTGCAGTGGAAGTTACAGGGGCAGACTGCATCTGAGATATGAAACTTTTCCTCTGTGTCAGCAGGATTTGGGGATTTGGTTGCATGTTAGTCCTCTGTTTGTGTCTTGGAGCTGATTGATTGTTCTCTTTGATTTGGAACGGTCTCCTTCAACTCTTCACACTTTCTCTTTTTATGTCTGGTACTTTGTCATTCAGTTTTCCATGGGTGCTAAAAGAAAACGTTAATAACATTTGATATATAATGCATTATAAAGGCATTTTTAATGCATTGATTATGCCTTGTAATGTATTGTATGATCTTATGAACAATTGTACCACATTTATCACATACTGTATCTTTATATAGTATACAAAGTCGTGGCCTAATGGTTAGAGAGACGGACTCGTAACCCAAAGGTTCGAGTCTTGTACAGGCAGGGATTGTAGGTGGGGGGAGTGAATGTATGTACAGTGCTCTCTCCCACCTTCAATACCATGACTGAGGTGCCCTTGAGCAAGGCACCGAACCCCCAACTGCTCCCCGGGCGCCGCAGCAAAAAAATGGCTGCCCACTGCTCTGTGTGTGTGTGTGTGCGCTTTGGATGGGATAAATGCAGAGCACTAATTCCGAGTATGGGTCACCATATACTTGGCCACATGTCACATCACTTTCACTTTAGAAAGTTAGTTTCAGATGTAACAAGGAATCTG
Organism: Sinocyclocheilus anophthalmus; assembly: GCA_018155175.1. NCBI lineage: Eukaryota > Metazoa > Chordata > Actinopteri > Cypriniformes > Cyprinidae > Sinocyclocheilus > Sinocyclocheilus anophthalmus. Next base: position 88,292 of record JADLZN010011899.1, on the reverse strand, counting down.
CTAATATTATAATACACTTTTTGGTTGCAGCTTTGGTTTTGGTTATTTATGAAAATATATAATGCATTATAACATTATGAATACCTTTATAATGCATTATACATAAAGGCTTACCAAAATGGTTGTTGAAAATATCTTCATAAATGCAGTGTGAAAATTGGTGTTTTCTTTCTGTCGTTGAGAAACATATTTATAAATATGTTCTACAACTATATAAAACAAGGTGGAGAAGTTTATCAGTGACTGGTAAATGGAGCAACTTTTAGGATCACTGTGAGCAGGTGTGTGTGTGTGTGCATGTCTGGGTGTGTGTACTGAGGCATGGAAATTAAGAGAAATGAAGTGAAAGTAATGTTGGCAAACATGTGAATGTCGTATTCAGTATTTTGTGTGTGTATGAAGAAAGACAAAATAATAAGTATTTCACTATCCTGAAGGTTATAAAATAATGCACTTACAAATTTTGCACAATGACATTTTCACCTCGGGCATATCTAGAACTATCTATATCAGCATTACACAGCCTGCATCCACGTATTTTACTCCACTACTACATAGCATGCAACATGCTGTATCTGAAATGATGCCCAAAAAAGTAGTTTTTATGATACACTAGAGATGAACAATACCCTGATAAGGTACAGTACTCCCATTTGTTGAAATTCTGCTTTGCAGCTTTGCCATCCCATAATGCCTGAAAACTGAGAAGCCATTAAAAATATATCAGCTTGCTTTCAAGTTTTGAACGCGAAAGGACTGTTACACTGCCACAATAAGGGTTTACAAATAAACTTAAAAAAAATAAAAAGTGCCTTCAAAAGGCTAGAGTAAACTCAACCTGCCATACATTTTTTAAATATATGCTTTTTATATAGTGCTTTAACTTCACATCTGTGTGTGTTTGTAAAACTGAGAAGAAATATTAACCAGAATATTGCCATAAGACCCCTATTTACAGAATGAAAACCTCCCGTTAGAGACAATGGACGCACGAGTGTGAAGCGTACGCCGCAGCCGATTGGACAGGAGTTTTAAAAAGCAGACGCTGTCACTTTAAGAAGCAGTTCTTACCTGGACACCCGCCACACAAGGTAACTGACGCTTTATATCTTCAACACGCCTACATATATGTACACAAAGCTTTTAATCATCTCTTATGCATCAAAATGACATACGGTTGCCTTAAAAAGCATGTAACACATGTACATGATCAGTTTCACCCTCGTTTTAGTTTCATTTCAGTGTCGAGCGAGATTCTGAGATGAATAAATTCACCCACAACATCAACTCGAGAAAGTCAGAAAGATGTTGCGAACGAAGTGCGCGTGTATCAGATGCACGCGATTTCAAGATTGTCACACCGTCCCTGTATTCGTAACTTTAGCCCCTGTCGATGGGAATAATGCGCATTGTTTTAGCGCGTGGAGCGCTTTGTCCTTGAAATGTTTAGTAACATTGCGCTTGAGACAGACAGCGACGCGACGCCATGAGATCGATTCATTCCGTTAGCTTGCGAAATTGCTCAATTCTGTTGGAGAGCGACGTTTCTAGCGAGCACATGGTAGTGTGTCAGGTGAAAAGCACGCTGGATGTGTTATTGTATTTGATGGGACACCCACCAGGATAACGTCAGCTGAGAGCTGTAGTTAAATCAGCAACACATCTCGAGCTGCTCTGATGCCTCATGTCCTTGTTGAGCTTTGTTTATTTACAGAGGGGCCTGGTCCCACTTCACAAACATACTCAAAATGTGGGCCATCACTGCACCTCTAAGGTACTGTATTTTACAGGGCCATGTAGGAATATTTATGTATTTTGAGATATGATGATCTGTGCCAACAATTGTGCAGTCTGCACTCCGCTTGTAAGCTATACTCACAGATTTGTAACTGTAGCCTCAATTTTGCCATTTGTATTCATCAACTGCACCAACTGATATGTAGACCATACCCTTAGTTTAGACTAGCGGCACAACTGACTTAATTATGTCTCAAAATATAATCAAAATAGTATTTTTGATTAAGATGATACTTAGACAACTTATAGTTGTTAGGTATTGTAAAGTATCTTTTGTTGTTGTGCTGTCCCCTCCCCCCCCCCCCCCCCCCCCCCCCCCCCCCCCCACCCCCCCCCCCCCCCCCCCCATAAAAAGTGATGGTGGTGACAGATACTGACTGTTGTTATGGCAAATTGTTGAATTTGTACAAATTAATTTGAACATTTTTGTATAATCTGCTAAGCAGAGTGGTTGGGGGTGGAGCTTTAAGCTTACTGTTTAAAGGGGACATAACACACACAGTTTCACCCAATCTCTAGTAGAGTATCTATAGAGTAGTACTGCATCCTTCATATCTCCAAAAAGTATTTAGTTTTATCATATTTATAAAAGAAAGATACAGCTTTACAATTCTCTCCGCAAACAGCCGAGTTCCTGGAGGCATGCCGTGGGCAGAGCTAAAGATTTACAAGCGAGCACTTGAGCTCCGATTGCCAACAAAACGCAGACATTTGATGCAGTTTCACTTACCGTCTGCAGTTCTGAATCATGACCGGGATCTTTTATAGCTGGGACCGCTCCATCTTTCAGTATCAAACGATGTGCAAATACAGCGTCGAACTGGGCCTTGTTTATAAAACGTTAACAAACACACTTGTGAAACTCCGTTGCTGCCCTGAAAAACAAACTGCATCCACTGTTTACATAATGCTGGGTTCTTTAGGAAGCTGAACAAAGTTATCTTTCCCTTACAACCAAAAACACACTTCTTTGGAGACATTCTTCCCGAGCGAGTCCCGTGCAGCACTGTTGCTGGATGAAGCGCGTTGATGGGCGCAATCTCGTTCTCTCTCTGGTCGATGCGTGCATGGGCGCGTTCTTCCGGGGGATAAATGCCCATATTAGGAGTTCCACCCTTGTTTACGTCATGAAGAGCCACGATCGAAAAAACCTCTATGGGCGCGTTCTCGGGCGGATAAATGACCATAGTAGGAGTTCACCCTGTTTAGTTCATGAAGAAGCACGATCTAAAAACTCTCTGAAACACGGAAGAAGATTTTTGGCACAGAATCACTCCGTCTACGTACAAAGTATGCTCACTGTTTGGCGAAAGGTTCAACCCACGCCGTTCCCTCCCGCCTTAGCAATGAGAACAACTCTGGTACAACTTGAATGCATGAAACAGCATTGCACCCTTTAATGCAAATCGTACATTTTTTACACAAATCAGTGAAGTGACATGTGGCCATAGTATAGTATGGGACCCATACGCGGACGGGTGACATGTGACAAGTATGGTGACCCATACTGGAAATTAGTGCTCGCATTTATGCAGACCAACGGCCCCACACAGCAGTGAACACACCGGAGCCAGATGGGCAGCATTCTGCTGTGGCGCCTCGGAGCAGTGGGGTTCGGGTGCCCAAACGCGCCCTAGCCACGCGCCGACTCGTGAAGGGGATAACGATTCCGCTTGAGAGGAGCGTTTTTTCCTTTCCCCGACCCCCTCCCGACTCTCCCTAGCGACTAGCGTCTACTCCCCCAGCCAACAACAATCATGCCAGTACAGACTCGAACCCAAAAACATTTGGTTATGAGTCAGACTCTCTAAATCCCAAACTTTGGGTTACGAGTCCGACTCTCTAACCATTAGGCCACGAGTTCCCCCTCGAAATCAAATTATGCAAACTCATAGGGGTTGGCAATATGACCAGATTCTTATATGTTGATATTAGTAATTTTATTTCATGATAACGCTAACTATCACAATATAGTTATTTTTGCTTTAAATAAAGTCTTTATGATATCAACATTTTTGATACCAATGAAATTTCATAATTCTCGTCATCAATTTTAATATCAAACTAATACTTGCCTAACTAACATGACTAGGGATGCACCTAGTCCGATACTGGTCTCCTGTACTCGTACTCGCACTCGTTAAAATGCCCCGATACCAAACGACGATAACACACAGCATGTGATAAGCGCCATATTCAGACAAAGAAACACAGAACAACAGAAGGCAGAATGGAGTTATTAGAGATTAAGGATGTCTACGAAGTTTATGTATGCAATGAATATAATGTTAAAACATTCAGTATTAACGCCTGTATAACTAATGTGCGCGAGCTGATAAACAAATCACGCTGAGTGGATTGAGCGCGTGGCAGCGCAGATGCGCGAGCTTGTCGAGTGGATATATCTTTCTCACAGACATCACTGTAAAGTTTGTAGTTCGGTCGGATGTGTCAAAACAAGTAAGTAAAACAATGCACACGTTACTTAACGGTATCGACGCTAGAGAGCGGAGAGAGAGAAACTCTCAAGCTTACTAAAGACAAGTAAACAGTCAGTGATAAATAGACCTACATGGAAAAACCTAAAGCACTGGAAATAAGAAATACTACTTAAATTGTATTTCATGTAGGTCTATAAAAAAATGCATAATCTTCCCTGTGAAAGTTAAAGGGGTCATATGACGTTGCTAAAAAAGAACATTATTTTGTGTATTTGGTGTAATGAAATGTTAGGGTTAGTGTTAGGTCAAAAAACACATTATTTTCCACAAACAGTACATTATTGTTTCTTCTCTATGCCCCGCCTTTCTGAAATGCGTAGATTTTTACAAAGCACATCGTTCTGAAAAAGCAAGGTGTGCTCTGATTAGCCAGCTATCCAATGCGTTGTGATTTGCCGAATACCTCAAGCATGTGACGGAAATGTTACGCCCTTTACCATACTGTTGATGCCAGGGCCGGAGCGATGACCCGAAACCCATTATAAACGAGGCATTTGTTGCATCCAGTCGGGACATAAGTACTGATTATAATAACTTATACTGTCTTTTTACGCATTGCGCTGCATCGAAACATAAAACCATGTCTGCATTTGTAATCAGAAAAATGACAAACAACAAGCGCTACTCTAAACTGCCCAAAACTCGCATTTGAATCTTCAGTGGCAAATCCTTTAAATATAAAAAAAACGTACTTACAGGCTGTGAGTCAGCATTATTTGTCAGAACACCGGCATTGTAGGCTACTCTCCCAGGTAGGGATGGGTACCGAAACCCTGTATTTAATCGGTCCTGGGGCTAAATTATGAAAGACCGGAGTACCGATAAGCTCTGACATTAACGGTTCTGCTATCGGTACTGGAGAAATTAAGAAAACACACATACATTTATTATTGCTATATATACATTATCTTGCAAATTCTATCTCACCAGAGTCGCCAGCTGTTTTTCAAACATTTGTCTATGATGCATTTTTGCTATTCAGAAGCGAGATCGCGCTCACGCGGAGGAGCTTCAGCACGCGCAACATGAAAGCCCTGTTTAATTATGATAGAAGAGAGAACTAAACATTCAAACATCTGCTTACACTTTAGGCCTGTGGCGGTTTTATTAGGCTAATTTTATTTTTTATATTTCGATTTTGGCTTCTAAGGATTATACAAAAGAAGACATGAGGTAAAGCTATTAAAAAATTTGCAGCGTTCGTATCGCGCAACTTTCTTTCCCTTCACAGCGGTGCGCATTCGTTCCTCCCTAAAACCCAAACTTAACGTCAGAATCAGCTCAATCGGTGATTGTTGTAAGATGCCGTCTTTACTGTTGCTAAATTGCGGGACATGTTTGATAAAACGTTGAAAGCACGATCGCCACAAGAGACGCTGTTCCTCAGGCTGAAATGTGTGCGCGCGGCACGCTCCAAAACGGACAAACAAATTACACTTTGAGCTTCGGGCGAATGTCCAAACGATCAAATACACACACAAATGTCAAAATGGCCGGCTTGGAGAGTATTTACTTAAACACAGTTTATGTCTTAAGTGGAGGAGAACAGTTGGGAGAAAATCCGATGTGTGTCAACAGACTGGCGCTTGGGCCATCAAAATGCAAAGAGAAAATCACTCACAGCTCTTAATCTGAATAACGTTATAGCTTTAATAAGCATTAATCTGTCAATACATACACTGAAAACTATGCCGTGTTAATTTACATTTGATTACTTTTAGATTTTTTTTTTGTAGGCTATTACTTACCTGAACATTAATGTTAGTAGACCTTCATGGAAAATTTAAAGCATTGTTTATTTCATTTGTATCTTTGTTTTATTTGTATTTGTCAGTTTGTTTTACTTTGTTTCTTTATTCATGTTTTTACTGTATCTTATCTTATGCATAAAACACTAAAAATGCCTGCACACAGGTGCATTTACAAATTTATGTATATAATTTCATTAAATATTTATCTTACATTTCAGAATATAAATCAATGTTAATTCAGCTCTTAATTTGTAATATATATATATATATATAATAAAAAAGACGTAAGGAATACCGTTAAAGTACGGAATTGATAAGCGTATTGGACGAGTAGTAATACCGGTTAAACCTTAACGATACCCATCCCTATACAGGTTCAGGAAAACAAGTCCTTCGTAGTTCTCAAGTTTTCCTTTCTCTTTGGAGAGTTTGGAATAGATAAGATCCCTAAAAGTTGCAAAGATAAGGTCTCTAATCCAAAGACTGGTCCACGCCCTACTAAAACGCCTCGTTTAAACACGCCACCACATGTCTACGTCACTGTGTGGAAAAATTTGCATAACGCCGCCCAAATGTTCACGCTAAGAAAGAAGGTGTAACTTTTATTCTCGTTGTAGTATTGTTGCCGCTGCCATGTCATGGAGATGCTGTGTGTTTTGTTGTGAAAGCGAAACTTTTTTGTTTGGCCTTCCAAAAGAGGACACATTTAGAAATCAGTGGTTAAGTTGTATTTACAACACTGTTCCAGAACAGTTCAACCCAAATAAAACTTCATGTGAGTGTAACCGTGATAGAGACAATAGTACAAAATCTGTACTGCCCCCTACAAATTCATACGGAACTGACATTTAATAAAATAGGACAGTTGTTTTTTTTTTTTTTACCCAGCAAAAAGCTACAACACTTTGTACTAGCAGAAGGTACCACACGTTTATGCTGGTTTTGACCCACACTGGGTAAGATTTGTTTTAATTATTATATTGTTTATTATTATTATTCTTATTAGTATAAAGTGTGATATATATTTACTAAAATTCATATTATAGACACATTTATACTAAAACTAATAATACTTATTAGAGTAGGTTAGATTAGTATATATTAATATGTTAAATGAGGCACAGTGGCACATATTTTCAAAGTGGGCTAATGGTCCACAAATATATTGGTAATGATTAGATAAACTGAGGGTACAGTATATAAGCTGAAAATATTAACATTCGTTTTGTCTCAAAAACACAGTTAAGTGCTAAACTCGATTGCCCGCCTTTGTAGCTTTTCTAACTGTAAGTTGTTATTGTATGGAAAAGGACATCGTGAGCATGCTTCAAAACATCTCCTTTTGTGTTCTTCAGAAGAAAGATAGTCATACAGGTTTGCAGCTACACAGGGATGAGTAAATGATGACAGAAATATCTTTTAAATGTCAAAGGATATGCAGTTTTTCTCCAACAGCCCAGGTTGTAAATTCATTGCAAGTATAAGTGCATTATGTAGCAATAGATGCAAATATTACTCAAACATAGTCATGTGTCATCCAATGCTGCTGTTTAATTTGAGAGTTACAGTCTCGGCTCAAATCCTGCATTGAGAAGTGAGCAGAAATGCTCGAGTGTATTTCCAGAAACATGAACCCTCTTGAAATAGCTGTTTGTTTGTTTATAGAAGTCTGGTTTTGGGGAGGTTGAACAATCAACATTTTTCACATGAGACAGGCATACATCAGGGACCACAGATCCCAGAGGCTCCCGGCTGGTGACAGTTAGCCCCCTAGACCGGAGATCCAGGCTCCTTCTTCCTTGAAATGTGATGCTTCTGCTTTTCAGTAAAGCAGCTCTTTTCTGCCGGCTTGCAATAGGAGATCAGCCAGTGCTGTGTGCTAGTACACAAGCGAGAGGGAAAGAGCTGGTCAGCTTGCCCAGCAGCCTCTTTTCTCTCTCTCTCTCTCCTTCTCTCGCTCTCTCTCTTTCCTCCCTCCTTTTTCTAACCCTCACTTGCCAAGCTAGGGTCCTGCTTAATGATTTTGAGAGAAACACACAGCCCCTGATTCAGGCTAGCTGAGGGAAAGCAAGCAGGCTTTTTTTGTGTGTGTTTGTGGTCGCTGCACTGGGAAAGGGGAGGAAAAGCGAGAGGCAGGCGGCAGGCGGACGGATGTCCTTGTCCTTGAAAAACTGCACCAGAGAACTCTTTGAGGGAAGCCAGGATCCAGCGTAAGTAAGGCACACCTCTGACTGGGAGGGACAGCGGGGTGCATGGGAGACCTGCTGCTCTGTGTTGACCCACCAGGCTGGACTGAGCCACGGTGGTTCTGGATATGTGGTGCTTGGTTTTTTAAATGCTTAATGCTTTTGACAGGGGATTAGGTGAAACATAAAATGCCTTATGTCTCTGAAAAAGCCTGCCAAACTTTTTTCTGTGAAGCTTACGCTCTGTTGTAGTACAAAGCCAGGTAATCTCTGTTTCACTGCGAACTGATGCACATTGTCACAATATTGTAGCCTGTCATGATTTAGTTGTTTAATGTTGCATTATAATAGGACAAACAATGCTATGTTACATACGTACAAGGACTACCTGTTTATAGGCCATGATTTTATTTGTAAACACTGGAGTATCGCTTAAGATTACGTGTCGTGGAAATCATGGCAGTGAGTTTGCAAACATAATACAGAAATGCAAATGAGCGCATGTTTCAATCCCACTGTATTTATGTAGAGCACGAGGGATCTTGTTGTAGCTCTGTGACTGCTCTGCTAGCCAATCCAGGTCAGCCAGTCAATAATTCCCTCATTCTTACCAATATGGAAAGTTTGCCACCAGCTAAAGAGGCTTTTCTGGTCATGTTAATGCATACTATGTGCAACCAGAAAGGTTTGGATGGATTTTTTTTTTGGTGGATAAACTGCATCCCAGCACCCTGTTTGCTGTGTATGCATCACTCCCTAATTGATACCCGGAGATTTCTGAATGTGGATCGTCTATTAATACCACACCAGTGATGCCTGCCACAGCTCTGCTTCATGTTTGCTATGAAAACTATAGATCCGCTGTTTGTAAACTCATAATTTCTCTATATTGTCTAGTGGTCATAGTTGTGAACATCAAAAATGGACAGCAGTGAATAAAGATAATTGTTGTGCAGATGTACAGGTATTTGTTAGGGATGCACAATATATGGGGATCATATAGGTTATATGTGGATTATATATATTTTTATTATTAATTGATATTTTTTATTTTAATATTTTTACATTTTAGTATGACATTTCCATCAGCTAAAAAACTCATGAAATTAATCTCATTAATCTACTTAAGTGATACCACTGTTTAAATGTATTTTTACAACATTCCAAATGAATATCACTTTTTCGTACTGTCATATAATTGGAGTAGTGGTAGAATCAGCCGAAATGTAGTTTTGTGCTCTTATTTGATAGATATTATTATAATAGATGATGAAATTCACGGTGCAATTTACAGGAATAATTTCATTTTTTTTGAAAATATATTAAAATAAAAATAAAAAATGTTTTCACAATGTTACTGTTTTTATTGTATTTTTGATCAAATAAAGGCAGCCTGTGTGAGCAAAAGACCACTACAAGCCTATCTATCTATTATTATCTATCTATTATATATATATCTACTATCTATTAATTTTTAATTTGGTTTAAAATTCGGAGTTTTATATACTGAATCTATTGTTCCCATAAAAGAATATATTTTACTGCTAATCCTGGTTTGCTTGGCAAGGAAAGGGCCTCCGAAAAGACAATACAATACAAGTTTATTTGTATAGCACATTTAAAAACAACTGGTGTGGACCAAAGTGCTTTACAAGGCTAAAAGAAACAGGCAATAAAGACACAAAGCATTTACCACTAGAGAAACAATAAAAGAAGGTTAAAAATAAATAAAATCCTAAAAAAAGCATATACATATATAACATATATATATATATATATAATTATATACAAAACACATATACATATATACATATACATATACATATCAATACACATCCATACATACATACACATAAAATAGAGGACAAAAGCTAGAATCAAAAGATATTAATGCCAATACGAGTCAAGGGATATTGAAAGCAACGGAAAAAAGGTACGTTTTCAAGGCGGATTTAAAAGTTGACAAGGTTTGGGCGGATCTGATGTAGGCTGGAAGGCTATTCCATAATTTAGAACCTATGACCACAAATGCGCGATCACCCCTATTTTTAAGTCTGGTTCTAGGGACATATAGTATATCAGAGTCCCTAGATCTAAGTGATCTAGACTGAGAAGGAGGATGCAGTAGTTCAGATAGGTACTGTGGTGCCTGGTTCCGCAAAGACTTAAAAACAAATAACAAAACTTTGAAATCAATTCTGCATTTGACTGGTAGCCAATGAAGTGAAATCAGAACCGGTGTGATATGATCACTTTTACGCTTCCCTTTGAGGAGCCAGGCTGTGGCATTTTGAACTAACTGTAGGCATGTCACACATGTCTGAGAGGCACCAATGTACAAAGAGTTACAATAGTCTAGTTGAGACTCGAGATGTTACAAATGCATGCATGACAGTTTAAAAAATCTTACCAGATAAAAAGGGCTTAACCTTTGCTAAAAGACGAAGATGATAGAAACAAGACCTAACCACAGCACACATCTGCTTATCAAATTTAAGACCGTTATCAAGCAAAACCCGCAGATTCCGAACACAGGTGTTACTGTAAGGTAACAGAGTATCGAGATCAACATCATGAATGCTGTGATTATTTGAACCAAACAAGATAATTTCAGTCTTACTCTCATTAAGACTTAAGAAATTACTTTTTTGATGAGTTTCAGGTCGTCTAAGCAGTCTAATATAGGCTTAAAGGCATGCTTATCATCACGCTTTAAAGGCAGATAAATTTGTGTGTCGTCAGGATTTCCCGTAGACTTTGAGCAAAAATGATCTTCTGATTAGTATTCCACTGTCATAATGTATCCGTCAAGTTTACAAGCTCACCTTCTTCCCAATGTATTCTGGGGCATGGTACACAGCATGTCGCTTTTAGTTCAGCAGGATTTGACTCTGGAGTTGCCAGAGTAGCCTATGCATTAATTTCTGAACACTGAGGTCTTTTGACTCCCTGGGAAGTTGGGGATCCACATAACATGCGGTTACTCGTTCGCATATGCATCAATTCATTATCTTGAAAAGAGGTATTTAGATTGTTAATCCTGAGTATTAAGACTCTGAATTAAGAAATGTGTATTACCTCGCACCCACAACCATAAACGCTGTGGCCGAGATAATCCTGTCCAAGTATGTAAGTTACTGAGTAGATGGAGTCAATCGGTCAATTATTTATTTATGTAATTTTCCATTTTTTATATATGTGAGATGTGTATTGTGTTGTGACCTTTTTTTTTTTTTTTTAGCCAATCCATATTTATTATTTTTAGTTTGATGTTTTAGCCTAGAGTATGTTGTGCTGCTAAGGTGTGTCGGTGTTTGTAACTTTCAGCCTTGTGAAAGGCCAGTTTGAAATGTGGCTTGCTGCAGGAAATTAATCTTCTATGGTTTATTAGTGGAGGCCACACTCTGAAGTATCCTTCACCTTTTGAATAATTAACAAGCAAGCTAAACAATGTGGTAGATAGATGCCATAAATCTGAAGGCCGTGGAGAAATACTCCTGGTCTAGCATTCATAAAGAGTCTCAAGCGATCTAAACAACGGTGAAATTAGATGAATTAGTTGTGTTGTTGCTTTTGGCACCTGCAGTCTTAACGCTACTTGTAAAATAAACAAAAAAGGACCCATCAGACCGGTCATTCCTTTCCATATTCTCTCACCTCATCCTTGGCTGGATGGCTCCAGTGTTTTCTTTAAGACTAAGAGCTTTGTGTTAAAGCTACTCTCAAATTCTCAACAGATCGATACCTATAGATCCTCTAATTGGAAGCCATTAGTTATGGGGTTTATAAAGCTAGTAATTATTGTGTGTAATCTTGCAGAAAATTAAATTTGTGTACAGTGTATTGGAGAGAAGATTTTTTTTCTGCTGCATTTACTATCTGTCAGGTGCTGCACGGCCCTACTTTTTCATGTGCAGAGCCAACTTTATTTTTTCAAGCATAATACACTGTTTTAAAACAACTGGAAGCTGTTTCTGGATTAGGCTTTATGAAAGAATGAGGGAGTGGATCTGTATTCTTTTGAGAAAACAAAATGCAAATAGAAAGTTCAAAAGAATAGCTTTTATTTGAAATAGAAATCTTTTTTCAACATAAAGGTCTTTGCTGTCATTTTTGATCAATTTAAATGTGTCCTTGCTGAATAAAAGTATCCATTTCTTTCAAAAACAAAATAGTACTTACCCCAAACTTTTGAACAGTAGTGTCGAACACTAACTAACATGTAAGTGTATAGGAGGAAGGAGGTAAAGTGAATGTCTGAATGAAGTTGTCACAGTGGATTGTCTATGGGAAGATGAACGGGCCACAGGCAAACACACACAGTTGTTACAAAAAAAAAGGAGTAAGACTTGAACTGCTAATTCTAATGGTGCTTTAATTTTACTGTTATTTCAGATAACTGTGTATACAGTACATCTAGATGGCAAAGTCATTGGAACGTTTTTAAAGAAATGTTTTGTTAAGCTCTATCGACAGCATCTGTAAAATCAAACAGTGTACCTGTGTGTTTAAAATGGACGTTTATAGGCTGTCTAAGAAATTTAACACAAACCATTTGGCATAAATATAAAGCTCATGTTTTCATTAAAAAAGCACTTGGCTGTACAAATTCTTTCACACACAGTAACGTGTTGAGCTGCAGGGGTCCCACAGTCATAGAATCAATACTGTATCAGGAGATTTTAATATTGTTATTTCCAGTGGATAGTGAATATATTTTATTTTCCCCTAGAAATATTTTGGATAAAAATAGTAAATCTTGAAATTTTGTAAATGGAAATGTAAAAACAAACAAATAAAACGAGAATTACCAAAAAAAAAAAAAATATAATATTTTTTTTTCCACTTTAAGTAGTCTAACATTACCCAACCCATAACATTCTTGTTAAATTTTAGGTTTAAGAAACTTCCCGTGTAATCCTGACAGTTTGTTGTGGCAGTAATTAGAGTAGGCTTTATTCTATGTGTATCAAAATCAACATTTAATTAAAGGATATGTTGTCATTAATATTACCTGGTACAGCTCTTAATGCATTGACCCAGAGAGATTTGCATAATCCCCCAAAAAATCTCAATGGTTACCAATATAGCAGAAAGCACTTTGAAAGTGGTGCACAATTGCTGCGCAACAATAGAGGATCAGATGATATTGTGTCTTTAACATTCTGGGTATGTTGTTCACCGGTCTAGATTTAGAACTGGACCACTAACAGAAAGCATTGCACCTGGTACAGTGTGCCTGCATGACCACCTCTTTTAAAATAGGTCCTGTATTATTATTATTTTATTTATTTATTTATTTATTGCGTTCAGGAGTATAACCTAAAAAGTTAGGTCTGTTAGCTTAGCTTCACTCACAGTATTTTCAGCATAAACTAACCAGGCTGATATGCAAAGCAGCTTTTGTTTAGCTGTGTAAATGAAAATTGCTAATCAATTTTACCCCTTATTTCATGGCCTGTGCTTCTGCCCCACCCCCACCAGCTGGTTAATCATGCACAAGCTGAACACTTCATTACCCAGGACATGTTTGCCCCTTAGCACTTTCTCGCTAGTAAATTAGTTCTTTCTATTTATACAGGTATGGCAGGTCAGAGGTCTCCGGGTTGCAAAAGGTAAAGGGATGAATTTAATATAGCGCCAGGCTCTTCTGGCTGAGAGCCTCCCAGAAGAAAAGCCCTCCAACTTAAACAGTTTCATAAGGAGAAATGAATTGGCACTGTAGGAGTGCGGCTCTTTTTGTTCTAGCCTCAGATTGGTCCTGCTGTGTTCTTTCTGTGTTGCACTGCGTGTCCTTTGAAGCCATGAGCTCAAATCTTGGAAGCCTGTTTCCTACCCAGTGCCTGTTCTATCTGCCTCCGCACCTTCGACCAGGTTGTTTTTGTGGTTTCATCACGTTTTTTTTCTGTAGCTGCATTGAAGTGATTCCCTATTTTGCTCTTTCTGCAAAGAATACTTGTGAAAATTGCGGGAGAGCCCCAGAGATTTGAGAGAGAGCAGTGTTTTATCTCCATGTAATCCCAGAGTGACATTGTGTCATCTGTATGACGAAGCTAGTCAGAGTCCGGGGAGCTTCATCTGAGCTTTATAGGGGATGAGGCGAAACCGATCCGTTTCACCCAAAAGTTGTTTTCATGTATGCATCTTTTAGTTTTTGTTGACCTTTTTTTTTTTTTTTTTTTTTTTTGTCAAGTGATGGTCACAAGTGGTGTTGTTGTACTTGGAAACAGTTGTTCTTATGCCCCAAAACCATTTTACTTGATGAGACTATATATATATATATATGAGTCTGGGTAGTTTACTTACAAATTGTAGTCCATTACTGATTCCAAATTACATGATAAAAGTTGTAGTTAGTAACCTAATCCATTACATTACACATATTAGGTAATATATGTAAAGGAACTGCAGGGGTTCATGAGTTTAATGAAAAGCTCTAATTTTATTAAATGATAACAATGAAAAAACATTTAAAATCATTTAAAATATATATTTTTAAATATTTTATTGTGTTTGCATGTCATGTGACCAATCACCAACGTCGAGAACCGTGAACATGCATTGCGATACCAATAACTACATTTAGTTAAAATCTCAGGGGTACTTCAAGTAAATATATTAGCTGAAAGAGGTTCAGATGACAATACATTTTGTAAATGCCTGTATTACATGTAAATAAGAAATAACGTGAATGTGTGCATTTTAATGTGTTTTAAAGACAAAGTCCAAAAATATAGTAATATAGATGGTTAAAGTCATCATAAAATTAAGCTTTAGCGTTAGTTCTGGCAGGTCATGTGAGTCAAGCTTGCATCAGCTGATCCTCAGCTGATCACATCTACCTATAGGAATCACAGCACTATCGCGAGAAAAAAAAAAACATTTCTATATAAGCTGTCTTCAGTATTATTCACAGCTTTTCACTTGCTTCGTAGCCAATTACCCCTCCTCCATCCCCTCTCCACTTTCGCCACAGTCCGGACTTAGCTTTCTGATATTCCTTTCTTCATACCTCCTTTAGCTTGATTAAAGTGTTACACTTAAATATCATTGAGTACATTAATGATATCTGCTTTGTTCTGTTCTGTTTACCCTGGGGGGGGGTTAATGCTGCTCTCCCTGCTCATTCATGACAGGCTGCATGGATGGCAGGGAGGTTTTTGCCCAGAACAGAACCATACCGCCAAACCAGACTTTATGCTAAGTATCTATAATTTTGACGATAGTGGTCCTGACAGAGATGGTTCAAAGTAATATAACCTTACTGGTGATCATTTCAATAAAAATATGTCTTCATCAGTATTGATGGAATGTTGAACACTCTTAAAACCTGAAAATAGTTGTGTAAATCCGTTGTCAAATGCTGTGGTAGTTACCTGACTAATGACGGTCTTTGTTGAATGTCCAATTCCACAATGTAAAAGATTAAAGAGGAATTAAGAGATCATTAAATATGAGTAATTTATTTCTATTGTGTGAATATGTAGTCATGTAATCAATAGAAAAAGTAACTGTAGTCCGATTACGAGTATTTAAAAATTTAATTTTATCTAATTACTAGAGATGCACCGAATGTTCGTCATAACCGTCAAATAATAAGAAGCCGAATAATCGAAAAGACGAACAGAAATTGTACCGAACAATTCTATACACGATCATAGCAACACGGCAGAGTAAAGAAGGCGCGCACGATCTATGCAGCACACACATCAGCAGTGTGGAAGCATTTAAACTGTCGGAGAAAGATGCAAAAATCATTACAAGCACCGACAGCGAGAGACTGTTTAGTACTGCATCGCATGTCTTCAATGAGAAGAGGAAGGGGTGATTGTCGCTGGTTACTGCATGATGATTGAAATAGCAAAATGGCCTTAAACAATCAGTAAAATTAGTAAAATCTGTAAAAACAATAGAAAATTTTATGTTTTCTAAATCACACGCGCATTGCATGTATTCTGACAGCGCATGCACGAACTCACAGCAGATCTGCTTGTTAACCAGGGTTCAAATTCCAATGCGCGAGGAAAATCTGCACTGATACAGTCGTCAGTTGCATTTTTATGAATTTTTACAAGGCACGTGACAATGCGATACATACGACGTATTCGTAATGAGACTCATTTATAAATCTGTTGTCAACAAAAATAAGCATTGAGGTCTTCCTGCGCGTTTCTGCCTAAATAAAAGTTGAGAAAAAGCAAGTACTCCTATCAACATTAATAAATGTTAGTATTGTAATTTTACTGTTGTTCTGTAAAATAAAATAAAAAGTAAGACAATAATAATGATAATAATCATTATAACAGCTCTGTTTTAATACATTTATTATAACATTCACACATAGTGTTCAAATTAGGATCTGTAATATTTTCTAATGTTTTAAAAGAAGTCTCTTCTCAGCAAGGCTGCTTTTAATTGTTCAGTAAGAAATACATACCTAATTCAAGAAGGGGGTTTGATGGCCAAAAAATATTATTTTACTAACTTATTAATTTTAAGTTAAATTGTGCTTTGTTGGTATAGTGTCTGCTATAATGTTAAAAATGTTCAGTGTTAAATATTTTTAAATTGTTGTTTTGTAATTGATTTTTTTTCTTTGAAAAGTAAGACAAAACGGTAAAAAGCACATTTTGGCTTTTTAATTTATGCAATGGTGAATTTTTTTTTTTGGCAAAATACATGGGGAAAAAAACTCAAAAAACCGTGTTCTGTATTCTGCTTTCGGCCCAGTGTTTAATTTTGTTCGGTTTCGGCTTCAGCCAAGAATTTTCATTTCGGTGCATCCCTACTAATTACAAGTACTTAATTTTTGGAATCTAATTACGTAATCCAGATTAAATTTATTTTGTAGTAAAATCACAATACTAATATTTAGGAATGCTAATATTTATTTGCAATTATGAAACTATGTTCTGTTTTTAAATCGCATGATAAAAATCTAAAATTAATAGTTTTTGATCAGGCTTTGAGGAAGCACAGTTTGAACCAGCTAATTATGGTCTTCAGGATTACTGAAAGAAAATTCATAATCTTCATAAAACAGTGGACAAAAAGTACAGAATGACCTACTATTGCCGAGAGATTCTGAAGTGTGCAATCACTGGTTGCTTTACTATCCCATGAGACCACAGGATAGGAGTTGTGAATGGCAGTGAAGTGACGCAACTGACTCTGAAAGTCACATGATGTTACACTACACACTTTCACACTGTTTATAGAATGTACTTTTAAAAAAAAGTCACAAAGTTTTCATTTCTAATCAAATGCAGTAGCTGCTAAAACTGTATGCTATTTCGAAAGCATAGCATAAAAGCTTCCAGACAGGTGCATTTGAAACTGTTTGGAGCTAAACTCTAAAGAAAGGTATCCCTCCAGGAGCAGGACTGGGCACCCCTGGCCTACGCAACTTTAGATCACCATTTCCACATCTGTAACTACACTATCAAGCTTCTTAAGAGAAGCAGATTGCTTTGAGGTTAAAGCAGCCCCCTAGTTCCTCATCAGAGATGTGGACCACAGCACTTCACTCCTGACCCGGTGCAGTTATAAGAAATCTGGCTTGAGAAGCCCATCAGCTGCTTAGGAAATGTTCTCAAGAGGTCCCTCAATCTGGCTTTCCTCATCATCTGTCCCCCTAAAAATATGACCAATGCCACCTTCTTACCCTGATCCTTCGGCATCTGATTTCATCTCGAAGACCTATTTTTAATCCGGGTGCAGTGCAAAGACATTCTTCCATTAATTCATTAAATGACCCAGCTGTGCCGTGCTGTGTCATATTTTCCTTTGGCCCTCTCACTATGCATTGCTGAGGAAAGTGCTCGGCTCCATGCTGTTGATTCGTTCCTGGCCGCAAGCCTCGGATCACATCACAACTTGAGTATTTTCATTGAAACAAGAGCACCCTCATCACGTGTATTTACATATAAATATATACGCTTGCAGTAGATGGACAGATGGCTAAAAATGGGGCGTTGGGTGGGGGAGTCATGCCATTTTCCAGTCCGTTCTGAGGTTACTAATGTTTACATCCAATAATAGCTGGTACGCTCATCTTCTCACATTTGGGAGCTGCGACGTGCCTGCGATGCTCTTCGGGCTTTGCAATGGAAAGCCAGCGTTTCAATTACTTGTGCCAAAGATTTAGATTAGCTTGTCCCAAACTAGAGGAGTTACTCTTCATATATGGTTTGTCCAAAACTAGAGAAGGTAATTCACTCTTCATATATGGATGGCAGTAGCTGCTAGTGTGCTACTGGAAAAAGGTAAATAAATGATTAATAAAAGACTTGCATTGTAGTCTTTTTTTCTTCATTTTTTTGATGTACACCGTAGATGGCTCCTGCCAGAACGGTTAGCATCTAGCTGACCTGAATTCTTTTGCTCATAACAGCCCTGGGTCTGATGACACTTTCAAGCTAGCACAACATCCCAGAATGATTCATGCTGAAATATGAATAAGGCTATAGGCATAGGGGTGAATTTGAAGGGATGCCGGTGACTTCACCAGACATTGGGTGTAGATTGATGAAGTGGAGTCACAGGAGATTTCAAGAAATTGTATGTGTACAGACTGACACAAGAAGCTTAGCTACTCATGGCTAATTTTCAATGTTGTTATGTGTTGTACAATAGTTTAGTCATAGTTACTGCACTGACAAAGTGCTTTATACAGTCTCTGATAGTATAGAATTTGGAGGGCCATGGGATGTCTACATGGTGAAAATGTGCTTTCTTCATTTTGTGTGTATATAATAAGCATATATATTTTTTAAAGTACTATACATTTCTTTGTAATGTAACTTTGGCCTCTTCATTGCCAAGTGTGGTTGATACAAAATTGCATTTACAAGTTACTTTTTATGCGTGTGTGTTTATTGTTCAAATGTTTGAGATTTTTTTTTTTTTGAAAGAAATTAACAATTTTATTCAGTAAGTACAGAGTAAATTGATCAAAGGTAACAGCAAGGTAATTTTTTTTAATGTTACAAAAGTGTTTCAGTGCAAGGTAATGCTGTTCCCTGTGTACAGCCTGAAAAGAATTGTCATAGTTTCCACAAAATATTAAGGAACTGTTTTCACTGTTGATAATATAAGAAATGTTTCTTGAGCAGCAAATCAGCATATTAGAATGATGTCTGAAGGATCATGTGACACTGAAGACTGGAGTAATGATGCTGAAATGTGAATACCTTTGCTGTCGAGGAATAAATAACTTTTTTTTTTAAATATTGAAATAAAAATTGCATGTTTTTTTTCAAATAGTTATTTTAAATTGTGATATTTCACAAATTATTGTAATTTTGAGCAAGTAAATGCAACTTTAGTGAGCATTAGAGACTTTTAGAGACTTATGTTATTTATTAGTGTGCTTGCCTGCTTGTTCACTCAAAATGAAGTTTTTTTACACCAAAAATGTTTATAGTGCACCTTTGATGATGTGATACGTATTTAACAACAATAACTGTATTTAGCAATAATAACTGAAGAGTAATTTTGGTATTATGGCAGAAACTGGTCACCATGCTGAATATGTGTATGCCGTACTGCTACAGTTTACTATATGTGAGGGTTTACTACTTTCTACTCCTCGCAACACTTCAGATTATGTCTAATTAGCAAATATGCCAAAATGAAACGTGCAACAGGGAAAAGGCAATGATTTTAGACATTTAAACAGAAGTAGAGCACATGCGCAGCAGTCTCCATACAGGCTTCTGTGGCCCCAGTGCCATAGATAAGACAGCAGAGTGCAGTGCGAGCACCACAGTTTCCCGAGTGACATCAGCCGCTCTGTGATCTGGCACACTTTCATTCGGTAACAGATTAAAAAGCCTCTTGGTGCGCTCCAACTCCGGAGCGCTCGCTCTCTCAGGCAGAAAGAGGGTGAGGGAAACGAGTGAATCCGAGTGATACTGGAGCTCTGTGTGCTTCAGGCTGTCCCTAACTGCATCTCTCTTACTATCCATCTTTCACATATACAGCACACCATCACACTCCTTAGTTCACAGGAAGGGTATATAATGGAGAAAAAATACAGAGGAAAGCTAGGGACCAAACTTTGTGTATGCACGTGGTGTTGGAGAACGAAAGCTGCTAATCCGTCGTGCTGGTCGAGTGGAAAGGGCAGACATATTTATAGCAAACTGAATCACTCGCCTCACAAATGAACATTGAGCTCCGGCCGTGATATTTCAGTTCTACAGTGCAAATACAGCAAAGCTCCATGTAAACTAGACTTAAGACACTGGATTCTGCAACTGTCTCTTTCAGTGCAAAGGTGCTCTGGGGAAACAGGTGGTGTAGATATGAAGCATATGAACCTTGTTTATTCACCCTCTGACGTAGTTTTACCTGTTCTCTCGGCTATGAAGTCAAATTAGATACGTTTTCTGAGAATGCAATCATTTTTAAGAGTGACTCAAGGTGTATCTGATCATTGTTGAATGAAGTACAAGTTAAAGGCCTAACTGCTTCCTTATTAATTAATCACAGCCTTGTAGTAAAGGTTGGTTCACCTTTGACCTTTTCTGACTTCTCCAGTGGCAGCTGCGAGAATTTATAATATTCTCTTATGCTGCCATAAGCATTTCTTCAGTTGATGTGCTAAATAAGAACAGTGAAATGTTATAATATTGTTATTAAAGTATACAGTTTATAGATATATATATATATATATATCGATATATATTATATTATATATATATATTTTTTTTTTTTTTTTTTTTTTTTTTTTTTTTGTTTTTTTGTTTATAATACGCTGACGTATCACCGATAAAGGAATTTATTTCATCATGGACTAATTGTTCAAAATCAGCTGATGATCAGGGCCGATGTGAAACGTGTCAGACTGCAACTCATACTGTGTGTGAATAAAATCTCTCTGTTGAATTTAGGGCTGTCAAAATTAACGTGACAACATTAACAGCTGAAAATAGCACCCGTAGTTCAAGCCAGGGTTGCCAGATCTGCAGTTTTTTTCTCCATCAAACATTATTTCTAGCTTGCCTCCCATCCAAGGGCAAAGAGCTTTTGTGTTTTCAGGTTACTTCTGGTATGAAACAAAGTCTCAGCTTTCAAATTCAGTACATTCTGTCACAAAATTCAAACAATTAATGCCATTTTGATGCTTTTAAATGTGACATGACAGATCGCTGTAGCACCTCAGGTTAAGCAGCAGCGCGGAGCCCAAGTCTCTTCCACTTTAATAAGTTATAGCGCAAAATAAACATGAATGAACATCAGAAGGTATGTTGAAAGATACAGTATAGCTTACCAAAATGTATCATGTCTTATGTAATTGCTCAGAAAGATGCCAATAAATCAGATTGTGAACAGTATGTCACTTAACGTGGCATTTACCTCAGCAAAGTTATCCACTGTTCACAGTTCATTAGTTAGCTATAAACCAACACTAAAGAGGAGCTTTTTTGTACTAATTATATATGTATGTTTGAATAAATCTGGAATACTATGTGTAAATGAGTTGTAAACAGACATTTCAATTTGAGTGTAATTATTTGAGTGTAATTATGATATCTGAAAATAAATAGCAGTTGAATGTAATAGCTCTGTTGTTAATTGTAACCTTTAATATTATAGTAATGTGCCAAATGATAGGGTTCCATCGGCATCAGTTAGGAGAGATTTTTTTCCTTAAGAAAATCAAACTGTCTGTATCGTAAGATATCATTCGGAATAATCAGCTATCAGTATCGGCAGAGAAATTCAGTATTGGTGCATCTCTAATATATATATATTACATCTTACAATCCTCTAGCTTTCTTTACACCATCTGGTCAATATAAACCGGAATAGCAGTGCCTATTGTCTGGTCTTTTCCAGCATTTTCCAGTGTTGCTCAGAACGAGTCTGTACTATTTAAAGGTTTGAAGGTCGCTGTTTTCTAATCCTAACAGCAAATGTGTGTGTTGGAAGTACACCTGCGTTATATACAGTATATGCATTTATGTGTGTGTGTATCCTGCAGTGGCATTAGTCAGAAGAGGTATTTTGGGAGTGCAAACTGTTGGCTCTCAGTTTGAGCCCTGTCAGCATGACATTTTCATAAATCATGTTGTTTCACTGAGATGTATGAGTCTCCCTTTTTCCCCTGCTCTTTGACTTTTCATTCCTTTGTTTTCGCTCTTTCCATCCCTTGCTTTCTCACTCTCTCTCTCTCTGAGGTTAAGGACAGAGTGAGGGTCTTCCTGCTTTCCAATGATCGTGCAACTTTATAATCAAATGAAAAATTTGAATCAATTAAAATTCTAATCGAATAAAAGAAGAACCCACTTAGTTGACATCAGTTTGCATGCCGGTTCTGCATGCAGTCAACAAAGTTCACCCAAAAATCTTTGTGACCTTTACTTCTTCATGCCGTTCCAAACCTGCATGACTTATACTTCTGTGGGACACAAAATATATTTTTAAAACTCTTTTTTTTTCATACAAACTAAATTAGACCCCATTAATTTCATTGTATGGAGGTTTTCAAAAATACCTTCTTTTATGTTCCAGCCAAGTCATACAAGTTTGGAACGGCATGAGGTTGAGTAAATGATGAGTGATGACAGAATTGTCTTTTTGGGTGAACTGTCCCTTTAAATGAAATGCAACCAGTAAGTCTCCTGATACAGTATATGAAAGTACAACCTCTTAACATTTTATTGATGGTTGGGTAACAAATGTGTGTGAATTATCTTTAAATTCCCACGATGTAGCCACCAGCATGAGGGTGTCAGTAATGTGCAGTAGTAAAGATGCTTATCTCATAGTAGTGATGATTCCATGTGAAAGCCTGGAGAGTTTGCTTTTCGTGTGATAGGCTGCCATTGACAGGATTTAGTTCTCCTCATCTCTTGGGGGAATGTTACTTTTTATACTGCGCTGCTCTAATGCAGACGATTTGGGTATTTTTGCAAACGTTGTAAGTTTTGTAAATGGTGAGTCATTTGGCAGATGTCTCTTGTGATGGAACATGATGATACATAAGGCAAAGATTACCCTAGAGCCCCAGAGGAGCACTGTCATTTTCTGCCACCACTGTCCTGAAAAGAGACGCTCTAGCTCTCACTCCCACGTTCTCTCTGTCTCTTGCCCGCTGATATCTCTCTCACATCAGCAGTAGTGCAGGGAAAGCAGAAGTGCTTACATCCAGCTTTTTCTGGCTCCCTTCCCTTTGCCATTTCCCTACACAATAGGGCCGGTGACTGTCTCCACCTGAGATGATCTGAAAGATAGATGGTAAAGCAGGCAGGAGGAGCTCTGATGTGGTACGTCATTATGCAGGCTCTAATAATCCCTATTAAAATTGGCCTTTAAATGTGCCTGATTCGCAAACTAATTGTTCTTTTGAACCTATTCTTATTGATTTGTTCTAGCCAATTTGCAAAGCGAATTGAACTGATTATTTTGTAAATCACTGAATTGTAAGAAGTACTTTGTCTGAGATTAAAACATTGGTGGTGGTATATATATTTGGGATTCACACTATATTGGTACTGTAACGAATCAGCTCATGATTAATATGAATACTTAACCATAACTAGTTATAATTAATTATGAATATTTTAGATCCGCTTTAGATATTTAGTTGACCTCTCAGGGTCAACTGTCTTGTCAATTTTAAGAACGTTAATTTCCTGGTTAAGGGAAATAACTTTCTTACTGTACAATTCTACAAATGTTTGTAGCGTAAATCTGCATGATTATTGACTCTCTGTTATGGAGGCAAAGCACTGAACACGATGCAAGGTGTTATACAATAAGGTCTTTAAGTAACTACTAAACACTAAACTAGTGTCTCAACATCTACATAAACAGCATAAATCTGGTCTCGAGCATCCTACATAAAGGCATACATAAACTGTTCTAACTATAGCATATTCATAGCACACACACGAGGCACATACACACATACAGTTGGTATAGGAAAGGGTTAAAGTTTACATGCATAGAAAGAGGCATAAGGAAGAAATTTATTGAACCATTTGCATATTGAGCAGATCTACACCTGAGGGAAGCGTCAGATTCTTAGTTCAAACACACCTTGTAAAAAGGTGTTACTGATACTTAATGCATCAATTAATAAGACTAAGTTTGATACTTGCGAGTCTCGCCTTGTCTGAAAGAGATTCCTTATGCAATCTTAAGGTTTCCAGTTGATCTTTGCTGAATTCGGGTCGATGAAAGAACCAGTTTGAGTCAGTGTCACATGATGAATGGAAAGGACTAGGCCGAAGAAAAGGCCTGGCACCAATGCTTTGGTATCCTGAAGCGTTTTCTCACATCTTCATTACTTAGCATCTGTACCAAACAAAAAAAACCAAAAAAAAAAAAAAAAAAAAAAAAAAAAAAAAAAAAAAAAAAAATCCAGCACCGACTGGGCGGTCACAATGGTGTGTCAGGCTTAAGGTTCAGAGAAGGATCCCCGGCCTGCATCAGAATGGTCTTAACATTCCAAGAGAAAGTGCGGCGGAATGCCGCAAGTGGTCGTTTTGAGATCGCTGGGGAGTTTATGACTCGTTGTGGTGGAAACATGGTACTTAGTATCTGGGAACTTGAATCAGAAAATACTAAAAGATTCTCAGGAGGCACTAATATACTTGTCGCTATGTAGTTCGTACCAACATATACACTATACACTCTTGGGTTTAGATCATCCGAAGGCAAATCATAGAATACTAACCGTATATGTAAGGTTATATGTATGAGTGGTTTATCGTAAGCATGAATGAAATATTCTATAATACAACAGATTAATACAGAACAGCAATAATATACACAATGGCCTTAAGAATATGTGTGTTCATTCAAAGAACGGTTTTCCTATTAATTAAGCTAGAGCAACAAGTCTTCGATTTCTACTCTGCCTTTCATGGTTTTCCTTCGAGGTAGCACTGAGTGGGTTATTCTACTCACATTCCTGGGGGGTCATAAAACCAGTGATATCATGATTAGTTGTCATGGGGACCAAGGGGGCCTGGTGTTTGCAGACATCCTGGCATCCAGTTTATTTGGTGAGGGAACTGTGACGATTTGTTAATCTAATGACTAGTTGATTTGTTAAATCAAATAAAAATTAGAGTGTCAGATTGGTCGGTAGCCTTAAGCAGTACCGAATACTTAGTAATCATATCAATGCAGGCTTTTATTTATTAGTTATTTTAAGCTTCATTGCTTATTGTGGCTGTGTTATTGTTGTTGTTATGATATAATGGTAGTCAGTAATAGTAGTGTAGTTCGGTAGTAGTAGTAGTGGTGTTTGTAAAGATAAACTTTTAAATGGATAGTTCAGTTCATCCTTCATTTACTCATCCTCAAGTTATTCCAAAACTGTACGAGTTTCTTTCTTATGTTTGAAGAATGTCAGTAACCATACAGTTGTTGGAATCCATTGACCTCCATAGTATTTTATGGAAGTCAGTGGTTACCACCAGTGGTTACGCAACATCTCAAAATATTTCTTTTGTGTTAAACTAATAAAAAAAAAAAAAAAAAAGAAAGAACTATACAGTTTTGAAAACCTTGATAGTTAAAACGGTTAAGAGTAATGATGTTAGAGTAAATGAGCATTAGGTGACGTGGCGAAGGTAATCTACATGTTCATGCTCATTTGCCCTATTATGTCTTCAATATATGTCACGATAACAAATGAGGTTCGCTCAATATACTTGTGGGTCTTTTTTAGTTTTTGTTGAACAAATGAGCAAAAA
Organism: Sinocyclocheilus anophthalmus; assembly: GCA_018155175.1. Classification (NCBI taxonomy): domain Eukaryota; kingdom Metazoa; phylum Chordata; class Actinopteri; order Cypriniformes; family Cyprinidae; genus Sinocyclocheilus; species Sinocyclocheilus anophthalmus. The sequence continues at coordinate 62,340 of JADLZN010011899.1, read as the reverse complement.
TGAGTCTGCTATTTTCAACTTCCCAATGAAACTTTACCATTAGGTGTATGTAGAGATTATGTAGAGAGCTTCTGGATTATGTAAGAACATAATCACTAGGCAGGCTTACGTGAACTAAATGTAGCGGGCTAAATTCCATTTAAACTATAACTCTTATTGTAAACATGTGCCAGGGGGGGAGCGTTGCGGTCAACTAATGAAAGAATCCCATGTCTATTGTGTTTGTGCATACCTGCCATTAATGTTCTATTTAATCAATCTATTTATTTAGCTAGGTTTGTTTCTGTGTCTGTCAGAGGAAATTAATTAGTTCTTCAGTGTATTGCTAGAACAGATATAAACAGAATAAAAAAAGTGTTCGCTCCGAACAAGCAAATCACAACAGCACTGACATCAAACGCCGGCATTTCAATAATGTAACACTATTTACTGATATATTTTGTTAAGTGTTAGCTAATGCCTTCTTGATAAAACTGTAAAAAGAAAGATATGAATATTGGAGAGCAGTGGAACGTGTAAACAGCACCCATGAGACCACGTCGCTCATTTCATTTTTCAGCTGTATCGACGATGCCTGACATCTCCACAGAGACAAGTCGTACATCTCACAGAGATTAATGGATAAGAATATTTTTTTTCTCTCCGTTTTAACTACACTCAACTTAAGGGCTCAAATGTGAATTTTTAGGATGAAGAAGCCACAAATGAAGGAACTAAACTGAATTATTTTCTTTAGTATAAGTAATCTAACTGAGATTGTGCCATCCACAGAAATAAACTAAGACCTCATGCTTTATCGAAGACTTTGTGTGTCTCATTCACGCTGTATCTTTCTGTAGCCGATTCTTTGCAGACATACAGTTCCCACCAGCTCTTTGCTATAGTCACTTCTTGAGTGAAAAATTGTTTTGCAGTGCTGTGTAACAGGATTTTAACCTGCATTGCACTCAGTAATGAAGATGTCCACAGAGTCAACGTTATTCAGAAGGCTAAGGTCCGAGAGCCCGAGGGACGTCTGTATCCTACAGGATTACTTCTTCATGGGGCTCATGATCCGTAAATCTCTCCTCTGGGTCAGCAAGCTTCCCCTGGCCCTCTCTCTCTCTCTCGTATCCTTCGTCAGGTAAGCTGTTCTGTCATACCTATCTTTCCCCCTCACTGAGCAGAAAGGTGGAAGTGTCATCAGAAGTCTCATCAGAGCGAGCTTATAGTTCATATCAGGCTTACTTGCCAAAGAACAGAGAAGAATATATTATTTATTTTTTATACATTTTTTAACTTGTCTGCAAAACTCGTGTCAAGAAATAGAGAGGTAAATAGGTTTCTAGAAAGGTTCTAATGGGTTTCTTTGTAAAAATTAGGTTTCTAACCGAAACATTTTTCTCTTTTCCTAGTGTGTATATTGTTTGTATAAAAAAAATTTTGATGCTATTCCAGCTGCAGACATTCACTCTGTTGTATTACCCCGCGCACCACGCCCGCCCTTCCCCGCCCGGACTCTTACCTTCGCTCCCCAAAAAGTTTAGAATTGCACAGAGGCAAATGTTTTACACATTTAGGTTAATGCATCTAGGCTTATTGTTTTTCCTTTTTTTTATCAAGATTTGTTTATGTTATGTCCTATTTGCTGTGGATTTAATTTACTTAATTATTTGTCCTGTCTGTTTGTTGTTACTTTTTATAAATTTGCATTACCGATTCAAAGTTTGGGATGCAGTTTGTTTTTTTTTGTTTTTTTTTATGATGGGCTTTATCTAACAAGTACAAATTAAATAGTATAAAAATGTCTTTATTTAGAACGGTGCACTTTTTTAAGTTACCAAATATTTGGTATTTCATAATGCATTCTGTTTTTGCATAAAAAATTAGATAAAATGAATCCTGAAAAAAAACTGATCATGGTTCCACAAAATTAAGGCCTTAGGCAACGGTTTTCTTTAGATCCGTTAACTGCGCGTGGTACTATAATACTTTGTTTGGACAATTGCAGGTCAAGCATGTGTTTGGTCAATGAAAGGCTATAGTTTCGTGTCGAGTTGTGGAGTATGTCCTGGCGATCTTTACTATTCTTCTACTGTATATGTTGGAACAAAGCTGGCAGTCCTAAGGTCGGGGGTATAACGCACTCTTGCAGTGCACGTTCAGGTCTGGTCTTTCTGCTTAATCAGCCCTCATCTTCGTAGTGCGCTGCCCTGGGGTTCTCCAGCAGTCGTTCGGCACATGTTGGGCACACCCCCATGACCTTGCTCCATTGACGCTCACTGGCGCCTTTGGTAAATGCTTGGCTTTCGCTTCACCTGCAAATTAATACAGGAAGTGTGCACTTTTTCCATTGCCGCCTAGCAGCGCAAAAGGAGACCAAACCGCCCTGGTTTTTTGTGCTTGGAAACACCTTCGTGTTTTCAGGTCACGCAACAAAAATCCTGCCTTATAATCGTTTCAGACACTGTTTGGGTACATAAAGTATAGCAACTTTTTTGTTTAAAAAAAAAATATTTTTGCAGTTAATTATGTAATGCTATTTATTTTAAATTCCTTTCCAATTTATATTCTATATGGTTACATTCTGCTTGTGCTTGTGTTGATAGAAAAATCCAGGGCCTAAATCGCCGATTAAAGGAAAAACTAAGAGGGGCTCGTCCTGGCTGGGTAGATAGTGACGAATGCCGGCTTTCTTGTTTTTCTTTTTTCCACACTGCTTGCCGTCATTAGGGCATGTTGGTTTTAATGCTCCTTACACAAGCAAAGCCGTCTCTCAATGCGGGAGCGTTCACTAGACGCATAGGCAAACGCCACCTCCTTCAAAACGAAAACGGGCAGCAAGGGCTCATCTTTGTTTAGGTTAGGCGCGAATACAAGAAGTCAAGGGCATTTCTCAGCATGATGTTTTGAGTTGCAGTCGATGAATATCTTCAGTGCTCTCAGGCCAGTCTCATAGTAAAGGCAGATGAGAGAGCAGGGGTGGTAAAGGCGTTGAGAGGGAAATCTCACAGCATCTTTATCTCTAATCGCATCATTTTGGTCTTTTGGTGTGATGCTGTCCATTTTGAAGTTTCAATGAAAGTAGGAGGCATTGGCTTTCTTGCAGCGTTAGGGGCAGTAAAGAAATATGTAAGTGCCTAAAGAGGGAAAAGTTCAAATCTACTTATTGCATTAAATCATGTGAATTTTGTTCCTGGGCTGATGAGGACACAGCTTTCATACATACAAATATTTGGCTTTAGCATAGTACTCGAATGTATTTATTTTATTTCTATTCTTTCCTGTCGCACTTATTTCATTTGAAGTATTTGCCTTACCACATGTTGGCGCAAATTTACATTTCTGATTGACTTAAATTTGAGACGGCATATTTAAATCACGGTATACCGATCTGCTGGTTGGGGGGGTAGGGAATATTGTATGTTTTCTGCAGAGTGCTGTCTCATTAGTATACTTTGATTATATTGTTTTGCGTAACTACAGAGAAGCTACCATATAAGCTCACAGTTTCACTCAATCAATTTTGTGGCCTCTGTTGATTGAGGTGATGTTAGGCAAGCAGATTGGTGCGCTTGGAAAAGTAACTTCTTGGGAGTTGTCTTCACATTCTTTTTTTTTCGAAGCACTAGTCCTACAACTGATTTCTTGGCGTTTGTGAAACGTCACAAAGAAGATGGGACACACTGTTTTGTCGGCACTTTTTTTTTTTTCGACCATACCAGGCTATTTACAATTACAAGCATGGCAAAAGGCATCTCATGCCAAAAGGATCTGTTTATGATTCAAGGGCACTATATTACATGTTTTAATGTGGTCATCCAGTAGTAGTTTAGACTTGTTTTGTTAATGAAATGTGTGAATGATTCATTCTAGTTGATTGGACTGATATTTGTTGCAGTATCAGCAGTTGGATCGCGTTAAAGTGATTGTTTATAGTTAAATGTGTTTGTTTGTTTTTAATAGTCAGGCAAACACACACATACTATGTTTATTTCAGTTCAATTATTAGGCTGGTCGTGTATACTTTGTGCAGGTTTTTGAAGGGTGCAAGCATGGGTCTCCGTATACTTTCATATATGAACTCAAGTGTTACTGTTCTATCTTTAGGCGATGTCATCCGTAAGAAACCGAAAAGCTTATTATACAGGTTATTCGAGGAGAGAAATATATATTATAAGAATTTTTAGACTTATGTGGGCTTTTAGAGTGTTTTTGCATCCTTTTTGAAGCTTGAAGGCTCCAGTTTCATTGTAATTTCATAGAAAAGTGCGACCAGCACAGTTTAAAAAATTTCTCCAGATTTGGAATACAGATTTGGAATAACATAAAAGTCTGTAAATAATTTTTGGGTGAATTATCCCTTTAAATACAGTTCTGTGGTTCACCAGAGACACAGTGTGTGTATTTGTGTACGTCTGGTGGGTCACGTGGTGGCCCATGGCAGCGTGTCTGGCTGTGTCCCTGATTCAGTGCTGCAATGGGGGACAGATGGGGCCGCTGAGAGCCGCCTGCAGCAGCGGAGCAGCATAGACAGGGGAGCACCCCATTCACACCTCACCACGACACTCAGATTAGCATGGGGAACCAGGCCACACTCCACTGTCTGCCTCTCTGTCAACCATTCTCCATGAATTCTGGTGTTTATGGAGAGCTGGAAAGCTCTCATACAACCAACTTTTTCATAAAGTAGAATTTCTTTATTATTCAGTGTAAAAGGCATCCATTTAAATTTAAGTTAAAACTTAATTCCTACATGCGTAGGCATGCAAATATAGGATAGCAAAATTCTGTATCCTTGTGTAGTTACAAATACCTTCCTTAACAGCTTCTGTACCCTGTTTATCTCTACAGGGCACAGTACAAAGAACAACAAGCTTTTTTTTTGCTGGAACGTAGTGATTTCTTAAACATAGGCAACATGAAAATATGAATACTAATTACAAAATTAGGAAAGACAATGTAATTTGTTGGATGCTCAGTTGAGAGAGCATTAAGCCTGAGGAAATTCCTTCTCGAGAGTTTGCCGTAGCGCACTCTACATAACTCTTTGAATATTTGCATACGCTGAGTTAATGAACAAAGTTTTCCTCCTCTGTGAAGTCGCATCACTTTCAGCCCTGCTGCACACTTGTAAATTAGCCACAGAGAGTGCAGGCTTCACCTGTTGAGAGTCCGTCTGGTGTGTGAAATGAGCTCTCTATTGGGACTGGGTGTTGCCTCGTACCACTGATCCGAAAACAGGTTTTGCAGTTTCTCTTGTAGCCACTGAACTCTAGAATAAGGTAACGGTTTGGCTTGGGATCAGTACCGTATTGTCGCGTTTTCTACCTGGTGGCCATCTCAGAGTCAGGGATGGACCATCATTGACACAGACGCAGAGTCTTGCTTCGCCTTCTGTAGAGGTTCATTCTAAAGCACATGGTGGTGTCTTGGACTTGACGGCACATATGGAGTGCACGAGGAGTCCTGTCTGTCATTACGCCTGCTGAGTTGTCCAGTGCAAATTTGTACGTGAAAGGGTTAAGCAGGTCTGCCTGTCTGTGATCTGTTGTAGATGCTGATCCTGGAACAACCCAGCTTAGACTAGTTAAAAAGCCTAGCAGGGACGCCTGCAAACCATCATCCAAAGCACAACATATGTTGATGCCCAGCAGGGACTCAATCAGGTTTTAGAGTTAAGGTTTGAGTTATGCGTAAGATCGGGGTTAGGAGCATTGACAACGTCTTATCAACCTATAATTGTCCTCTGAATTTATGGGTAGTTTCACTGCTCCGGGTGTGTGTTCACGGTTTGTGTGTGTTCACTGCTGTGTGTGTGCACTTTGGATGGGTAAATGCAGAGCACTAATTCCGAGTATGGGTCACCATACTTGGCCACATGTCATGTCACTTCACTTCACTTCACTTGGTTAATGGTTAGGGTTGAGGTTTTGTCTGTTTGTTTGATTGTCTGTCTGTCTACAGGAATATTGTTCCAGGGCAAACCAAATTTCCAAACTGGAATTTGTCCTGCATTACCTGGCAAAGTCCTACTTGGCAAAAGCACAACAACCCTGCTGTAGAAGCTCATGGGTAATGATCACAGAGAAACATGCTCAGTGTGTCTTTTCATATGTGAGATCCCTCCAAAAACCTGTCTACCTTTGTTTGTTGCCACTTTGTCTTCTTTTTAGCCCTTGTTCTTCATCCTGAATGCAAATGGGGGACAAGAAACTCGTCTATGTGCAGAGAGTGAAAGTAAAGACGAAGAAGAGAAAGGTTTCAATTTCTGACAGAGTCATGAAAACCCAATTAAGCCTCTCCACAAAGAAACATCAAGTGCTTTCACACGGCGGCCGCATGCCTGTGGGAATTTGAGTAAGTTCAATTACTTTGGGATTAAGTCGGGGTCATGAGGGTCCCTTTGCGGAGCTCTGTTGAGAGAGAGAGTGAGGGAAAATTAGTGGATGGAAGAGGAGTCGAGGTCTCATTGGTATTTAGTGCTGCAGGTTTGACAGAGACCCCAAAGCTGCTGTATCTACTGTAACGAACAATGAGGTCAAGCACTGAAGAATGTCTAAACACACAAGACAGTAGCAAATATTATTTGTGATCCTTTGAAACAAGCTTGACAAGACTGTGCTAACCTCATTGGGTTTGCCATGCTGTCTTCCAACCTAGAATTGTTGCTTATAGGCCTGAAAATGTATATTTTACAATAGAGATCTTCTTGTTCATGAAAACATTTTCTCCCCTGCCAGTGTTAAAGCTGTAAGATTCCTATTCTAGATAGCACCCTAACGTCAGTGCGCTCCCTGATAAGGTGCTTTTCTTGCAGAAGCTAGAGTCAGCATTTTGGACCTGTTTCTAAACTTAGGTTAACAAAATGCAAAGTTACACAATAGCATGGATGGAAAGTAGAATACGAGACTGCAGAACTCCTACAGGAATACAGCTATTGTTATTCAAGACACTTACATAACCATCCAAACAATTAGATTTTTTTCCCTAGCCTGAGGTGTTTAAACATATAATTTAAATGTTTTCAAAAAGCAAAGGCATCAGGGATCCAATGAGGCACGAATTATGGAGGTCGCCGTCCCTCTGTGCTAACCGCAGATACCTTTATCCTTGTCTCTAAAGATTTAATTTTTTTATATACATTATTTTTTGCCTTTCATTTTTTGAGTATCTTAGATCCCGTTTCCATCAGGTGAAGAATAGCAGAATTGCTTTAGCAGGACTTCAACAATGCATTCACAGAAAATGTTTTTTTTTTTAATTATAAGCATCAACTGAAAATAGCCTAGACTAAAAAATATTAATTCATCAAAATAAAGGTTAATTAAAATGAGAAATCAGTGCGTGAAACAGACACTGACTGTCAAAATGCACCATTGGAGAAATTCAAATTAAACATCACCGTTCCGTTAATAATTTTGGCCCTCCAAAACTATTTCAACCAAAACCAAAAATTAATTTTCAGATGCCAAAATTTTGGTGCATCACTAATTCTTTGTGTATTAAAGTAGTAGGTGGTAGTTCCTCTGAGCACCACACATTAGCTCACAAATAACAGTTCATTTATCATAATATTGTCTATTTTGTCAGACTCAAAAGATCTAGCAGTTCTCTATTGGCAGAGACCTTTCTCTCCGAAAGAAAAACTAGCAGCTGTTAAATCTGATGTCATGTCTTCCTGTTAAAGAGATGACTAGGTGGCCAAAAAGACCCCACACTCGGTCATGTATTTGAACTCATCAGGGTGCAAATGATGTGCCTGTAAAGTGAGTACATTGTGTAACCTGTCAAGTGATATGGTGCTCGCTGCAAAAGAGAGGCGCAGAGACCAGCCACAGCTGCTGTTCTACTGTTAAAGAGCCTCTTACTGTGATGTAACCCCTGACTGATTGAGAGAAAGAGAGCGAATCCTCTATGGATCAGATTGTGAGGTCACACAACTCACCTCTCTCACTCTCTTTGTGGAGAGCTGCACTAGAGGCACACAGATAGTACAGGGTTTCCTTTGCTCTTATTTTAATGATATGTGTTATGGGCAGGGGCCAGTATTTCTTGTTGAAATCACTAACAGAGGAAGGCCCCTCTCAGAGATGAGAAAAGGCCACTGGAAGAGTGATCTGACATGTTTTATAAAACAATGTCATGAGCCAGCTCATTCAAGTGGAAAAATGACTCGGAGCTCCGAAACTGCCACAGAGGGGGAAAGATGGGGAATAGAAAAGAAGAGAAACAAATAAACCTCTGTCATTCGCCATATACAAGTGGCAGTTAGGCACAGATCAGTGCTACTCAAAACTTTTTGTGATGTAATCTTTGTGAGATGTACAGTACCAATATGTCATTAGATATGTCAACCCTGAGAAATTCTGCTCTGCTTAGCAGAAATCGAAAGTAGACTGTCTCGTTGTTGTTATATAAGAGAGATCTGATGTTCCACACATTCGGTGAGTGTACTTTATTATTGTGTAGTGTACAGTCACCAAGCAAAATTTACATAGTACTATAGAATTCTATTTACAACTGTCATGTATGCTGTTTTGCAATAAATTCAGACTTTTTTCCCCCAATACAAACTTGTTTTAAATATGTAGTGTATCTATTTTTTCACTGATGTCAGACTTGCAACCTATAGATAACGTCGAAGTCGCTTTGGGAACGCCCCTGCGTGACCACGTTCTGACGGTTTTTTTTTTGGGAAAAAAAAACTGTCAATCATCCATGGAGTAGCGAGACGTCACGAGCGGGGTGACGTAAGGGCCAGAAAGTATAAAAGCGCATCCGGCAGAGCGCAAACCAGCTTCGATGAAGTAGCTCCTGCAGGGATGCAGGGAGTATGGCACAGAGACGCAGCGTCTCGTTCCCAGCGGAACCATGGTTACATACGTCCCTAGAGACTTCCCTTCAGAACTCGCCTGCGTCTAAGTCGCTTTGGGAACGGAATACCCACTGCGGCAACTACCAAGTCCCTGCCTGTGTGTGACTGCAACACACTCACGAAGAGATAACTTTGGAACCTGGGTTACATGCCAGGTCTAGTGTAAAAACACAAAGTGTGCGGAGATGACCACCTGGCCGCAGCACAACTTCCTGAGAGGCCACACAAAGTTGGAAATCCTTGGAGGCCGCGCATACTCCTGGCGGTGTGCTCTGACCCCCATAGGTGACAGGGAGGCAGATGACTCTAGGCATGAGAGTGGCCTCGACCCCCCTACCATGGTCTGCTTGGCCCGGAATCCTTTCTTGGCGGACCAAACACAAATAGCTCATCTGCCTTAGCCACGGGCGCTCTGGTGTGCGTAAGCGTCCGTGTTCAACCTGCCAGAGCATTATCCTTCTTGCCTACTCCTTAACGAGGAGGACAGATGTCTGAGTACTATGGCCCTGGTTAAGAAGTGGCAGCCTGAGTGGACATACCCTTGGCCCTCGGGTAAGTTGCCCTAACCATGCCTGACAAATTCATGCACGAACAGAAAGTGCCTGCATCTCCCGATCCTATTTTAGTGAGAAAATGTGGGAAAAGATGGTCTTGAGCGTTGAGCAACCTGACCGCAGCTTCTCTATGGGTTCAAGGGGCATTGCATACGCCCCTCCGAACGACAGCCCAGTTTCCCATGAGGACACCGTAGTGCGCTGTAACCTGCCTCAGCCTCAGGTGCACGCATGGAAACAGTGATAAGTGGGTGTCTTCCCATTTGATTGACCACCCAGAAGGGCTGGTAAGCAGCTAAGGCCCCTCGTAATCTTCAGAGTGGTTAGATGACCCTATCGAGAATCGCTCCGGCGAAACTCAGACTGTACCAATTTCAATTGACTGGCCGGCCGGTCTCTGTCCGCTACCATTAAGCGCAAAGTTTCCACTTCAAGGATACTTTTTCCTATATTTTGTAGCTCTGGACTGGAGTATGGTCTTAACAACCTCAGTTGAGAGACCAGATGTTAGGAGCTGTGCCCCCTCAGGGGCCAGGCCCACAGCTTCCATAACTCCGGGCGTGGGTGAAGAATGGTGCCCCCCGCCTGAGAGAGGAGGTCCCCCCTGATCGGAATCTCCAGCGGAAAGCCATCGAGGAGGGACCCAAGTCCGAGAACCATACTCGGGCCGGCCGGAACGGGGCTACTAGCAACAGACGGACCCCACCCCGGCGTACTCTCTCCAGAACTCCCAGGAGCAGAGCAATCTGGGGAAAGGCGTACAGACGAAGCCTCAGCCACGTCTGCACCATGGCATCCAGCCCCATTGGAGCTGGATGCGTGAGGGAGAACCAGAGTGGACAGTTTGTCGTTTCCTGCGACGCAAATAGATCCACTTCCGCCTGGCGAAATTCCTTCCAAATGAGCTCCACCACCTCGGTGTGGAGCCTCCATCCCCTGGGCCTCAGCCCCTTTCTCGACAGGATGTCTGCCCCCTGATTTAGATACCCAGGGATTAACTGCTCTTAGAGAGAGGAGCTTCCTCTGAGCCCACAGAAGGATCTGGCGTGCCAGCTTGTACAAGGGGCGCGAGCGCAGACCCCCCTGCTGATTTATGTAGGAGACCACTGATGTGTTGTCTGTGCAGGCAAGCACATGATGTCCCCTTAGGTCTGGAAGGAAGTGTGTCAGAGCTTGAAACACGGCCAGCATTTCCAGGCAGTTGATGTGCCAAAAGAGATGATGTCCTTCCCACAGACCCTGGGCAGAGCGGCCACTCATGCCTCAAACCTTAGGAAACTTCCGTGTTGAGGGGGAGGAAACATGGAAAATAGCGTCTTTGAGATCTATCCGTAACAACCATCCTCGACTGGTTGAGATACTATCTGCTTGATATGAGGCATCTTGAACCGAACCGTTTGATAGCTCGGTTCAGAAGCGGAGATCTAAGATCGGCCGTAACCCCCCATTCCTTCTTCGACGATTAGTAGAGGCTGTAGAACCTGTCCCTCTCTCGAGAGAGAGAGGCGGAACACGTTCTATGGCCCCCTTCCTCAGAGTATCTACTTCTTGTTCCATTACCAGAGCCTGCTCTAGTGTGGGGATGACCCCATTGAAACGAGGCGGACGAGAACCGAATTGGATTCTGTAACCTTACTCTACAATCTGCAGGACCCATTTTGAGATTTTTGGTAGAAGTTTCCACGCTACCAGGAAATCTACTAAGGGAACCAGCCTTTCGAGGCTGGCGTCTGGTATTATTAGAAGAGCCAGTTCGGTGCCCTGAAGCGGATGACCAGCAGGGAACAACCGACCTGACTGCTGTAGCACCCTCACTTTACTGAGGCTGCACCGAGAGGTGGCAGGGGTATCAATGAACCTCTGTGAGGGCACTGAGGAAACAACCGACCTGACTGCTGTAGCTCTCCCGTGCCGTACCGTTGCCGGGCGGCAGCTGGGAATTTCGCTCGTCAGAGCTCACTGAGCCCTGAAGCACCGAGGTGGCAGAGGTATCAATAAACCTCCATGAGGGCACTGAGGAGGATTGCGCACCGTATACTGAGGTGTTATCCTTTCCTCCCCAGGTGGGCTGCCCTCAGGGTCCTGACAATGGTAGGACCATTTCGCCGTGGTCCTCTTAGACAAATAACGGTCCGTAGATCCGTTTTCGTTCTAGAAGACCCCGACTGAGAGCGTCTCCCCGACCCCCGATCTTTCTGTGGAGGGGTGTGGTTTGCAACGCTCTGTTTTTGAGACTGGCGCTATGAGGAGCTTGATGGCTTGCTGCTCCCGCTCGCACCCCACCCCTAGGTCAGCCTGTATGCTTGTAACACCGTCCCCCCCATGGTGTGCAAACAATGCGCCACCGACGCTCCAGCCGATAAGCTTTCCCACCAGACTTAATGGTACGCCTAAGGGCCGTGGTGGGAAGCTCGTTCCTTCAGGGACGATGCTGGGATGGGGGAGAGATAGCTTGCAAGCTCTGCTCCACCACTGGCTCGCCCCTATTCCCTTATCATTCCAAGCCCCCACATGTTCTTTGAATAATTTCGCGACTGTGGGGGCTGTAAATACGGATGAGTAGTCGTTTTCTTCTTCCTCCCACGATCTTGACCACCTCTCAGCACAGCGAGAGCACTCCACCGTCATGACAATCAGCTCCCTTGAGAGCTGACCGTGCATGCTCCGCTCCTATACAAACGACACACAAATCGTGTGTATAACCTGCCGCCAGATATCGTGGGCAGGGGGAAACACAGCGTTTGTAATGCCGTTCGCTCGCCATAGACTTTTTCATTGTTTTATATATATGAGTGCTTGTGCTGACAGACAACAGTAAATAGACAGACACATACACAGAGCTCTACTGAAGAGCAGAAGCTGGTTTGCGCTCTGCGTGATGCGCTTTTATTCTTTCTGGTGCTTACGTCACCCCGCTCGTGCCGTCTCGCTGCTCCATTGGACTGATGTGACATTGCCTTCAGAACGCGTAACGCGGGTCGTTCCCAACGCGACTTCGACACAGGCTCGAGAAAAGGTTTGCCTGACAGGGAATCTTTATCCTTTTTGGGTTTACATCTATAAGCAATAAGAAGAGGATCAGTAACGTTTAGTAAAGTATAGTATATTATATTAATTTTATTATAGTAACATTAATCTAGTGTTACCAACGTATACCACACAGAGCCTAATTGATTCATTGTATAATAATTATTTCTATTTCAACATTTTAAAGAATATAAAGCATTCTTCTATTTATTTTATTTGAATTTATACAAAAAATATTAAGTTTGCCCTTAGGGTAAAGTGTCACAGAACTTTCCAAAGTTGAGTAGCACTGGTGTAGATGGAATTGAGAGTACATGAATATCACCGATTAAAACATTTCCGCACTCATTTTATGCTCATATTTACTGCAAATGTTTAAAAAAATACACTGAGCCAAAAAAAAAAACTGTAAAATGACTTATGGTCAATTAAACAAAGATTATTGGAGTATGTTTCACAAGATAATGCTATTTCAGTCTTTCTACTTAAAAATGTCACGTTTCCATGTGCTACTTGCCATTTCTTTTGTAATTAATTGTGAATGTTGTTTATTTTTCAGTGTAGCGTTATAAATAAAGAACATCCATGACTGTCCACATCATGCCGCATGGTGCAGATATTATATTGGAAGACTTCTATTTTTTGTTGAAAGATGGGACTTTGTTTAACCTGGTTGTTTTGCTTTACATCGTAATCCTTATTTTAGGTTTTGATAGAAATAAAAGTATTCAAATTGCTATTGGAACATACTTGGTCAAAATACAGCCACTTACCAACAATCTGTCACAAAATTCCTTCTTTTTTAGGAAGGACCAGGTCAGAATAACTACACGCACCAGTGGTCAGATGTAATCTGTAAACATTAGACTTTCATGTTTGGTTCTCTTTCCCGCCGTCAGCAGAAGAGGTGTGAAAGGAACTGTGTTTGAAGCAGACTAAAGTACAGGTTTGGAGCCTCGCTACCTCTAAATGGAGTTCAAACTGTCATTATCTGTCCACACAGATAAACTCAAATTACACCTCTATCCTTGGCTGTTAAGTTGTTTCCTTTGTCGCAGCCCTCTCTCTCTCTCTCCATCTTTTTTTATTTATTTATCTTGCTCTCTTGTTCGCTTGGTAGGGAAGGGAAGCTTGAGCCGTCAAGCAGGTGCATTCATGCAGAGGTAAGCACTCAGCATATGTAAGTGCAATTCTACAATCACTGTCTTGCTGCGAAACACTTGAAATTGTTCTCTAATGGCCCCGGCTTTGTCATATGGTTTTGATTATAATGTGAAGATTGCATTGCCTTGCCTTTAGCGAGGTTGAGACGGAAGAGTAATTGGTACGTGCATCGAATGCTTTGCCCTCCTCGTCACAGAGCTAAAAGGGGAACCCCCTCCCCTCGCCAAAAACGCGCGCATGCACAAATACATGCGAGAGCGCTGTCCCTGTGCGCCGTGTCTCCTCTGGTCATTGCTAATGTCTCAGTCGGGCTGTCAGGAGTTTTCTAAGTGGGTTATTTATCAAGCCTTGCCCTGTTAAATATGCATATCTGCTGCAATCCCAGACATGTCTCCAGTTTCCCATTCTAGATTACAGCAGTTGGAATACAATTGCCAGGCGGAGGGTCAGCAACCAGTCATTTTTAATATCCCTTTTATTTATTTATATATTGATTCATTTATCTCCACAATGGGATGAGTTTTACTTGTTAGATGAGTGAAAAGTATTTTCTCGAGTCTCTTCCCGACTTGGGCTTTGTCTGAACACTGCACTCTTTAGTATGCATCAAGGATAGATTGCAGTGGGATTGGAAATATTTTGCACTTGTGGATTTCTGGATTTATTTTCTACTTTGCTTGTTTGTTAACTGATTTGTATTGCTGTAATCCTTATTACAGTTTATCCTATTGAAAAGACATGTTGATTTACATGCAGATTACTATTGATTGATTGATTTTATTGACTTACTGATTTATTATTGACTTACTGATATTTTCTCAAAACAGTTTCTTATATATTTATTAAAAGTAAATTCTACATCAGTGTATTCACACTGTATGGTTCACCCCAGACTTTGGTGATCTATTACATACAAAAAAGACAACACATAAGCCAAAATTATTAATTTCCATACCTTGAACAACTCTAATTCATACCTAGATTTTGGTAAACTGCCACAAAGTGTTTATATCATCCACTTTCCTCATCATATTTCAGATGTTTCAGAGCTAAAAGGCTTTGGTTTATTTTTAAATATGCTTTTTTCTATAGTTTGTCTATCCGCTGCTTTCAAAGGAGCCTCTCTCTAGTTTCCTCAGGCCGTTTTTGGGGGTCCATTTACAGCTGGCAAGACTGCCAGCCTGCTTTCATTTGTTTTGCTGTATTTCACTAGCCCCCCCCAACACACACACACACACACACACACACACACACACACACACACAAACACACACACACACACACACATACTCTCTATTCCATGCTGCATAAACTCTTTTGAGGAGGAATATTGTTTCTAGGATGAATGCACTGCTGTGCTCCCTACAAATCCCAGCCTGAGTGTGAACAAACATGCCATGAAACAGCCTGCGAAGAATGCACATATAAAAAGCCCTGTTTTATTGATGAACCTTTTTTAAGGCACCCCCAAAGACTGATTCTGTTTTTTCATGCTAAAGCTACATGGCTTGTGTTGACTGATATCAGCCGATGCAGGCAGGCAGTAGACTGTAGCATTGAGGCCCAGTGTTTTACTCAGACACATACTAATAAATTCTCCCTAATTCATTTTTTATTGTCTCAGGGGACCGGCCTGCAGATTGGCCTCAACCGAGGAAGCATCGGGTTACCTCCTCTAAATAATTGATGCTTCTTGCTTCTCTCCCAGACATGGCCGAAATCTCAAAATATTCACTGGCTTGACTAAATATGAAGATTGCCTCTGAGAGAGAGAGAGAGAGAGAGAGAGAGAAGGGGAGCTGGCTTGAGCTCTGGTTTTGACATAATTTTTTGAGGCACGCCGATGCCATTTGTGTGTGTTAAGTGTGCGCTTTTCCCTCCCGGTGGCGTCCGCCACGTTAGAGGTGCACCCGGGCCATTCAGGGGTTAAGTGCTGTGCGTCTTTATGGTGCTAATGCCACACGTTACACCTCGCCTATTGTTTGAGCTCATGACACTCTAGTAGCTGCGTGGAAAAAGGTGGGAAAAGGCTCAAATGCTAATAAAGCGTAAATGATGAGGGTGTTTGTGGTCAAGCAAACTTAATTACTTGGTGCTCTTCGTTTCGGTGTATTTTAGCTTTAATGGCGTGAAATGTTGTGCCATTTCATTGTCGATGCTCACATTCTGTATCACTCATCTCCACCACCATTTACTCTTATTCTGATTATTACTATTATTATTGTGTCTCTCTGTGTGGAAAAGCTCAGAAATTAGAATTAAAAAGCGGTCTGATGATGCCAAAAACATTAATATTCTGAAATAAAGTGTCATGATGGTTGACATCATCTATCCCCAACACATCTCATGGCAATTCATAACTAAACTGGTAAATTCATACTATCTCATATTTTTGCACGTTCTGCTCAAGTCTGACTGAGGGATCTGTTTAAAGGGATAGTTCACCCAAAATTTAAATTACCCCATGAGTGTACTCACCGCTCAGCCATTGTAGGTGTATATGACTTTCTTCTTTCAGACGAATACAATCAGTTTGAAAATGTTCCTTTTTCTTCTTTCAAGTTTTATAATGGCAGTGAATGGGGGTCCAGTTTTGAAGCAAAATGAAGTGCATCCATCATAAAAAGTGCTCCGATGATGTGTTTTTGTCAATTCAAGTCAAGTCACCTTTATTTATATAGCGCTCTTAACAATACAGATTGTGTCAATGCAACTGTACAGTATTGATTAGGAAAATAGTGTCAATAATGCTAAATGACAATAGTAAACACTCAAATTTCAGTTAAAGGCAGTTCATCATTGAATTCAGTGATTTCATCATCCAGCTCAGTTCCGTTTAAATAGTATCTGTGCAATCAAGTTTGACGATATCGCTGGAAATTAAGTGTCACCAACTAAGCAAGCCAGAGGCAAGGCAACAGCGGCAAGGAACCAAAACACCATCAGTGACAGAAATGGAGAAAAAACCTTGGCAAAAACCAGGCTCAGTCGGGGGGCCAGTTCTCCTCCGGCCAGATGAACCAGTAGGTTGATTCCAGGCTGCAGCAAAGTCACATTGTGCAGAGGACTCATCTGGTTCCTTGTGGGCCGTTTTCCTAGTGGCCGGTGTCTAGGGCGGACAAGTTCCTTCACTGGTGATCTGTCTCTGGGTCGCTCATCTATGTTGTTCCTGTCTCCGGCTGACATTCCATGCTGTCGAGGGTCACTCTAGGTGTTGATCCACCATCTGGGCTGGATACGTACTGATCCGGTTGACTGCAGTGAGCATCTGATCTGGATACACACTGGATCTGGTGGCTACGGTGACCTCGGAATAAGAAAGAAAGACTAATATTAGCGTAGATGCCATTCTTCTAACGATGTAGCAAGTACATTGGGTGTTATGGTAAGTGTTCCCGGTTCCAGTTATCCTAATTAATGCAGCCTAAAAATCCTTTAACATATTTGAATATTAGAAATGTGTTAGTGTGTTTGTTATGTGTAAGCCAGGTTAAAGAGTTGGGTCTTTAATCTAGATTTAAACTGAAAGAGTGTGTCTGCCTCCCGAACAATGTTAAGTAGGTAGAGTTTGGGCGCTAAATAGGGGTACCATAGTGTAGTTTGTGGGAGTAGGTCTAGGTATTATAAATTGCAGAGATTGAGAACGCTGCAGCGGACGTTTAGGCTATAGGCATAGAACTCGATTCAAATACTGGATGATGCTAAAGCCATTCCGGTCGTTTATAAGTATAAGGCAAGATTTTAAAAGCTCTTACAGTTCTAATAGGAGCCAGTGCAGTTTGACAGAACCGCTAATATAGTCTAGCTCCTGTGTCTAGTAGAACTGTCTAGCCTGCTGCATTTTGGAGTTTTTGTTTATTAAGCTGGCAGAATAAACCAGCCCAAAAAGCATTACAATAACTGGTAACACTTTTCTTGAAGGGGTGTGCATAAGACTGACCTGACACCTTCATAATCATGACATGACAAATGTCATGAATATGAAAGTTTTTTATGCATGTTCATGACAACTGCCATTAAGTGTCATTCACTCAGTTATGTTAGAGATGGTTAATGCACGCAGTCGGGGGAGTTGAGGGGGCGGCATTATTTGGACCTAACCTACCACTACCCTTTAGCTGAAGGCGGGACCCCCAACAACCATAAGCCCATAACAAGCGCAGGATGCTCAAACGACATTGTCATACAGCCATGCTTTGGGCATTAAAATTACATAACTGTCGAGCGAGAAAATGAAACGACTGTAAATAATACAGTATGGATCCGGGTAAAGCTGCGAGTAGGAAAACGACCGTATCAGTATCATTAATGAGCGATGTGTGATCATGTCATGATTTATGTAGGTGTCTTCAGCTTAGCACCCCCTTCAAGTAAGTGTAACCCAATAATGATAACTTGGAATCAATGAATTGAACGCTTAATTAACATTT
The DNA here is from genome assembly GCA_018155175.1 of Sinocyclocheilus anophthalmus. NCBI lineage: Eukaryota > Metazoa > Chordata > Actinopteri > Cypriniformes > Cyprinidae > Sinocyclocheilus > Sinocyclocheilus anophthalmus. Next base: position 44,308 of record JADLZN010011899.1, on the reverse strand, counting down.
ATGCATTTGACATTGAGAGCATTGGTTGTAATTTAGATATATTTTTGAGATGGAAAAAATCAGTTTTACAAATGCTAGAAACGTGACTTCCAAAGGAAAGATTGCTATCAAATAGCAAACCTAAGTTCCTAACTGATGATGAAGAATTAACACAGCAGCCATCAAGTCTTAGAGAGTGTTCTAAGTTATTATATGCAGAGTTTTTAGGTCCAATAATTAACACCTCTGTTTTTTTCAGAATTAGCAGTAAGAAATTACTGGTCATCCAGTTTTTTATATCAACTAGCATTCTGTTAGTTTTTCAAATTGGTATGTTTCGCCGGGCCGCAAAAAAATATAGCGCTGAGTGTCATCAGCATAACAGTGAAATCTAACACCATGCTTCCTGATGATATCTCGCAAGGGTAGCATGTAAAGCGTGAAAAGTAACGGCCCTAGTACTAAGCCTTGATGTACTCCATACTGCACTTGTGATCGAAATTATACCTCTTCATTCACTGCTACGAATTGATGACGGTCATATAAGTACGATTTGAACCATGCTAGTGCACTTCCATTAATGCCAACAATGTTTTCTAGTCTTTTCAAAAGAATGTTGTGGTCAATATTGCCGAACGCAGCGCTAAGATCCAGTAGCACAAATAGAGAGATACAACCACGATCAGATGATAAGAGGCCATTTATAACTCTAGGAAAGCATCCTCATTCTTATACTAAACTGTAAACAGTCTAAATCCTGACTGGAAATCCTCACAGATACCATTTTTCTCTAAAAAAGGAATATAATTGTGAATTGAATTGACATAATGTGACTTACATATCCTAATGAACCAGACGAATTAATACTATCAGAAGAGGACCTACTAGGAACTTCTGGACGCACTCTTTTAGGGGCTTAGATGGAATAGGGTCTAACATACATGTTGTTGGTTTAGATGATTTAACAAGTTTATAAAATTCTTCCTCTCCTATAGAAGATCATGAGTTCGGCCACATTTTTTGTTCCTCAGGGGATCCCTATCTCCACATCATGTGATACTTTAGCTGACATGCTGCTGGTTACAAATTTGATCTCTAATATATCGATCTTGGAAGTAAGTAGTTATAAAGTCATTACGAGTGCTATGGGAAATGGTCAACACCTGTTTTGAGCTATTTTCGTTAATTTAGCCCCTGGGAGTAAATACCTGGGGTTATGTTTGTTTTCCTTAATCTTCCTTAAGCATAAAGGAGCAACTGTATCTAAAATGCTAGAAAAGAGAGAGTCCATAGTTTCTGTTACATCATCAATTTGCTCTGAGGTCTTTTGTGGTAGAAGTGATGGTTCTACCATACTTGTAATAAGGAGTAGAATCTACAGTTTTAGCTATATGAAGTTTGCACAAGACTAGATAATGATCTGAGATATCATCGTTTGGCTGCATAATTTCAACACCATCAATTCCATGTGACAGTATTAAATCTAGAGTATGATTTCGACAATGAGTAGGTCCTGTCACATTTTGTCTAACCCCAATAGAGTTCAAAATGTCTATGAATGCTGATCCCAATGCATCCAGCACTAACTCAGACATAAAATCAGCACATTCTTTAATAAAGTCTGTATGGTGCCCTGGTGGCCTGTATACAGTAGCCAGTGCAAACATCACAGGGGATTTGTCATTAACACTTGTTTCTCTGGATAATGTTATATGAAGCACCATTACTTCAAACAAGTTATACTTGAAGCCCGCCCTCTGAGAAATACTGAACATATTGTTATAAATTGTAGCAACACCTCCCCCTTTACCTTTGGACGTGGCTCGTGTTTATAACAGTAATCTTGAGGATAGACTCATTTAAAATAATGTAATCAACAGGTTTTAGCCAGGTTTTCTGTCAACAACACATCTAGTGATCATATCATTTACAAAAATTGCTTTCGTAGAAAGGGAACTGATATTCAATAAGCCAAGCTTTATCATTTGTTTCTCTGTATTATATAATTTTTTTATTTGTTGAACATCAGTTAAATTGTTACTCTTAATTTGGTTTGGACGTTTTTTGTATTTTCTAGTTCGGTGAACAGACACAGTCTCTATAGTGTGATATCTAGGTGAAAGGGTCTCTATGTGCTGAGAATGAACTGGTTTCTGTGACGTGAGGCGGCTAGCAGGCGGTCGTTTTAGCCAGTCTGTCTGCTTCCTGACCTGCTTCCTGCCTCAGTTAGTGAAGTTCAAACTCTAAGACTATGTGCCATATTTCTAGACAGAAGGGTGGCACCACCCCAGGAGGGATGAAGACTATCTCTTTTCAACAGGTCAGGTCTGCCTCAAAAACTCGTCCAATTGTCTATGAAGCCTATGTTATTCTGCTGGCACCACTTAGACATCCAGCTATTGAGTGATGACAGTCTGCTATGTATATCATCACCACGGTGAGGGGACCAGAGCATATTACAGTGTTTGACATTGTACTTGCAAGTTCACACACCTCTTTAAATGTTATTTTTAGTTATCTCCGACTGGCGAAGTCGAACATCATTATCGCCGGCGTGAATAACAATCTTACTGAATTACGTTTAGCATTGGCCAGCACTTTTAAATTTGCCAAGATGTCAGGCGCTGCGGCTTCTGGTAAATATTGGACTATGGTGGCTGGGGTCTCTATTTTCACGTTCCGTACAATAAAATCTCCAATAACTAGAGCACTTTGATCAGGTTTCTCAGTGGGTGCATCACTGAGTGGGGAGAACCTGCTTGATGTTTTGATCAGAATGGAAGAGCGGTGTTTTGACCCAAGACTGTGCCGCCTCACAGTCATCCAGTCGCCCTGATGCGGAGGCTCTGTAACTGGAACCGAACAATGTACAGGACTCCCTAAGCTAGTCGCATCCAAAGCAGTATCTAAGGCCCTCACATTCTTATCCTATCCTCAATTAAAGTTTTGGATGCGTGTCTCTAGTGCTGAAATCTCCTGTCAGCCTAACTATTTCCCTGCATTTATAACATGTGAATCCCTCGTCACTGACAGAGAGAGATAAACTATACATGTGGCAAGTGGTGCAAACAACAATAGCAGGAGAAGAAGCCATTACTCACCGTGATTGATGAATGATTCTGACTTACCACTGTTGTTTAATGGAAACGCGAATGACAAGCTAACCAGCTAACGAATGCTAACGCGCTGCACATGCGTTGCACTCTCGGTTTTAGAATAAAAGTGAACGATCAAATTAATCAGATCAGTTTGATAGATAATTTGTGTGGAACACTTTTTTTGTAGAATACCGTTCTTTGAGAGTGGTTGTTCCATCAGATGATATAGGAAAGCAAAGGCAGCAAAGGAAAACCCAGTCTCCCTTGCTATATTGAAATCCTCCGACATGACAGTTAGCGGAAGCTAAAGATTACGGTTTATAAAGTTTTAAATATGGATAGTTTTCTTACAAAAATGCATCGATTCACTGCAGGAGGCCTTTATTCACCCCCCGGATCCATGTGAGGCTTTTTATTTATTGCTTCAACTATCAACCCCCCATCTCCATGCCATTTAAGCTGGAAGAGCGAGGACTTTATATATATATATATATATATATATATAATAAAATATACCAATTGATTCATCTGAAGAAGAATTCATATACATCTAGTATGGCTTGAGGGTGAGTAAATCATAGGGGTAATTTTAATTTTTGTTAAATTGCCAAACATGTTTTATTTTTTTTCTGTGAGATGGGGTTGTTGGTAAAACTTCAGACATCATGATGTATTTCCTTTAATTTAATGCTAAGAAATAATGACGTTAAGACCTCATTCAGGTGAAGAAAAACCTAATTCATGAAAGTAGAAGAACTAGAATGTCTGAATTCAAATGTATTTCTGTGTAAATCATTCTGATGATGTTGTGTGATTTGACAGTTAGTATGGCCATTGATGTGGTGATTTGTTTGTAAAGCATTGTAACATACATTGTTGCATCAAAAGGATGTTATCAGAAAGATTGACAAAAAAGAGAATGGATTTATGAAATAATTGTCACGTGAGTACATCATTTTACAGAGGCTTTACAAACAAACTGCACAAATGCACCAACTGATGTAAGAATCAGTGCAGCAATTTATATAAGAATGGTTTTACAAAAAAATATAGAAATAAATCACATCAGTGCAGCAATTTTCCATAAGAATAGTTTTGTGAACACATTTTTGCATCAAGGTGACATTTGCATGAGATATATTTCTTAACAAATTCTCATATTGAAGCAAAAGCTTGAGCGAGAACAGTTAAGGTAAATCACTTTTTGTTCTGCTCGTGTGTTTTATGAATGAGACCCATTGAACAGTCTGTACTTCTGTCACTCATACCCTCAGTTTCATTTGTCAAATTTTATATGACGTTCACTCAACTAAAGTCTACGTACACTTTAATTCCTCTGGATTTCTGTGTGACATCAAGCGTTTTTTAACACAGCTGATGTAAAAACTCTTCCATTTCTTTCTGTCATACTGTAAATAAATAGAGAGGCCTGTTGTGGACTGTTGCTGTAGCTTCCTTGTTTCCTCTCTCTGGTCTGTGTGTAATATATAGGACCCGCTCACCTCAGCTCTCGTACTAAATGCTCAGGACAGGAAAACCGAGCCCCTCTGCACAACTTCCTAAAGGAATGGCATCTGCAGTTTATGGCTGCATGAAGAATGCAATATTAAATGATTAACATGCAGGGATAATGTTTCGGAAGATAAAAGTATTGTGGTGTGGGAGTACTTTTACCACAAGGGCCTCGGTTGCAGCCTAATGGAGGAGGGAGACGGGCAGTGTCAAAGAGCACTGTCTTAGGTGACTGTCCCGCACTTTTCCTCACACTTTTTTATTTTATACCCTCCCTCAGGGTGTGAGACCATTTAAGCCCTTCTTACGGAAGCACACACACTCATCCTAAACGCCCACCCAAGCAATCCCACCAGATTAGCTGTCAGCCCCAGTGTTGTCTTTCTTTCTCTCTCTGGGTCCTCAACCCCAATGACCCTGGCTACCAATTAGCGTCCTCTTGCACCCGTCTCACCCACACCAACCTGGCCTCCAGTACCCAGCTGATTGGCTAACTGGTTAGGTGGGAATCTTCTGTACGCTGTCTAACGTTGTTGGTGTGAGTCCCGTGCTGATTGCCTAAAGCAGCGGTTCTCAACTGGTTTGGCCATTAAACCCACATTTTCCTATGGTCATCAAGCCGCGACCCATATATATATATATACAGTGGGGCAAAAAAGTATTTAGTCAGCCACCAATTGTGCAAGTTCTCCCACTTAAAAAGATGAGAGAGGCCTGTAATTTTCATCATAGGTATACCTCAACTATGAGAGACTAAATGAGGGGAAAAAAATCCAGAAAATCATATTTGTAGGATTTTTAAAGAATTAATTGTTAATTTCCTCGGTAAAATAAGTATTTGGTCACGTACAAACAAGCAAGATTTCTGTTTCTCACAGACCTGTAACTTCTTCTTTAGAGGCTCCTCTGTCCTCCACTCGTTACCTGTATTAATGGCATCTGTTTGAACTCGTTATCAGTATAAAAGACACCTGTCCACAACCTCAAACAGTCAAACTCCAAACTCCACCATGGCCAAGACCAAGAGCTGTCAAAGTACACCAGAAACTAAATTGTAGACCTGCAGCAGGCTGGGAAGACTGAATCTGTAATAGGTAAGCAGCTTGGTGTGAAGATTTCAACTGTGGGAGCAATTATTAGAAATGGAAGACATACAAGACCACTGATAATCTTCCTCGATCTTGGGCTCCACGCAAGATCTCACCCCGTGGGGTCAAAATGATCACAAGAGCTGTGAGCAAAAATCCCAGAACCACACGGGGGGACCTAGTGAATGACCTGCAGAGAGCTGGGACCAAAGTAACAAAGGCTACCATCAAATAACACACTGCGCCGCCAGGGACTCAAAACCTGCAGTGCCAGACGTGTCCCCCTGCTTAAGCCAGTACATGTCCAGGCTTGTCTGAAGTTTGCTAGAGAGCATTTTGGATGATCCAGAAGAGGATTGGGTGAATGTCATATGGTCAGATGAAACCACAATAGAACTTTTTGGTAAAAACTCAATTTGAGGAGAAAAGAATGCTGAGTTGCATCCAAAGAACACCATACCTACTGTTAAGCATGGGGGTGGAAACATCATGCTTTGGGCTGTTTTTCTGCAAAGGGACCAGGTTGACTGATCCGTGTAAACGAAAGAATGGATGGGGCCATGTATCGTGAGATTTTGATTGAAATCCTCCTTCCATCAGCAAGGGCATTGAAGTTGAAACGTGGCTGGGTCTTTCAGCATTGACAATGATCCCAAACACACCGCCCAGTTAACGAAGGAGTGGCTTCGTAAGAAGCTTTTCAAGGTCCTGGAGTGGCCTAGCCTGTCTCCAGATCTCAACCCCATAGACAATCTTTGGAGGGAGTTGAAAATCCGTGTTGCCCGCGACAGCCCCAAAACATTACTGCTCTAGAGGAGATCTGCATGGAGGAATGGGCCAAAATACCAGCAACAGTGTGTGAAAACCTTGTGAAGACTTACAGAAAATGTTTGACCTCTGTCATTGCCAACAAAGGGTATATAACAAAGTATTGAGATGAAATTTTGTTATTGACCAAATACTTATTTTCCACCATAATTTGCAAATAAATTCTTTAAAAATCCTACAATGTGATTTTCTGGATTTTTTTTCTCATTTTGTCTCTCATAGTTGAGGTATACCTATGATGAAAATTACAGGCCTCTCTCATCTTTTTAAGTGGGAGAACTTGCACAATTGGTGGCTGACTAAATACTTTTTTGCCCCACTGTATATTCAAAATAAAAGTCTTGCATCAGAAAAAACATTTAGAATTAAATTTTTTGTTGTTGATGTTGTTTCTTTTTCTGTACTCTCTGCGACCCACTCAGAACGGTCTTGCGACCCACCAGTTAGGAAACACTGGACTAAAGGTTAGACCACCGTTTGAGAGGTATGCTCCTCTTCAGCCAGTGGAAACTGGGTTGACTGTTACAGCTCTCCTTAAAGACCCCATGGCATTAAATTGGGAGATTTTTTGGTGTTTAGCCATATTTGTTAGCATTGAGGCAAGCTGTGCTCCTAAAAGTTGACTAAATGACTTTTTATGCAGGTATTGCTTCACAAATTAGTGTCACATTAGTGCACCTATTTATAAAAAAATGGTTTACGAAAAAGTTGTCACATCAGTGCCGCAATTTAGGCTATAAGAATGGTTTCATGAAGAAATGGTCACATCAGTTCATCAATTTTCTTAAGGGAGTTTTGTGGCGTTTAAGTCCATGTTTGTTATCATAGAGGCTATCTGTACTCCTAAAAGTACCTTTTGCAAATATTCAGACCAACAATATTGATGACACTTGATTTTTGCCCAATAAAATGCTATCTTATATCATCTGCCATGATTAGCAGTAGCTAGCAAAGAGTTCCATAAAACCTGTAGCTAATCGATAGCAATTGCAAACTTTGCATTCATGAGGTCTAGTACTGGCCTTATGAAATGTATAATGGCTGATTAAACAACACCCATTCAGAGCTTTTGGCTGACTTGAATTGTGCTGATGGCTAGTGGTTTCATGTTGGAGTGTTTGTGTTTGAGCATTTATTTTAAGTTCTGTTTTTGACATTAATTCTAATAGATTCTAAATACATTTTGTTATGCTTGATTTGACTACGTACACACCATGTTGCTGTACCAAATGCAGTTCTGTAATCCATTGCAGGGCCTCTGAAAATATACATATTGATTGACAGATTGTAGAGCCAACGCTTTGGATTTGGTTCAGAGAGAGCGTGACAGAGTCTTTGACACTAACACTATAGTTTATGTCTGGCATTTGCACTTGATTTTCTGCGTGTGTGTGTGTGCAGCAACACTGTATGAGCGTACGATTTGCTTCACCACACACACAACACACTCACTCAATCACTCAGTCACTCACTCTGTCTCCACAGCAGTCATGAATTAACTCGGTGGCCCTGTTTGATCACGCCTCAGCAGCTCCCCTACTCGCCATGTTCTACCCCCAAAACCCCGGGGCCTCCTCCTGCTCCCACACACACTCACATGTTCAGCTGTCATGTCCAGCATTCATGGCTTTTTATGGCAATAAGGGAATGGTAGAGATAGGGGACATAAACAAAACACCAATAAGAAAAAAGCTTGGACGGGTATTATTTAGGGGTGCTCCGATCAGGAGTTTTCAGGCCGATCACCGATCACAGAAAGCAGTATCTTTGTCACTGAAAATGCTTTTACAGCATTGCAATTCTTGTTTTACACAGTACAGTAATACAGTCTTTCACAGACATGTTTAAACACAATAAATATAAGCAACACGTTATTCAATGCTTTTTACTTATGCATTTACTTCTAGATTTATATATTAAGTTGCTCAAACAATTGGCAAAACATTTAAACTCGAATAATCTCATAATCAGCTCTACTGCCTTTTCTTTCACATTGAAATCTTTATTACAAGCAATCCTGCGGTACATAAAGAACTTTGTTTGCCTACCTCAACGAGTGCCATCGATTATTGCCTTCTTTGTCTAAAAGTGCTCTTTACCTTTAAACCTAGGTAGACTTTAATAATATGCATTATGGTGTAATTACTACATTGTTCATATTTACTGCAAACAATGCACTGCTATATTTATTAATCACTTACAGCGCAGCAAAAATAGACTCGTGCGGAAACGATCTCGGCACTGCAGCAGACGCACCGCTCCTGAATGCACTGCCGGTCTACCGACGAAACATGCTACCTATCAGATTGTGCTACCAAAAATATATTTACATTGTTTTAAGGATAAGTTTAGGATAAGAGTAAGTGTGGACTGGTAGGTTTAGGGTAGGTATGGACAGGTATGGACATAAAAAAGCCTCAAACCACATGAATAAGATGCTGGTAGCACAATCTGATAGGTAGCATTTTTCGCTATCGATTTGTGCTACCTATCTTTTTAATGGGAGGTAGCACAATCTGAGCGGGTAGCATAAACTGTCACACCGGACCGCAACCGTGTGCAGTGAACGCTTAAATCCGTTAACATGAGCGCGGAAAAAATGCGCCCCACGTATGCACTGCAAACAGAGTAATGTGAACCTGGCATTATGTGTGTGCGCTGCGAGTGTGCATGAGCGTACGGTCTCCAGGAGAGTGCATGAGCGCTGAATGGTTAAAAACTGGCAAGAATTAAAAAGAAATGCAATTTATAAACTTTAGTGACGATGTGACACTGCTTTGACTGTGCAAGTGACAATTCCTGTGTCAACTGTGCAGCGTGTAGCTCGCTAATAGTGCAGACGCGATGTGTGGTGATTTGAAGCCATTTGCGTATTTTGAGAGAGAAAGAGTGAGAGCGTGTGCGCGGTGATTCACTTACGCTGTTTGTGAAATTACGTCTCACACAAGGTTTTCAAATTACTTTAGAAGTTATTTAATGAAATAATATGAAGGTGTGTACATTATAATTATTTCACCCACACCAGACAGAAACTGAGACGGTGCTGCTGCATGTCATGCCAAGCCTCTCACGGCTGCGTCATCATCTTGAGATCATTTTTTTTGAGATTGGCCTTTTAGAGACCGCCGATCAATCATCCCAACGTGATTATCGGCTGATAGTGATCGGCAGCCGATCAATCGGAGCACCCCTAGTAATATTTGTGTTTTCAGTGCCTAGAACATTTAAAGCTTCAGATGGTTTGTTTGTCTTTGAGAATTTTTTTTATAGGTTGTTGTTTAATGTATGTCTTTTAAATTAGATGACATCTATGTACTTGCATTTTGCAGATCAAAATTCATATTTAACAGAAATTTTTTTTAAAAAGTTTTCCTTAACATACTTACTAGTTTTCCTAGTGATTCACTTTCAGATTCACTGTCTGAAAGTATGACATAAGGTCCACACATCGCATGTTAGTGTTAATTGTGTTTTGTGCAGAAATCTTTAAATACATGAACTGCTCGATAAGCCCAAACCTACTGCTGTTTGTGTCCACCTCAACTGTGATCTGGACAAAATAGTGACTGTAGTGTTTCCCACATATAGACTTTACTTGGGCAGACTGCCCAGGTGTATTAACGGCTACCCAAGTAGGCCTACATTTGGCCATTCCCGTCTCCATCGCGATTATGTTCACATGATCTTGCTTTGTCACGAAAGTTCTATCCTTTCCATGTGTTTCGAAGCCTTGCCGCAATAAGAAGCGAGGTGTCTCAATTTGGTAATTGCACACTGTTCTGTCAAAGGATTTTCTGTGTGCACAACCAAAGCATTCACTGAGAAAGCTGCATGTCACACAGCATGTGTAAAGAATTGTATTTAGTTGTCTTACTGCTTGTAACTAATTGTCTTCAATAAGACTTGGACATTTTTGCTTATACCACTTAGGCTAGTATTAGTTGTTGCTGTGGTATCAAAAATAACTGTATTATAATATACTGTGATTGTGATAAAAGATTTTAATTGTCTTTTTAATTGTTTTTATTTGATTTTAATGTTATATGAACAAATGATTGTTTTATTATAAATATTTCATATAATAAATTACATCAGTAACTTATTTTAATAGAAATATTCAAGAAATCCTTTTCCACTGGCTACCACCACAAGTGAATTTCAGGTTTGTAGGAAACACTGACCTGCCCTAATAATGGGAAAGCAGGATTTGTTTGGTTTGTCTGCTAGGTCAGGGTTCTCCAAGCTTTTTTTTATAACCACGGACTTTGGTTACGTTTGGAATATAGTATCCTCGCGACCAACGGGACGATGGGGGGAGTGGGGTTGTATTAGCCTTATATATATTATATTATATTATATATATAGAATTATAATAGCATTAATGGTGGTCAACACATAATATTTGTGTTTTTTTTTTTTGCGTCCCACAGATCAAAATTAAAGCACAGAGAATGACAATGCGTGAAAGGTTTTTGACATAGGCTAATTTTATGTGCATGTAGCCTATACGCAACACAACGTATTTCTGCGCTGTCTGAAACACGTCTCTATGCTTGTGCACGTTTTGATTGTGTGTGAGAACAATGTGTGAGTAACGAATTGAGCTCTCTTTCATTTCTTCTTCTTGTGGTTTAAAATTGCTTGTACGTGTAAATTGGCAAATTAATCTGTGAATCACGTGCGTGCCGAACGGTAGGGATTCATCCATACGTATTACGGATCAACTGCGATCCGTTTAACTTCTAATATGTGACAGATCAGAGCAATCTTTCATTTACTTATTTAACATGAAATTGTCAAATTGCTACTCCATATCAATCGTATACAAAGAAAATACAGAATAATTAGAACAATCATTAACATAAATAAATAACAGAGTGTCATATCTATACACATTTTTCCCAGACTTTCGGCCCGGTGGTTGGGGACCTCTGTGCTAGGTTTCAGGATGTGTGTTTTGCAGGAATCTCAGAACTAAGTGTTTTTTTATATTATTATTTTACAGTATTCATTGTTATCTTTCCAGAGAGGAGTGAGAAAGAGAAGAGGGAAGCTAAACGCATAGACCGTTTAAGTTGTATGTGTGCTGTCTGGGGAGCTTAGTGTGATACACAGAGGAATAAACAGAAAGGGCAGTGTCTGGGCTTCAACACTCTCTTTCTCTCTGCCTGTTTTATCCATCCTCTCTCTATCCGAGTTTCCTGTCTCCATTAGTATAGACGTCTTTCTGCAGTTTCACCCTCACAAATTCTCTCTCTCCCCCTTTTTTCCCCACTATTTCTCTCTTTCTCTTTATATCTCTCCCACTTTTTCCCTGTTCCATCCTCTTGTCTATGTGAGCAGTGTGTGTGTGTGTTGCTCTGTGCTTATGGGACTAGCAGAATGTCTGTTTTGAGGACAACAGCGGGGGGCTAATGAAAAGGCTTTGTTGATTTTAACGAATTACTAGCCACTGTAGCCAAAATAAATATAATCTGCTTTTTGGATTAGTTGTCACAGATGATTTTACCTACTGACGGTGATTAAAGAACCGGGCAGACAAGCCGGCCAGCATCTCTCCTGTGACCTCCCTCAATAAAATGCCAATAAATAGCAGCAAATAAAGACTTAGAGCATTAGTTATCTGTAATAAACAGTGACATCCTATATAATGTTGGGTTGGACTTCAAAGCAGCCGGGTTTATAAGCAGAGCAGCCTGTTAGCTGAGCCATATGCAGGAGGAGCCTACTCTCCTCTGTCATGTTTCAGAGATTGCTATAGCCAGAGGATCTTATTATTGTGAGGTAATTAGATATGTTTGCTGTTTTTGGGGAGGTTGTTTCAAAACAGTTTTTTGGTGCATTGTAAATACGATCTAATGATTTTAGTGCTTAATAACTGAGTCGTGGTTGCCAAAGCTTGTAAAACATGCCGACCACTTATATAGGCATTTATTTGCTGCTCACATTGATGTGACCACTATAATCCAGAGAATTAAAGTAGTGAAAAACGAAAATGCTAATTTCAGATACAAGATTTTCACCTGAGACCATATTTGTTGAGTGTATTTTTTTCTCTTTTTTCATTTGATGTGTGCATTTTTCTTTTATTATTCTAATTATTTAATTAATTATTTTAATTAAATTATTCTTTATTTTTAATCATTCATATACACACATATCCTGTATTTATTCATACATGTTTTGCAACTGCTTGGTAGTATTTTTGTTTATCCAATGAAATGTTTATGCCGACTGCAAGTTTCAGTTTGCGCTAAAGCTGCCTGTTCTCCACATATCTCTAAATATGCATCAGTTCGATGGGAAAGCAAGGCCTATTTCTGTTTTCCCATATTTGGAAAATTTTGACAGCGGGCCTTGCCCGTGTTTGCACTGCGACATGAAGCAAAACGATACATCAAAGTTAACTGCAAGTATGCGGAAAGTCAGGAGCCTCAGAAGCCGAGATCTAAGATGGAAAGAACAATGGGCCTCCCCTGACAAACAGTTAAAAAAGCCTTAAGACTACAGTTTAGATCTGTAATGTCATGGAGAATACAAATGAAGGAGCCGTCACTCTCAATTTTCCTGAATGCCTTTTGATGTTTTCTTCTAAGAATGGCTGTGAGGGGAAACAGGTACCAAAATGTGTCTAGGGCTGCCTGCTCCTGTGGATTGCTTGGAATATATTCACATGAAAATCAACTCCACAGAGGTTATTCCCTTGTTTAAAGCTCTCACTCTGTGTGTGTGCTGTTTTTTCTTTAAACTAGGTTTAAGAATTAAACTCCAACCCTAATCAGCTTACACTCCAGCAAAATGAAACTTGTAAAGAAAGTTAAAAACTGACTTTTTCAAACAAAACGATGTTATGGTAGCCAGGCAAGTTAGCTAAGGACCACAGTACCAGGGGAATGGCATCACATGGACCACTTGATGCAGCTTTAGAGAGGGTGTGAAGCCTGAGACACGACAGAATAGAGGCGAACGGGCCACGTGTTTGGTCTTGCACTTAAACTTCAGCTGGAGCTGAGTGGATGCATTGTGAGGAGTTCTGCAATGTTGCGTTCACTTCATGTGAGGTTTGCATAAAATTTCTCACATCTAGTAGCAAATGTGCAACGACGAAAGTGGATGAGCACAAATATAATTTTGCTTTGGGAGTATTTAGGATCTTTTGTAAGTACACATTTAATTTTATTGCATATAAGAAGGAAAAACTGTACGGAAAAGTTGCACTAGTTGTATGTGCATGTGTGTCACCTGCTCTTTCCCCTTCCTCTGACATCTCTGCACAGTTGATGGTGCCGCGGCGCCTATAAGTAAGGATTAGCATGTGCGGCTCTGGACTCATTACCAGTGGGTTGTGGGTTCAAATCCTAATGAATATTCATGCCAGATGATAATGATGATCCCAGGGTTCTGTAGGCCCCTCCCTCCACCCCCTCCCTCCTTCAGCAGGTTGATAAAACACTTGCCAAGCTGGCATCCCCTAAGAAATTATTAATTATCTGGTTAATGTGCATCAGGCTGTGTGTCGGTTGATTAATCACCACTGAGGGGGCTGTGTGCTGGAGGGGGGGGCTTTATTTTCCTTTCTGAGTTCCTTTACCTTCCACCTTCCTCCCTCCTTTCCTGCCTCCCCCAGCTACTCGCACAGACGCTTTTGTCTCCTCCGCTTTGGTGTAGAGGTTTTCAAGGTTTCTGTATTGATATCATGATGGCCGATAAACAATGTCTTTCTGGCTCCTTAGTTCATTGAAAATATATTGCTGTTTTCTCATAATAAGTATTGTGTCATAATAAGGTTTCTCAATATAGTGTTTTTTTCATGTTTTGATTATAGTAACAGGGTTTCCATAGTCCTATAAATTATGTTTTGTTTAGGTATTGGGTCGGGCTAAGGGATCTATAATATGGTCATGCATTAATATGTGCTTACTAATAAACAAGCCAATATGCTATTAATGCATGCTAATATAAGCAACTAGTTAATAGTGAGAATTGGACCTTAAAATAAAGTGTTACCTTTTATTTATTTATTTATTCAGCAAGGATGCATTGAACTGATCAACCTGAAACCTGAAAATATTAAGCAGCACAACTGTTTTGAACAATATTTAAATGTTTTTGAGCAGCAAATGAGAATATTAGAATGATTTCTGAACAATCAAAAAACAATCTGAAAATTCAACTTTGCCATCACAGGAATAAATGACAAAAGTATTTAAAATATAAATACATAAAGTATAAAAAATATTGTACAATACATAACGTATATATTGTACATAATCTCTTAAATTTCATGACTGCCAGTTTACTGAAATCACAAGGTATTTTGTGACTCGACAGTCTCATTTCTTTTGTCAAAATCAGACGCTGCTGCTTGCAGTAGGAGTTTGAGTAGGAAGTGTTTGTGTGGACTGGGAAGCCATTGATGTCTCACTGTATCTTCCGCAGAGAGTGTCTTCTCAGCTCCAGTTGAGATTAAACATTTAATAGCGTATTATAGCATTTAGCTGTGGTTGTGGCCTCTGTAGGCTTATGCCTGTTTCCCATAGTCACTGCTCCGTTTCTGCAGTCTGCGAAATCGGGAAGGAATAGGAGAATTGCATTGTAAACAAAATCCCACAGGGCGTCATGTGATCTCTCTTTCAGGCCGAGCTAGTTAAACGGTGGTGCTAGTTGGATAGAGAAACGAGTTGCCCTGTTTGTGCTGTGAAAATCCCAACAAATATCGTATTCCCTTTGCTAACAGCGGCTTGATGGTGCCAAACAATGTTCGTGGCTCAAAGTTCAGCATTTGCATTTGAATTATTTTATCCCCTATTCCTTACAGGGCTTCCTGAGCACAATATGATAAGTAAAGCCAAGTTTACTTTGCTTAATCTCTGCTATTCCCAAAAGTGCAGCAGATATGGGAGGAAGGGGGGGATAGAGAGAGAGAGAGAGAGAGAGAGAGAGATGCCACAAACAAATCACACAAAGGAAATTTGTTTACTTGCTGTTAAAAGTCCACCACGGTTTTTCACTGATCATTGATTTTATTCAAATTTCATGTGGTCCTGTAATGGCAAACATGCCACAGGACCATCTTGTAAGGAAAAAATAGGCAAGCAAGACTTCAGTTCTCCTGTTCTTTAATATCATTCACCCTATTTAACCTAAAGGTTGAGAATTGAGAATTACATCATTAAATTGAAGACTTAATAAACTGAATAAATTGAACAATCATGCAATTTTTTTGTCAGTACTGGGACGTCTGGGATATTTAAATGAGCTGGTTGGACTCCTGAACTGTTGATTCAACCCGTACAATCTTTTGGGAGCATTTTCACGCTGTGAAAGGTCAATGAATCAGCATACAGTAAGATCATGCCCTTTCACCAAGCATCACCTAATTGATTTGTATGTTGAGCCGCATCATTATTATATATCTAATATGCTCCATAGTTGGCAATTCAGGAGTAGCATGTTGTTGAGAGAGAGTTTTCTATTTTTTTTTTTTTCGTTTTCGTTCTGGACACACACTCCTCTAAGACCAAGTCGCTAATGAGAGCAAGGAATGGAGGTTACGAGGGACTAAAAATAAATGGCTGTATAGGAGTTTGCTCAGTGATTTTTTTCCCATTGATTAGTCGCATAGCTAATGCACGCTTATTCCTCAGATCAGCACTAATTAGCATGCTCAGCTCAGCTTCAGACCAGTTGACCAGCAGCTTCTCCGCAGGCTTCCCGCCGCCACTGTGACTCTGAGTACCACCAGCCTTGCTTAGCCCAGCTCTTGCTTGACTAGATGCTTTTGTTCTTTTTGTGTGTTAATTCGCTTTAATTTTGGGCTAATTATAGATTTAGGTGTTAATGACATAGAGAAAAAAATAAAATAATATTTGATGGCTTCATTGCAGTTACAAATTTTGGAAGTTATCATAAACCTTAATTTTTTACTAGATTACTTGCATTAACTTGTGGCATGTAGTCGTCTGGCCAAGAACCACCAACTAAAGACAGGGAGACTGCCTGACCTACATATAAAAACAAAGCAAACTATGCTTGGTCACTTTACATGTCATTTAGAGCTAGGAATATCTAAAATGCATTTACAGAAAATACTGAAAGAGAATATCAGAAAACATGCATATCTACCCTGCCGTTCAAAAGTTTGGGGTCAGTAAGACATTATTATTATTATTATTAAATTAATATATTTATTTAGTAAGGACGCATTAAATCAGTCAAATATGATTGCAAACACAGTATTTATTTATTTTTTAATGTTACAAAATATAGAGGATCGTGTGGTATTGAAGACTGGAGGCTGCTGAAAATCCAGCTTTGCCATCAAAGGAATAAATATTAAAATAGAAAACCGTTATGCTAAATTGAAATAATATTTCAAAATATTACTGTTTTTACTGTATTTTTTTTATTAAATAAATGCAGCCTTGGTGAGACTTTTGAAAAAAATTTAAAAATCTTACCGACCACAAACTTTTGAACCATAGTGTGTGTAATTTTTTGTATGGCGTACGTACATTTTTGTAGCGTATGTCTGTCCAAAAGTAACAAGCACTCATTATTTAAGACAAAACTCTCATAAGTTGTGTGGAACCCAGGTCATTGCCTTTTCATGAGCATTTTTATAAGAATGATTTGAGCTAAATAAGATAAAATAATGATAGCATTACTGTCAGAGTTTGTTATTGAAAGAAGAATCGTAAAAACTGAAAGTAGCTCTCCATGTCTTTCTGTGCTAATAAAACAATGCCTGTACTTCCTTTAGTATTCACTGCGATTGATTCAAGCCGCTCGACATATGTAATACACCACTATAGTATTGTATCACACTTACATGGAACGACATGATGTAGATAGCCGCTACGCTAGTGATTAATGGCGATAGCAACCTGAAGGCCCTATAGTGCTGTGTGATGGCTTTATTTGACTCTCTTCATGCCTGTTCTCACTGCCCGGCCAAAAAAAAAATCCCTGACGCGATGCTATGGGAAGCGTTTGAGAAAGTGCATGGCAGTATCATAGCGGCACTTAAAGGGGGATTAGATTCTCGTCAATGTGCCTCTGAGGCTGTGCTAAAGTTTCCCCTCACAGGCCCTGGCCATTGACTGCTACTCTAATGGCCTAGTCTGTTTCCTCTTGATGGGCATCGACTATAGGTCTGATCAATATGGGTTTCCATCCAGAATCCAAGCGGGATGCTCAAAAACCAATAAGCAGGCCGAACGGCATGAGCAAACCCCGGAAGTAAATGAATTAGTTATCAAATGGTGGTCGCGCTCAGGGTGTTTGTGCTTTTTTTCAGGAGTGTAATGGTCACAGTGGTGTAAGCTTTTAATTTTGGTTTTTGCCTCCTCCATGGTCTAGGCTAATTTAGGTGTGTAAATAAAAATTTTTAATTGCATGTGACAATTTTGAGTTGATAGCAAACCCAAAACTGAAATAAAGACTGGCACATTGTAGCATACTGCTACTTTTTCATTAAGGTTATGGACATTTCCTTCAACCCTAAAACACAATACAATAAAATGCATAATTCAAAATACGGGTAAAATACCAGTGAAAAATCAATACAGAAAATTAACACCATGCATATTGGCATATTATAGACATATTGAGTGTATGACAACACAGTTGAGCACTGTTCAGCAGTTCAGGCAATGGTATGAACCATAAAATGTTCATAGATAAAATATATTAATTATGGCATATGAATTAATTTAGGTAGTTAAGATGGGTAGTTGATTGTTTATCAAAAGCATGATTATTTTAACTCTTTATGGTGGAATTCAATTATCATCCAGGCAAAGTATGAAATACTTTTATTTTGAACAAAAATAATACCATAGCCATCAGAATCAACATTTTTGTTACATAAGTATGGGGAAAGTTGCTGTATCGTTTAACTGTTGCTGCTTTTTTTTTAGATGCATATTGAGATATTCAATATTTTACAAGTCTTGTAGTTTTTTGTCAATACTTTGTATTTTAGTTAAATTTAAAACAAAATACAGATAATAATAATATATTTTTCTTAAAAATAAATAGAATGCAATAATACAGTGGCAAAAGTCAGAGTTTTATTTCATCAGTGATCTGAGAATATTTATTTGTTGCCTAACTTATCGATTTGGTATCCGAGACTGGTATCGATCATGCTCTAATTTCATTTTAAGTTTTTTTTTCCTTTTCTTTGTTTTTGTACCTTATTTTGCCAACTCTTGCATACAGTAGGGCATCTCTAAAGCAGTGTGAATGGCACGATGGCTGATGTCATGGTGAAACTGGTAAGAGTGTGTATTTTCAGTCCCACAATTGCATTTTTTTTCCCCATCGTGTGTCTATTCTTTGCCACATTACCTCACCATCTTAACCTAGCTCGAGCATCTCCCCACATTGGAATCCAGTTTCCAGCCCCATTCACGGCAGCCAGGGATCAGATCTCAACCCCACTCAATCTTTACCCTGGAGAATGTGCATTCTTTCAGTCAAACCTATTGATCGACTCTATTCCTGGACCTCCAGTGAGCCCGTCCCAGCCCCAGTTTGGTTCCTCTGCGAACGTTAACTCTGACGGCTCAGGATCGATCGCCCTGTGGCATCTTGGCAAATGAGGGTCTCTCGTTGTCCCCCCCTTTACAGTGATGCAACAAAATTTAACTCCGAACTCCCTGATCAGTCTCAAGGCTGTCTGTAAAGAACGCTCTTTATTTTGCAGAAGTCGCTGGTTCAATATTATGGCATCCCTGGTGACATGAGTAGAAGAGCTATTATGACTGATGCTCCAAAGGAAGGGGAGGAAAAAGCCAACAGTGTGGTTTGGGTTCTTCGCTGAGAGCTCTGGTAACCCGACCCTCACCGTCCAACCGGAACAGGAGGAGGCATGATCAGGGGACTTGTTGCAATTGCGCAACCCTATTCCCAACCGCATGCACATACACACACGAACACACTCCTTCTGTCATGCCCACCTTCTTTCTTTCTTCTTCCTTTCCTTTTTTTTCTGTATGGAAATATGTGCCTGCCATTATTGGTGTATTTCTTTAGACGTGTCAGGAATTCGAGGCTCGGGGCTATAAGAGTTGCAGAGCTTCAATTGGCAGCAGTCAGGTTAATAAATTCTGAATAGAGATGCATAAATCAGTGAGAAGGGCCTGTTTTTTTTCCTCCCAGCTTTTGCTTTTCTTCCTCCTCTCTAAAAAGAGGCCTTCAGAGGATTGTTGTCTATCAGTCCAGAAAATGGAGAGGAGAATGCCTTCAATACCCAGGGCTGGTTAGCAGATTGTCATTTTTAGGTTTGATGTTCCTGGGTCTAATTGTCTTTCATGTGAACAATGGCAGCAGCTCTCTGGTGAGACGTGGCAAGCCGGGTAGAGGGAGGGCGACCCGTGCATAGCAATGTCCTTTTTTATTATTAGCTTGTGAAATTAGCAAGCTGGAAGTCGTTACAAGGATTTTCAGCAGTCCCCCACTCAATCCGTTTGCTCTATTCATGTTAATTGTAATGCAGGGTTTGAATTGTTTGTGGACCCGCCAACAATAGCAGCGGCAAAGTCCGTGTTAATAGACTTTTACTCGTACTCCTGCACTTCCAGTCCGAGTCCTAATAAGGTGTCTGTCGTAGAGGCGGAATTTGTTTAAAAAGCGTGGTAATTGATGTATTGCGGTGAGTGCGAGTGCGGCCCTGCTTGATTAATGTATGAGTGTGTGTCCGTGTGTGTGTGTGTGTGTGTATGTGTGTGCTGTTTTTTGTTGAGCTGATTTTAAAAAGGCCTCTTAACTGGGTCTAGGGATAGTGGCAAATGCTCCACTATAAACTGCTTCATAGCAGCTGTTAAAAGACCTGACAGCTGCTGATGTCTCATGGGGTTTCGTGTTTTTTTTCCCGTCCTGATCAGAGGAGGAAAGGGTGGAAAAAAAGAAAAAGAAGTGTAGGCAATATAGTTCTTGTCAATAATTGCAGCACTTAAAAATCTTATAGAGGGATTTTTTCCCCTCATAGTGACTATCCCCTGAGATGCAGTTTCAAAGGTTCATTTAGTTTCACTTTTATGCCTTAGGGCTGGAGCAGAGAAAAATAGTTTATTTTCACCAAAGTGATTTATCTTGGTTTAGTTATTTTGAAGTTACCATAGTTGCAAATAATGGACACTTAAAGTTCATCTAGGTGGTTGGCCAGGTTAAAGCTTACCTCAGCAATTTATAGCCAGTGGTGCTTTAGTCAATTTTAAAGCCCATAGGACTGTTCACATATATCTGCAAGCACTTTATTGTAGAAATACTCTCCACAGCTTTTTTCTGTTTGGTTTTATACAGTATGACATCATAGGTCTTTGTGCTATAAAGATGGCCACCCCTTCTCTCTCACTTAGGGAAGATTTTGAGAGTTTGATTTCTTCCTTCAGGATAATCTAGAGAATGTGTGTGTTGAATTTGTCAAAATTACCTTCATTTAAGACATGACAAAATGGTAGTTGACATGAGATAATTTTGGGACAAGTTGCTGCAGTCAGAATGATGATTCATATCGTTGTCTTGTGATGTGACATGATGTAACCAAAACTATTTTAAACTGCATCTATTATTATTATTATATTATTAACAATGTGTCATTGTTAAACCATTTAATAATGTATTAAGTGATGTATTAAATGGGAAGATTCTCATTTGGACCCTGCCTGTGAAAACCCAGCTAAAGTAATTTTTTTGTGATTTACTGTTTTCTACATAAAATCATTCTTCATAAAGATGTAGAACATTCAGTGCAAATATAACATTTATATCTTTAATATTGACTGAGTAAGCCATGTCAAAAAATTTAAATCATAGTGAAATTAATGGTTGAAACAAACTTTAATGCTTGTTTTCTCATAATTAGATTTTTTAACTTTAGCCTGGATTTCACGAACAGGTCACATTTATTATTATTATTATTATTGGAGCTTCGTGATTTCATCTAACTGAGGACTAACATAAAAGGTTCCTGGAGTGAAAATTAGGAAGCAGCTAGTTGTCATTGTTTTTGCCCCAGTGAAAATTGA
Source organism: Sinocyclocheilus anophthalmus (assembly GCA_018155175.1). Classification (NCBI taxonomy): domain Eukaryota; kingdom Metazoa; phylum Chordata; class Actinopteri; order Cypriniformes; family Cyprinidae; genus Sinocyclocheilus; species Sinocyclocheilus anophthalmus. The sequence continues at coordinate 22,768 of JADLZN010011899.1, read as the reverse complement.
CATGTATTCCGACGTGACATGCTCAAACCAAACTATTTTCAACAACATTATTTATTTATTATTCAGCTTTTAGCATAGAAAATATGTACTTTTAATATTTGTCACACATAAGCTGAATTATAATATATATAAGAATATATATATATATATATATATATATAAATTCAGTCTTAGGTTTACAAATTATTAAAAGTACATTTTCACCTCTTGTTATATTGCAGCCAGTTGCTAAATTCTTTTAAGTTAATTTTTTTTCCTCATTAATGTACACCCATATAGCACCCCATATTGACAGAAAAACACCGAATTGTTGACATTTTTGCAGATTTATTAAAAAAGAAAAACTGAAATATCACATGGTTTTAAGTATTCAGACCCTTTGCTCAGTATAGAGTAGAAGCACCCTTTTGATCTAATACAGCCATGAGTCTTTTTGGGAAAGATGCAACAAAGTTTTTCACACCTGGATTTGGGGATCCTCTGCCATTCCTCCTTGCAGATCCTCTCCATTTCTGTCAGGTTGGATGGTAAACGTTGCCATTTTTAGGTCTCTCCAGAGATGGTCAATTGGGTTTTAGTCAGGGCTCTGGCTGGGCCATTCAGGAACAGTCACAGAGTTGTTGTGAAGCCACCCCTTCGTTATTTTAGCTGTGTGCTTAGGTCATTGTCTTGTTGGAAGGTAAACCTTCGGCCAGTCTGAGGTCCTGAGCACTCTGGAGAAGGTTTTCGTTCCAGGATATCCCTGTACTTGGCTGCATTCATCTTTCCCTCGATTGCAACCATCGTCCTGTCCCTTCAGCTTAAAAACACCCCCACAGCTTATGCTGCCACCATCAGGCTTCACTTGTTTGGGACTTATTGGACAGGTATGAGCATGGCTGGTTTTCCCTCCACACATACCTAGCTTAGAATTACATGCAAAAAGTTCTACTTGGTCTCTCATCCCGAAATCCTTATTCTCACCACTTGGGAGGTCCCTTCAGGGTGTTTTTTAGAGAGCAAACTCCGTGCGGGTTTTCATGTGTCTTGCACTGATGAGAGGCTTCCGTCGGGCCACTCTGCTATAAAGTCCCGACTGGTGGAGGGCTGCAGTGATTGGTTGACTTTCTACAACTTTCTCCCATCACCCGACTGCATCTCTGGAGCTCAGCCACAGTGTTCTTTGGGTTCTTCTTTACCTCTCTCCCCAATGCTCTTCTCCCCCGATAGCTCAGTTTGGCCGGACGGACAGCTCTAGGAAGGGTTTTGGTCGTCCCAAATGTCTTCCATTTAAGGGTTATGGAGGCCACTGTGCTCTTAGGAACCTTAAGTGCAGCATATTTTTTTTTGTAACCTTGGCCAGATATGTGCCTTGCCATAATTCTGTCTCTGAGATCTTCAGGCAGTTCCTTTGATCTCATGATTCTCATTTGCTCTGACGTGCACTGTGAGCTGTAATGTCTTATATAGACAGGTGTGTGGCTTTTCCTAAGTCCAATCCAGCAGATTAATCAAACACAGCTGGACTCAAATGAAGGTGGAGAACCATCTCAAGGATGATCAGAAGAAATGGACAGCACCCTGAGTTAAATATATGAGTGTCACAGCAAAGGGGTCTGAATACTTAGGACCATGTGAATTTCAGTTTTTCTTTTTTAATAAATCTGCACAAATTTCAACAATTCTGTGTTTTTCTGTCAGTATGGGGTGATGTGTGTACATTAATGTGGAAAAAAATTAACTTAAATGATTTTTAGCAAATGGCTGCAAAATAACAAAGAGTGAAAAATTTAAGAGAGTCTGAATACTTTCCGTACCCACTCTATATATATATATATATATATATTATATAATATATATAAATTCTCACAGAAGTGAGTACACCCCTCACATTTTTTGTAAATATTTTATTATATCTTTTCATTTGACAACACTGAAGAAATGACACTTTGCTACAATGTAAGTGTGAGTGTACAGCTTGTATAACCAAACAACCGTAAGAAAAAATTTGCTATCCCCCCCCCCCCCTCAAATAACTCAACACAGGAAAGCCATTAATGTCTAAAACCCTCTGGCCCCAAGTGAGTCACCCCGAATTGACATTGTCTAAAATTGGGCCCAATTAGCCATTTTCTCTCCCCGGTGTCATGTGACTCATTAGTGCTACAAGGTCTCAGGTGTGAATAGGGAGCAGATGTATTAAATTTGGTGTTATCGCTCTCACTCTCTCGTACTGGTCAATGGAAGTTCAACATGGCACCTCATGGCAAATAACTTTCTGAGGATCTGAAAAAAAGAATTGTTGCTCTACATAAAGATTGCGTAGGCTATAAGAAGATTGTCAAGGCCCTGAAACTGAGCTGCAGCATGGTGTCCAAGACCATGCAGCGGTTTAACCGGACAGGTTCCACTCAGAACAGGCCTCGCCGTGGTTGACCAAAGAAGTTGAGTGCACGTGCTCAGCATCATATCCAGAGGTTGTGTTTGGGAAATAGACGTATGAGTGCTGCCAGCATTGCTGCAGAGGTTGAAGGGGTGGGGAGTAGTGCTGTGTTCTAAATATCGATACGACGATGTATCGTCACAGAGATTTGACGATACGAGTATCGATACAGCTGGCCCTGTATTGATATTGTGGCATGTGTGCAGCAGTGGACCACGCTTAATTTTAGTAGAAATTTTTTCTAAATTTAGTAGAAAAGTGTGAGGTTTCTAAAAAGAATGAATAGAGCATATATAGAATACGACCAGGTTTAATCTGGCCACAGAGGAACACAACTGGGTTGCCTGATATAAAGAGACGTAGTCCCCAAAACAGAGCTTTACACTTGCGTAATACAGTAATATCTGCTAAGTGTGCTACTTATCCTTGTCAACCTGGCAACCACGCGCACGCGCGATCTCTCCACTGTGGATAAACGCGCTTGCTTTCTGAAAACAGCGGTTAGCTTGCAGTTTAGCAATCTCCACTTCAATAATCTATTCTCAGAAAAGTGTGATTCATCAAGTGTTCATTTATGAGAGGGGGGAGAGAGAGAGAGAGGCTGTGTATGAATGAATTACCACCATTTTGCCGCGTTTCTCTATTAACAGCGAAGTTGTGGCGTTAATTGCTTTAGAAACGATGATGTTAATAGTTCCTTGTTGAGAAAGATAATGTAGCTCTTGAGTGATTAGTTGATAAAACTGCGGGGCAGAGCTAAAAAGTTTGTTCCTGAATGTCTGAGTTCGGCCGCAACGTGATCTGTGTGAGTGACTGCACCAAACTGCTTCTGTTTCACCACAAATGCTGGCACAGACTTGCATTTCGCTGAGTCACTTTGAACTCGTGCATCTTCGGAAGCAGAGCTGAGCGGAAAGTTACAAAAATGTTTGTTCACACCGCCCCGAAACGACGTCAACTTCAACTCAAATCGAATTGCGGACCTTCGAGTATAAATCAGCCTTGAGGCGGTGTGCGTTGACAGTTGAAGCCAGCGCATTAGTTTAGAACTCTTCAAAAAAAAAAATTTTATTGTAGAGAGTGTGTTAATTTTTGCAATGATAACCTACCAGCAATGTATATATGATTTTTTTTATATATTAGAATGAATACATTGCTATATAAATGTATTAGAACGAGTACTTTATTGTTTATGGGCTTAAAAACAAGATGCAAACCATCAGAATATTGTACCTGGTGGGGAGTGCACAATGTAAACACGAAACATATGCAATTACCTATATTGTACTTTGGTACAGTTATGGAGGCCCTTCATAAAGCAGAGATCAGCTGCCTGCTCTGCCAATAGTTATAAATGGCACTATAGTAAGCAGTGTTTTATAAACAGCTGTTTTTCTAAATTCGGCTGATGTGAAATTCAGTGCTGTCTCTGTATCGTGATGCGTATCGTATTTTGGCCTCTGTATCGTGATACGTATCGTGATACTGGGGGGTCGCCTGTCAGTGCTCAGACCATACTGAGCACTGGGGACTCAGTTCTTGAGGTAACATGAATCCCAAAATGTACTGTGACATACTGAAGCAGAGCATGATCCTCTCCCTTCGGAGACTGGGACGCAGGGCAGTATTCCAACATGATAATGACCCCAAACACACCTCCAAGACGACCACTGCCTTGCTAAAGAAGCTGAGGGTAAAGGTGATGGATTGGCCAAGCATGTCTCCAGACCTAAACCCTATTGAGCATCTCAAGGTCTCTAACATCCACCAGCTCCGTGATGTCGTCATGGAGGAGTGGAAGAGGATTCCAGTGGCAAACTGTGAAGCTCTGGTGAACGCCATGCCCAAGAGGGTTAAGGCGGTTCTGGAAAATAATGGTGGCCACACAAATATTGACACTTTGGGCCCAATTTGGACATTTTCACTTAGGGGTGTACTCACTTTTGTGGCCAGCGGTTTAGACATTAATGGCTGTGTGTTGAGTTATTTTGAGGGGACAGCAAATTTACACTGTCATTCAAGCTGTACACTCACTACTTTACATTGTCATTTCTTTAGTGTTGTCACATGAAAAGATATAATTAAATATTTACAAAAATGTGAGAGGTGTACTCACTTCTGTGAGATACTGTGTATATATGTATTGCTGTTCATTAAAAAAAAGTCAACTACCCATAAAAGTAGAACATGATGTCTGAACATAATGTGCATCTTGGCTGAAAACTATCTGGGAGGCCATCAGTTGCCCTGCTTTTAAAGTGATGTGACATTTTGTGAACCACTTTCTGGCTTGGATATAGGAATGCAAAGAACATGGTACACTAATGCTGGAATATAATGTTCTGTTCAGTCAGTATAACACCGTATGCTTTTTTAAACGTTCTCAGCTTGCGTTCCATCTTTTTCTGCAGCTCATCATCTCCACCGTCAGCCTAATTCAAAGCCCAGTATCAGATACGGTCCTAACAAACGCTGTGCTCAAGGCAAAAGGACCTCAATTATAAAACAGCTCCACCGGTCATGGGTTAGCCTGCATGAATCTGACGTCCTACCTAGACACACATGTACATACACACACACACACACACTCTCACAGTAAGAGTAGCCTGAGGCTTTCCATTCTAATTGCCACTCCACAACAATGTGGCAAAGAAACGCCTTTGTTATCGGCCCTTTGTGTGTAAGAGATCTGCCGATAATTAAAGCTAAAAGCCCTGGAAATTCTTTTGATAAGGCATAAATATTAGTTCCTTCCTAATGCATTATTGAAGATAATATGCTCTTTAAACAAACACTTCCCGTATTAGCACACTTGCGGCCAGAATGTGTGGTCTTTCCTTTCAGTCACTTCTTAATCAGTATATTAATGTAGATACACGTAGATAGAGCCAGGGGTTTTCTGCCCTTTGTAATATTCAAACAAGCTTTTTTTGTGGTGTGTGAGTATTTGTGTGCCCTTTCACACCCCTGATAACACACTCTTGATGGAGTCAGGTGTCTGGTCTTTATCAATTCTGCAGATTAGAGTGAGATTAAGGGAATAGAGGAATAACGCACAGTTTTGGCTTGTCTGAAAATGGAGAACAGCTCTCCAGTGCTGTTCTTTGGCTGCTCAAATTGACTACATCTGAAGTGGCAATTTCACTGTTTAGATAAGCTTTATTGGCTTTTTGGAAGAATATGTCAAATTGACAATTTTATAATTATACTCCGTTTGAGAGCTATTGTAGCGGTTGAATAAAACCTAACGGCACCAGTTCAGCATTCACTGTAATAGCCTGAACAAGCAATTGTATTACTGAGAAGTTGGGACAATTTAATTGTATTATCATGCAGATGTGTATGCTAATACTTTTTGGTGAATGTGCATTATGAAGCACATATTACACAGCATTTTTGCCTTTTTGTATGCATCACCAGCTGGCACATCTTATTATTCAAAGTGAATATAAAATACGAGTACACAACCTGGTTAATAGAAAAATTCACTGCTCAGCAGTCTGACAAGAAAGCATAAAGAAAATTTAAACATGATGTATGTAATTTTTTTATGTTAAAGTCCTTTCTCCTAACCCAGCTTAATGTGTAAAGACAACTAGAATCAAGTTGATTTTCTCAAAAAATCGACAAAACAATGATTTGAACAATGACAAAACCTTGTCGCTTTATCAAAACAATGTTGTATTTGTTCAAGCATCCTGCCCAACAATAGCAACATTGGCACTACCAATAGAAATATTTTGGGGCGGGACTATCTGATTGCCTGACCAATGGCAAACTGTGTTTTCAGAAAAAAAAAAAGTTTAAAAACAGTCATTCTTTTTTGATTGGTGATGCTAGCGACCAATAATTTACACACTTAAGCTTCATTAAAACAATATTCTGGGTTCAGTACAAGTTAAGCTCAACCTACAGCATTTGATTAGCACACAATCATTTTGAGGAAAAAAAATCAAAGCTACTCTATGCGCTTTTCCATTACCCTTCAAATTGCGTAAATTGAAATTGCGAATTGAAAATACGCCTAATGGAAACGCGTCAATTTCGCAAAAATGGCCATATATTGCAAAAAAGTTTTTACGCTCGCATGAGGTGGTTTTTCAGGCAATGCGAAAAAGGATTAATTCGCAAAACTGCAATGGAAACGGCTTTTTCGCATTTACAGGTCACGTGGCGTATGTAAAAAGTCATATGATCATTCTTCAATGTACTATAACCTCCAAGAAACACTTCATAAGTGGCCGCGCTCCAGTATAAGGGGCTTTCCCTACTATTAATGCTTAGACAATTTACATTGCACACATCTGCGGTGCAGTGTGGCTCTGATACGGTCACTGAAGCTGATTACGGCCACTCAATGCTTGTGTTTATGTTTTTATACAGTCTATGGTTTTTTCCAGCCGCGCCACGCACGTTTCTGAAGCGGCTCTCTTTGCTGCTTCTGTAAAGATAAATGCATAAGCCTCCTTTAAATAAATATAGCCAAAAATCCCACCAAAATCCATTGCCATGAATTATCGCGAGAGGCAAAATGTAACGTTTTAGCCGCATAACATTGGTTAACGGAAACGTCATCATTTCGCAATACTTTTTTATCGACATTCAGAAAATATCGCCAAAGTTTTGCGCAAATCTGTAATGGAAACGCGCCTTCTGAGGCACTTACAATGGATGTGAATAGAGACAATTTTTGGTGGATTTAAAAGCTGAAATGTGAAACTTACAATTTTATAAAAGTATTTACATTAATTTATCTGTTAATACTTGATATGTAAATCTGTTTAAATGACCGTTTTTACAGTCGTTTTAGGGTTTATGTCGTGTCTTTGTCCTGACGACAAAGTAAAATCGGATATATCTTTACACAGAAAAGTTGGTAAACATTTTTTTTTGTTGTTAAAAATTTGCAAATTGACCCCATTCACTTCCATTGTAAGTGCCTCACTGTATTGTAACCCAGGAGGAACAAGTGGAAATTAATGTTTGTTGTAATCAACTTTATGCCACAACTGTTGTCATTTATCTTAATCTTCATTGTACATCATAGACTTCCGTATCTTTTCACAGTTTACTTCGAATACTCTCCAACTTTCTGGTATGTGATAAAACCTCCAGGTTTTCCACAAGACAAAGTCAAAACCACACAATCAACTCTCCATGGAAACCTCCCTTTGAGGCCCCTCCTGTGGTAATTTCACTACCCAATTACAGTAATGTGGCGTGGAGGAACGGGTTAGATGTTTCCACCCTAAGGCGGAGCCCAGCAGTCGTAATCCTTTAGAAGCACTTAAGAAATTGATGTTAGCGCCTTTGCATCTGTTAGGTAGCCTGCGGTAGCCTGATTGCATAGTCTCCTCCCTTTAATTGGATCATCAGGGTGTGATCGGAGTTTTGGAGCTCAGATTATGTAAGCCTGACTTTGAGTCTGCTAACCTGAGCGGGGCTCTGCACTTGCTACATGTGCTGACCTCGATGTGCCTAAGTGGTTCTTCTCATCAGGGTCTTTGGTCACTGTATCAAAGCAATCCCAGGTGCTTTATTAATTTCGTATGTATATTTATGTGGTATCCCCATGTTGTCTATTTGAGTGACTGTTCCCTCTTAGAGAGTCAAAATTTATCATTTGGAGAGGTGAAATCTTTTGTGAGGAGGGGAGGAGGAGGTTGTTTTTACTTTGGCTCAATAGGATGTTTTTGTAAGTACATTGCTGACTGGTTAATAGATTTATTATATTAAAATATGCACAGTTTGTCATAGCTGTGGCATAATGTTTTGTGCACATGCTCAAGATATGTTGAATTATAATGCGTGCTGAAAACATGAATTTTATTACTGCAGAGGGATGTTGTTGATTTAAAAAAGAGCTGGATGACGTAATGAAATATAATGTAGAGGTCTTGAGTTTTGATTTATTCATTTATTTATTTTTAAGTTACCTCACATCTTTAGCCCTACTGAATATGTTATAGGAAAAAAAAAGTTAAAAATGCACAAAAATAGAGACATTAATTGGCATAATAATAGTAACATTGCATAGAGCAGGTGAAGTCAGGCAGTAAAAGATGTGCAATCGAATGTACTTTTGCACATTAGTACTTTAAAGGGGAGTTTTATTTATGCAGATTTTCTAAAATCACTACACACAATCTAATGTATGCTAAAATGCATTTTGGAAGAGGTAGTATCTCTAAATTTATTCCACTTACAGGATTGCAGAAAATGAATGAATGAACAGTTTAAACTGCCTCACATTAATAAGTCAGACAGGCCATAAATTCTCAGATGTATAAGGATATGCACAGTGATTGGTTCGTTTATGCCAACTGACCAGGCTCAGGCCTTGTGTTTGCCACTGTGGTCATCACCTCTAACTGGACTGGATATTGTCATGTGGAGTCGGGTTAAAGGTAGTTCACGATCCCTCGCACCTTTTAAGATCATCAGTAAGTGTGAAAAGAAATTATTACTGTAAATGGCCTCATTGTGCCTCCACACTGGCTTAGTTGTGCTTGACTGAGCCGAGAGCAGAGAAAGAGGTGAGAGTGGAAGAAATGAGGGGGAGAAGGAGATGGAGGGGTCCTGTCACTGAAGAGGAGAGAGAGGATGACAGCAATACAACACCTCACTGTCTGCATCTGGTTTACACAGGAGTTTGTGCAAACACCAGGGTTGTGCAAAATTCAGAATTTAAGAAGTGACTCCCATTAATTTAGTGAGTGTGAATTTGAGTTGAATTGAATTGACCACGACATGCAGGATTCTGGATTGAAATTTCAATTAAAATAAAAGGTTGTGGAATTGCAATTCAAAGAAATTCAACACACAACAACAACTGTTTGACTATCATTTGCCGTTCATTAAATTTAAATTATAGTTAAAATATTTTTGCTTTCTTTCTTTAACCATTTGCTAGATTCAGTACGCAAAACAATAATGCAAACACCCAATCCTTTTGCCATGCTACGCACTACATTTCCACAAAATTTTCAGATAATTAACACTCAATTGATGCCAGCAAATTCACATCAAACATTTATTTTTAACTGTATATTGATAGTTGAATTTATTTTGAAGAGTTTTGTGGAAATTTAGAATATTCTGTGTGAAACATAATTTTTTTTTTAATGTGTCTTATAATACTGTGTGTGTGTGTGTATATTTATATATATATATGTATATATATATTTATATATATATACAGTATATATATACAAACCCGATTCCAAAACAGTTGGGACACTGTACAAATTGTGAGTAAAAAAGGAATGGAATAATTTATAAATCTCATAAACTTATATTTTATTCCCAATAGAATATAGATAACATATCAAATGTTGAAAGTGAGACATTTTGAATGTCATGCCAAATATTGGCTCATTTTGGATTTCATGCGAGCTACACATTCCAAAAGTGGTACGGTAGCAATAAGAGGCGGAGAAGTTAAATGACATATAGGAACAGCTGAGGACCATTTGCAACTTATTAGGTCATTGTCAACATATAGGGGATAAAAAGGCCCTCTCAGAGTGTCAGTGTCTCTCGCAGTCAAGATGGGCGAGGATCACCAATTCCCTCCCCCAATGCTGCTTCGAAAATAGTGGAGCAATACAGAAAGGAGTTTTCTTCTCAGAGAAAAATTGCAAATAGTTTGAAGTTATTATCATCTACAGTGCATAATATCATCCAAAGATTCAGAGAATCTGGAACTATCTCTGTGCGTAAGGGTCAAGGCCAGGAAACCATACTGGATGCCCGTGATCTTCGGGCCCTTAGACGGCACTGCATCACATACAGGAATTCTACTGTAATGGAAATCACAACATGGGCTCCGGAATACTTCCAGAAAACATTGTCGGTGACAACAATCCACCGTGCCATTCGCCGTTGCCGGCTAAAACTCTATAGGTCAAAAAAGAAGCCATAGCTAAACATGATCCAGAAGCGCAGGCGTTTTTTCTCTGGGCCAAGGCTCATTTAAATGGACTGTGGCAAAGTGAAAAACTGTTCTGTGGTCAGACGAATCAAAAATTGAAGTTCTTTTTGGAAAACTGGGACGCCATGTCATTCGGACTAAAGAGGACAAGGACAACCTAAGTTGTTATCAGCGCTCAGTTCAGAGCCTGCATCTCTGATGGTATGGGGTTGCATGAGTGTGTGTGGCATGGGCAGCTTACACATCTTGAAAGGCACCATCAATGCTGAAAGGTGTATATCTAAGTTCTAGAACAACATATGATCCCATCCACACGTCGTCTCTTTCAGGGAAGACCTTGCATTTTCCAACATGACCACATACTGCATCAATTACAACATTATGGCTGCGTAGAAGGATCCGGGTACCGAAATGGCCAGCCTGCAGTCCAGATCTTTCATCCATAGAAAACATTTGGCGCATCATAAAGAGGAAGATGCGACAAAGAAGACCTAAGAGTTGAGCAACTAGAAGCCTGTATTAGACAAGAATGGGACAACATTCCTATTCCTAAACTTGATCAACTTGTCTCCTCAGTCCCCAGACGTTTGCATATTGTTATAAAAAGAAGAGGGGATGCCACCCAGTGGTAAACATGGCCTTGTCCCAACATTTTTGAGATGTGTTGATGCCATGAAAAACTTTTTTTCCCTTAAAATTATACATTTTCTGTTTAAACATTTGATATGCCATCTATGTTAATCTGAATAAAATGTTGAAATTTGAAACTTCCACATCAACTTTGCATTCTGTTTTATTCACAATTTGTACCCTCACGTGCTTGTCCCCGCCTCTTCACCACACACTGTTTTGAAGTTGGCGTTACCTTCTCTGCGTTACCTCTCACCCACTCTCACTCCTTTTGTTTGCTTTTTCCTTTTACTTATTTACAATCGCCTTTGATTTTTTGCGTCCCTGTGCTTTTCTTTTCTCCTCGTTTTTGATCTTTGCGTACCCCAATGCTTACAGCTGCTTCTCAAATCAATGCTATTTCTCCTTTTAACCAACATGGAGAGGTTCATTTTGTGCTGGATGAGGGCTGCCCGCTACCCAATGAAACCAGCAATGAAAACAGCTGAACTCCAGAGAGCGTCCTGTGCTTGCTTCTGTCATTATCCCCGCCTTCCTACATCTTGTGCTCTGATAATGATCCAATATCCCTCGAGACCTAGTTTGGCTCTCGTGGGTATTTTGATTATATGTGTGTGTGTGTGTGTGTGTGTGTTTTGTGTGTGTGTGTGTGTGTGTGGTGTGTGTTTTTGGGACTTTGAGAACGAAAGAGGAGAAAGCATATTACCTCCCTTTATTAAATCGTAAATCTCACCATTGTCTCAAGAAATGTTGGAACCATAAATTCAGTTCGTAGTTCAATTTAGAATATCAAAACAAGCCTCTCCTCTCTACCCATCTGAATGGGCTGTTTGTGGGAGGAGAAAGACTCCAGCAATGTCATGGAGGTTAAACTAAGATCTGACACACTCAAAGTGCTCCTAGCATGTATACCATGATGCAAAACCCCCACTATCTTAATAAACATTGTATTTAAATGGCATATTACACACTTTTGTATTTTTAACTTTTTTCTCCCAAAGTGCGCTTGTATTATTTGTCAAGGTTTCTTGCACCAAAAATGCCTATTTGTCATAACTACACTCTTTTTTCCCCAAAAAATATTATTTCTACATTGAAGGGCATTGACATTTTTAAGGATTTAGGATTATTCCTGTGGCACTATCATCCAATTGATGTTGTCATGACATAATTTCCTGTTGTCCAGATTTAGTCACATAACATTTATGGCCCAGTTGATTGGCTCAAAATCGTCTATGGATCCCACAAGCAAATCTATGGATCCACAAGCAAATCGTCTATGGATCCCAAACCAAGCCAAGCCAGTCGATTTGGTCAGTCACACTTTAAAATACATTTTATCTTTCCTAGAATAAATGTACAAATTCACACTCCGTGTTTTTACTATGATTAGACAGAGCGCTAGCAATAAACACGTTGAAATTATTGCACTATAAACATGTTGGTAACACTTTACAATAAGGTCACATTTGTTAACTATATTTAATGCTTTAACTAACAATGAGCAATACATTTGCTACAGTATTTGTTAATATTAGTTAATGTTTATTCCACCTTTTTACTAATCATTATTAAAATCAAGTTAACATTTGTTAATGTACTGTGAATTAACATGAACTAACAGTAAACAACTGTATTTTCATTAACTAACATTAACAAAGATGAATAAATACTGTAATACATGTATTGTTCACTGTTCGTTCATGTTAGTTAATACATTAACTAACATTAACGAATGGAACCTTATCGTAAAGTGTTATCAACATGTTTGTCAAAAGAATATCAAAGTAGGCTTTTATTAAAGAAATCAAGGAGTTAATTTATCACCCACTGCTTTAAAACAGAAATATGTTGGGCATGATTCAAGTTGAACGCACAATAGCAGGCACACAAACACTTCATAGCCTATTTATTAAATCTTACTGAAAATGGCAGATTAAGCAGGTTATATTATAAAATCTATGTCTAGGTTTTGTTTTATGTAAATCAAATAACATTTGGATGTAAATAGTCCTCTTCCCGACATAAATGTAGAACACCGAGCCGCTACAACGGAGCGTCCTGCATACTGTTGTAATGACATTATCATTTATTTATTTATTATTAATTTGTAATTATAGGGAATTGATGATTATTAATTTATTCAGGTTTTGCTAGAACTCAGGTCTGAATGTCCCAAGTCCACCTGATCAAACCATACCAAATTTGTTAGTTTTACTTCAAATAAAGGTCGTCCAGCGAGCCAGCGATTCTTAATATCTTTTAACAAATTTAATATGTGTCTTCCTGGCCACGGTCAACACAATTAAGCTTATTTGTAATCTCTTAACAGAGGTAATTATTATAAGTAAGCTACGAGATAAGTAGCAAGCAAGGATCTTTTTTGGCATAGGTTTAACCTTAAAATTAAATGAGCCAAGAAACTTCTTGTTTATAAATGAAACATGAATTTTTTTGGCTAATCTAGATTACATAAAAAATAACTAAAACATACACACACATACATACAAAAGTTAAAGGAAATTAGTTGACGGAGTTGCATGAAGTTTTCACAGTCCTAGCTCGTTTAACGAGTGGTTTTAAATTCGACCTAGGAGAAAAACCAAGCAGAGAATCGGTCTTAATTTTACTGCTTAAATTAATTCTACACCAGTTCAGCTGAGTTGAAGATTTTGTTCGTTACTTGCGTTCTTTGGCTTGACAGCTGAAAGCAGAGGTGATTCAGTCGCGGTCGCGGACGCGGGCTTCCTGGATGTCTGTTGAGGGGAATTCCTTCGCTGATTGGCTGTTGATCTGACGTTGGAATGACGTATGGATGACGTCCTTTGGGGAGATCCCTCGTTGGATTGGTTGGTTTCTTGATGACACAGAGGCTTGAGCAGTCCTGCTGAGAGTCTGAGTTTGAAAGACTTTCAAGTTCTTTGAAGATCGCGAAGTCTCACTGAAGTCTCTGAGTTCTTAGATGGTCTTGCTATTGCGGTGGTACAGCGTGGGGCGCTTTATCGCGCTCACCAAAAAGGAAAGCCAGACGTCTTGATCGGGTAAAACAAGCAAGCCACGAGCCCGTGTTGCAGTGGAGTTTTGATCCGCGGTGTAAGTCCATCCCACAGGTCGCTGTTCCAATCAGATGGTGACTGCGGGTCTGGACCGCCTGTGTGTTCCTTATCATGCATGAATCACATGCTGTTTGTGGAGAGTATTTCTGCAAGTTTTAAATATCTTCTGATAACAGTATTATCACAAGAGAATGATACAAAATATAAACTTTTCACGAGCACCAATGTTCGGTGAATAAGACAAGCTCTCATTCAAGCTTAAACAATTGCATTCACAGTAATCGTAATTAACTAAAAAGAAAAGTTATAAAGCAACGATTAAGATATCATGGTTTCAATAACACATCACACATATTTAAGACATAAAACCTATTATTTGTGAATATAGTTGCTCCGAGACTTTCAATGATTTTCACTGATTGTCTGTGTACCCTCTGTTTCTTTGTCTGTGACAAAAGGAAGTAAGGGTTTTGGTCATGCGGTATAAATCCCGTGTTTGCGGGCCTGAGGTCATCAGTTAATTTACTCATCCTTTTCCGGCTGGATATACTAATTCTATGCATCCACGATCACGAGGCATCCATATGTCGTGAAAGGGCTTTTCAGTCCTGATACAAAAGGTCTCTGTGGTATCTCTTGATTAGATTAATTCAAAGCCTCATGATGGTGATCCAGTGGCATCTCCGTGTCCTGTATATGAAATCCCTACACTGTATATACTATAGGCTATTATATGGCAAAATGCAGATTCGTCACGCCACAACTTACGCAAATGAGATTGGGAGGCTTTAGTAAGTTTGATTTGATTTATTAATTTATTTGCAAAAGAACTCCCAACAACATGGTTGTATGGTGGTTGCTACTAGCCCAAAGTCAAAAGAGTCCAGCTCAGGTTTTTTTTTCTTCTTTTCTTTACATTTATGTCATCAACACAACTTTGGAAATAACTATGAAACGAAAAAAGAAAAGTATTAAATTGTGGCCCATTTTCACAATGCATCATGATCATAAGGTAAACAAGTAAACAATCATAATCAAATCAAATAATTTAACAGATATATACTTAATAGACACCCCTTAATAGACAACTTAATTAACTTCACTTCCTATTAACGTCATTAGATTACATCTGTTGACAACTAGCTCATAATTTCCCTCTGTAATGTTCAAGAGTGCATCCGTTTTCCTTTGTTTGAAATTTGAGACTGAAGTTAACCTGGAGACAAACTGCTTTACCTGGCCACACCTTGATTTCTCTCAACAGTTATTGACTTTATGGTGTGTCTTTGTAGAATATCTATCATTGCTTGCATCAACACATGAAACAATGCCCACTCCCTCTAAAGACTTCTCAGAGTTCCACAGTGAAAACAAATCCTTTGTTACAGGAAATATTTGAGGGGGAAAAAGTGGTTTAATAGATGAAACCCCTTTAATGCGGCCACAAAGTGGGCCCCATTCTTCCAATCACTCACTCAACTTCCTCCTCTTTTCCTCCATCTTCTCTTGTTAGTCAGGAGGTGTTGTGCATGCTGATACACAAAAGGCTCCACATCTTTTTCTGCTGGGCATAAATTACGCCCGTGCGGCGGATCGTCTATGAGTGCTTTCCTCAGTTATGGATTGCTGCGTTCTGGACTTGACAGGAACATAATTAGAACTCTTGATGAAATCTACAAAATTATTCCTCCGTGGCTTCAGTGGTCCTGAAATGTATCCATATTTGTCACCGTGCACTTGAAGGGCCTGTTAGCGCACAGCAGTAATGGCTCTGTTCATTTATCCTGTAATCTGAGGATGATAGAGGAATAGTTAGTCGGGTAGATAGATGGAGACCAGGAGTGGTGGGGGGATGTTACCTACTTATAATGAGAAGTAAGTAGGGGGGGGGGGGGGTGGGTTGTTGATGAGTTGCTGTCCTCATTCTTGGTGTAACAGGCCAACATGGACAGGGAGAATGGCCAGAGTACAAGACTAATTCATCAAGGTCACCATGAAGCATTTTGCAAAAAATTCTATGTGTGAAAACTGAAAAAATTACTCAATATTCAGTCTATAGAATAAAGTAACACTTTACAGGTTTATTTTTTAAATTGTTATACATTAGGTATCACAACTCAATGAACAATTGTTAACAGCACTTTACTATTTACACCTACCATTCACCAGTCAGTAAGATTTTTTTTTTTTAAAGAAATGTATACTTTAATTCAGCAAGGATACTTTTAAATTGATATTATAAATTGAAGTATAGTGATATTAATTATTAATATAGTGATATGCAAAAATATTTGTTTGCAGATAATGCTGTTCTCTTGACCTTAAGACACATACTATTTTCAACATTTATATTAATTAAAAACAAAACAAAAAAATATTGAGCACCAAATCAGCATATTAGAATAATGTGACATTGAAGACTGAAGTAATGGCTGCTAAAAATCAGCTTTGCATTTTAATAATTATTAAAAATAAAAAAAGTTAGTTTAAAGTAATAAATTGTAATAATATTTCACATTCTTACTGTACTGTTGATTAAATAAATGCAGCTTTGGTGCGCATAAGAGACTTCTTTAACACATAAAACAGGTTTCTGACACCAAACAGTAAACTTGGTAATTAAGTTATGCTAGCTTATAAATGTCCTATAGTTTATTGTTAATCATGTTTCTGTTATGTTTTCTACCCTGAAATGTTAAAAAATCGAATTACTATATGTTTAAAAACAATTAACCTTGATTAATAAATCCAGTACTGTTCATTGGTAGTTTATGATACCTAGTGTTACCAGAATTTATTACATCGCTCTCTGGAATACTTAATTTTGATTGGTCAATCACAGCATTCAGTGGTCCAATATTTCCTAATGTTCACCATTGTCTATGGCAACTCTGACCACTCATCTGGGTAACTGAAACCTGTGCTACTTTCTTGACTCTCATATCACACCACAGACTCGCTCTCTCTTGTTTCATTCAAACTCAGCTGGGGCCAATATCAACTGTAGTGAAAATGACCTCAGCTGGCCTTCAGTATTAATATTACTGTAATATTTTTTGCAGTGTTTGTCTTATTGCTGGATCGATTATTTTGTACATGTTATAAGCTGAAGCTTTAAGATAATATACAGGTAAAATGATAAAAATATATATTTTTATCAGTTTATCAGCCCTTTTTTCTTTTTTTGGTCAGTAATAAGAGAGATATACGAGAGTGTACGGTCAACCGGTCATTATCACAAAATAAACCCCTTCAGGGTGACACAAGACCCCCAGCTCTGTGTCAGGGCCCTAATCACCTTGTCATTTTGTGATGACTGATGATTTTGTGACTGTACTTGCAAATGTGCCACATTGATTTAAGTTATTTTCTCCCCTCCTGCACTGTTTAAACAGTAGGTGATATCACAGATCCACACTATCTTGTTTTAGACCACAATAAAGCATCAAGTCAAGAAGCTCAGAACCTGATATTCCTCATGCCTCCTTTCCTCCAAGTCTTATCAAATGTTCAGCTGAGCAGACCTCATCCATCCACGGGATCTTTTCAGATGAAGACTACTGGTGTTCACTTCACCCTCTCTGCCTTATCTGCAGTCTTGTTTTAGGGTAACGCTTTGCAGTTTTTAAACATCTGTCTGTTTATTGCTTGATTTTGACCCACACGGTCCTGCATCTGTCTTTTACCGAAGTAGGTGGTGCAGTGGGGCAGAAAGACAGCGTGCGTGTTTAACGTAGGAAGAGGGAGGAAAGGAGCGACTGAAGACTCATTTAAATGAGATATACAGCCAAACCTCATATGCATGGTCGAGGGGGGGGGATGAGAGGCAGAAAGAGGAGAGACAGAAGAATTGAATATGGATTAAAGGGATGAATATTCTATTATTTCGCCCCATTCTGCTGATCTCCCTGTTGCTCCTCAGTGCTCGAGTTGAAATATATTGATGTGGCAGAGAGATCGGTTTCTGTGGCCCATGTAGTCCAGGGGAGATGTGTGGGTGTGCCACTTGAGCCGTGGATTATGGGTACAGGACGGTATTCATCTACCTCCCTCAGACCTGAAGCCAATTTACTGCCAGTTTTCCAGGTGCACGGATCTGGTTTAGAGTAATGAATGCCGATGAGCTAGTTTTCTTATGGCCGGCATTAGCTGTGTGTGTGTACGTGTTGCCGGTGCATCCATGCTGCGTGACAGGAGATCTGCCTTGGCCTTTGTCTATGTTTGTAATCTCTGAGATGATTAGGGAAGTCTCTTACCCCCTGCGGAAGAGCCTAGAATGATCCCTGGGGCCCGGGATGCATCCGCACATACTGCTGAAGCATACTGAATGCTGAAGCATACTGAAAACAGGGACAGCGAGTTCAAATATGGGGCAGGGTATTGTTGTATAGAAAATATACAAGTTAACCCTACAGGAAGTGGCATGGCAAGTGAGTTTGTATTTGTCTCATTTAAAAGTGGCCATTCACAGAGCTTTAGCGTGTTGTGTGTAGCCAACTAACAAATACCGCGGAAGTTGGCTGCTCCAGTAAGGTGCATATAACCCTATCTGACCGCTGAGCAGCAAGCTTTCCTTTCTTAAGGTCTGCTATGTGAAAGCTTATCTAACACAAGCCTCTGCAAGCTTCATTACAAGACACGCAACTGCACAAACCATAAACCAGCAAAAGGCTTTCCTTAACTTACTAACCACATTAGCAGCTCCGAGCTAATTCGCAAGTGGTTAAAGGTGTAGTATTTCTTTCCTTGTATTTTGTATTCAATAAAATTACTTTTGCAAATAAGCACAAGATCTACAGATTTTTTAAAAAGAAGAGTTCACCCAGAAATTAATCCTTTTTAACTTTAATATCTTATTATATTTATTGTGTGGTTTTTTTTTTAATAATATATTTATATCTATAAATTAATATATTTATATATTATATATATATATATATGTATCTAATTTTTTTGCTATTTAATATATTTAAATAAATATATTAAAATAATATACTTTATATACTCACATTATGTTTAATAATAAGTATTAATATTTTAATATTGTTTATAAAGTATTATTAAATGAAGTTGAATTCCATGAAATAAAATAAAGTTTCTATATATATCACATATGACTTTCTTCTTAAAATAACTAAGCGAATTGTAATTTGGCTTCCATTTGCATTGTTTTTTATCATATATTATATGGTCATATTATTCAGTAAGGCTGTTACCCAAAATGAATCATTTTTTGCTTTATTTATTATATTACTTCGTATTTTTATTTTTACATACCTTTAATAAAATGTCCTAATTTGTCTGGCTTTGCATTATGTATATTGTTTTATTTTTGAATTTATACTTACAACACGTTTATAATATTTATTTTTTTATGTTTTTAAATATTACATTTAATTAAAATATTATCTTTAAAAATGACTCGAGAACCATACAATTAACATTAAAGTGGTACATGTGACTTGCATACTATACTTCTGAAAATAAGAATATGTAAGCCCCTATATAAGACTTCTGAAGCAATAATATCTCTTTATGTGATAAACTAACTGTAATTTAAGTTTGTTTAAAAGTTTGGTAATAGTCACATTATTTACTTCTTCAAAAATGAAGCCTGAGGCCTGAATGAATGGAAAAACTTTGAATTGCAAGTGTGTGTATTGTGCAGACAGCTCCTTTGCAACCTTTTTAAAGCACTCTAGTTGGTGAGTCTACATTGGCTTAAGGACTCCATGTATTCTTCAAGGGCAGCATTTTCCTATATAAGGTGAGCGAAATCGGACCCTAATGGCTTTGAAGGAAAGAGTGATCACGGGGAAAGTAAGGTCAGACAGAAAGAGTAAGACAGAGATAAAGTCCCACCTCTCTATCAAAACAGCACTCTCAAACTGAACAGTCAGCTCACACAAGCTCCTGTCACTAAAGGGCAATGGTTCACTTGCAAAACCAAAAAAGTACAATGTCTTACAGTTGTCAGCGGTAGCATATAGGTGACCACAAGACATTTCTTCCAGCCACATGAGATGAACCCTTTGGTTGAGTCAAACATTAGGAACGAACCAGTTTTTTTGTTTTATTTTAAACACATGCACATTTCTGCCTAAAAAAGTAAATATGTAAAAAAAAAAAGTGCAGGTGTGTATATTGACAAACACACATGCTTTATTATATTGTTTGATATAATAAAGACAAAATTTGGTGCAATTACTGTATATATGATATAAAATGTGTTTTTATTGCTGTGCAGTGTTTTTGCTTGATAGCAGTCATCCTTTTTCTCAACATATTATTTGGTTTTCATTGATATGGTTTTTGCGGTCCTGTTCTGGTTCTGTGTTATTGCGTGTCTTCATTTCCCTCTCTATCCCTCCCTCCACTCCCCTGCCATATATTAATTCTCTATCTTTTCAGGATCCAAAGAACAAGATTTGAAGCTTGAGCAATTTGACCTGACATAAGGAGATGTTTAGAGATGTGCTCCCATAGAGAGAATGAGAGAGTGAATGAGAATGAGAGTGACATGCGGACTGACTTGTTTTCGGGGACCTCCCTCTCCCCAGTGCCCCTTCGCATTGTTCCCATGTCCTGCTTGACTGCCGGCGTCTAATCTTGAGGGGTAAAAGAGCAGAGACTCCCTTGGGTTTCTGTGCTCAGCACCTTGTTAGACAGCTCCTCCAAGTGCACTGGTTCCTGCCTCTGCTGTCAGCCTCCACTCGCCATCTCCTCCATCTCGGTGTCTCTCAATCGTTCCTTTTTTAAATCTCACTTCTGCCGAGACATGTCGGCCTGTCGTTTGGAACCGCTGTATTACAGCAGCGCTGAATGAGGAGCTGTCAGCTAACTCATGCTGTAGAAGAGCGCAGCGTGTTCACATTAAAAAGAAGTGTAGGTTGGGAAATCATGCAGTGTTTACAGAAAGATCAGAGTGAATGTGTGCGCTGTGTGTGATACTGTTAAGGGAAGGGTCTTTACCACCGCTTGCTGTCGTGTGTGTACAGACTAGTCTCTTCCTCTAAGACTCTGTCATCAGTGTAGTCAATGCAATAACTGATAATGAGGCTGTCATCATTTACATGTAGATGCAGTTAATTAGAGCGGCAAGTTATTTAATAAACTGAATTTCCATCTTCAAAGTGGATGAGGCTACTTAAAACATGAGAATGAAATCATTTGCCAGTTATAGTTGCATCTTAATATATCATAATAATAGAATAGGATGGAGTAGAATAGAACAGAATAGAGCAAAAGAAAGTAAGCTATAAACAGCTCTGTAGCTATTTTTAAATATTAATAAAATGATAGAGTAGCACAGCATAGAATGGAATAGATTCGAATGGAATAGATCTAAATAAAGAAATAGAATAAATAGAATTAGAATACAGCAGCATAGAACACAATGGAGAAGAGTAAAACAGAATAGAATTGAATAGAGTACAAAAGAGAAAATAAAGCATGTTTTAAATCTCTGAAACTTTTAAAAAGGAAAAACATTACTGACAATGTAACAAAGTAATCAAATATTCAAGATTCGGGGTGACCAAATGTAAAAGTTTTAGAATCTTTTGAAGCAAAAAATATTAATGATGTAAAATAATAAAAAAAATAATCATTTCCAGACATTAAAGAAGGCAATATTCAGAATAGTGGCATGCTTTGCATTAAAATAAATACATTGAAATAAAAATTCAAATAAATTAATTAAATTTTGTTTATTTACAATTTTAGAGTAAATCCCCTGAAAGGTTAGTTCACGCTGCTCAACAAACACCAACTTCCAGCAGTTAGGTATTAGGTTTTGTTGGATCAGTGATTTCGCCCTGTTGATGATTGTTGGGCAGTATGAAATTGACATTTATGTTCTGTAGCATTTTAAATCCATCAATGAAATGTTGGTGTTAGTTGGGGCAGCTTGAACTAGCTTTCAGAAGACAGTAAAAGACTCTCTTCATTAGTCAAAGAATAAGTAAAGACTCTCTTCATTAGTCATTTGCTCTCTAAACAATGTTTACCGACAATGTAAAAGGTGTTTAATTCAGCCCGGAGCTCTCACAGAAAGCCTTCTGTATCAGTTTTCTATGGCCTAGAGAAAAAAAAAAAAGGGGGGGGGGGGGGGGGGGGGAAGGGAAACATACAGTATGTTACCCTTATGAAGAGCCATAGATCTTAAATGAGATAATGACACCTTAGTAAAAAAAAAAAACATGCATGAATACATTTGTATTATCTAATAGTTTAGTGCTAAATCCTTCAGTCCAATCATGTAGTTCCTACTCAAAACATATTTTAGGCTCAGGTGAGAGGAAGAGAGTGCAGTATGCAGTAACAAAAACTACTCTACCCCTCCTCCTCCCACCGTCCCTCCTATTGCAATTAACATGTATATGAGGAGTCTCAATGGTGTCAAATGGAATTAATTAAAAGTGTAAAACGGCTATTAAGAGAATGTGGAGAATAAAGGCAGCAGGCGAATCGTCTCTCAAGGGTCAGCCGCACAAGAAACAAGAGTTCCTCACATCCCGCAGGACACGCACTTTCCAGCAAATGCCACCCTCGTTTTATTTATTTATATTTTAAACTTGCCTCCCTCCTATTACCTTGTAGCTGACTATATCAGCGGTACGGACATGGAAGTGCTTCACCATTCTCTATAGCGGCTTGTGGTTTCTGAACTAATGTGAAATCACGAGGGCTAAAGCTTGAGAGGAGCCCGCTAGAATAAATTAATTG